>OZ038499.1:102833566-102898566 GCA_964036315.1 Acanthosepion esculentum
ATCAACATGCCAAATTGAAATTTCGACTGGAAAAGTATGAAACTATTTTTACAGACCTTATTAAAATGAACCTAAATTATGTCTCTGATTTCATTTCAGTCAGTTATGTGCCTCGAGAGACGGACAAGTACTAGGAAGAAGAAAAAGTCAAATTATGTCCCGACCCCCAAAAAGAAGAGGTACTGAGCAAATATTCATGGAAAAATTAGCTCGGGGGGGGGTTGTAATAGAATGGCCCAGACTCCCTATCACCCATGTGGACTGATTATATCAGTTGATATATATATATAGTGAGCACAGGATATACCTGAGGGTCTGCTTCGGCAATTAGTTGGAGATTCATCTCCAGTTGAGCTGGTCGAACTCTCTCCTTTCGGGCAGAGATGAACCCAGACGAGGCTCTATCGAAGGGTAGAGTCTCGTCTGGGGTGGTAGACAGCTACCCGACCCCATTTTTTTACGAGTCTACGTTATCGGTTTTGCCCCGCATGAAAAAACGGCCTTGTGCCACATCCTGCCTAGCGAGGAGGTAAGGTAAATATCCTTGCTTCGGCGATTAGTTAGAGATTCGTCTCCAGCTGAGCTGGTCGAACTCTCTGCCTTCGGTCAGAGAGAAATTCAGACGAGGCTCTGCTGAAGGGCAGAATCTCGTCTAGGGTGGTAGACAGCTACACAACCCCGTGTATACGGGATCTACGTGGAATTTTTGCCAGAGCCTACTGGATCGGTTTTGCCCAGCATTAAAAAAAGTTCTTGTGCCACATCCTTGCTTCGGGAATTACTAGCTTGCTACCCGATTGCCCGTCTTTCAATAGTGTATTCTCTTTTACAATAAACCCCACTTTCTTACATGTCCGCGCGTGTTGCTGTTCCTCCACTCGAGTACTACCTTTGTCTCTTTGTGACCTCTTTAAGTATACAACAGTGTCATACGGGATACACGCTTAGGCGATCATGTATCTTTTGAGACATGACTTACGCAGTAGGTTGCCATTTCTTTCTGCGGTAGACCAGTTGGCATCCAAGCCTAAAGAACCCAATCTGTCCAGCTATTTACCCATAGTTGGAGGGGAGAAGAGTATTCATATCTTTCCCTAAGGGTATTAGCACGTAAGTGAATGTAATGGATTCGACTGGAATACGTCCATCAAATAAAATATCAAGGCATTTCATTTTCTAAAATTTTCTAGTTCGTCAATAAATGAATTCGAAGGTTTTTCTGTTGCGTGATCAGCAAAATAAATTTCGAAATTTCAAGTCATTCCCCAATTGCTGCTTCACGATTAAGATGTGTCTCATGAAATGTCGGACTTATGATAATTCTTGATTTGGTTCTATCAAGATGGAATGAAGTGTGTATTATATTGATATTTACGAAGCACAAGGATGAATGTGAAGAAATAGAGACCGGAAAATTGTGATAGGCCAATCTTGAATTTGCCTTGAAAATCAGCATTAGGTATTCTGGTGTTAAGTGCGTTTGAACACTGATCACCGGTGCCAGTAAATACCTTTTGGTATTTATTATACATATGCTCCATTCTGCATGGTCATTTTTATTTTCAAATCTGTGTTGCAAATATAACTGTCCTTTTGCATTCAAACGGAATTCAACTGAGGTGTGGAGAAATGTAGCATTTGAATAAGAACTTTGTAATAGACAAACAAACAACCACGTTTCTAGGAATGACACACTGGAGATGAGAATATTTGATAAGAACCAAAGTTTGACCACCTGAAAAAAATGAAGACAAACCGAGAATTTTAGAGATTAATCCAATTCATTAAAGATGGCTGTTAAATTCCATATTTGGTGTCAGAAACTGAGAAATTGTTTTGACATGAGATTGACACATCTATTCATCACTGCTGACTTACAATAATAAAACAAATCCATATCTGACATGCGTCATTATTTGCGATAAAAAATAAACCCTTTTGATAATCTTGAATGCATATTTTCTTTTAAAAATGTTATTTTTAACAAGTATCGGGTTTTGTATTTAATTGCCAAAGCTTAATATTTCACGTAGACTAACTTGAGACATATTACGCTTCAATAACAGATTTGCAATGATGACCTAAATGTTAAAAACTCATTGATTTTGCTATTGTAATAACCGGATAGACAAGAATAGAAGGAAACAGAAAACGAAAATGAGGTATCAACACGATAGAATTAGAAGGCAATGAAACGTGAAAGATTTAATGTGGACATATTTGATGGAAATTGAGTAATTGTGATTATCATAGATAAGCATTCTATGCTTCAATATAAATATCGCTGGAAGGGAAATTCAGAATGAAGTCGCAAAATCATTTCGATGAAACCAGGAAAATATTTTAGAATCATCTTACTTTCATTATGGGTAGAGTACTCCAAACATCAATGAAAAAACTACGAAAGAATTCGGGGCAAAGACTAAAGTTGCAATTCACTGGAATCCAGCTATGGACGCCATCTGCTAAAAAGGTTGAAGCAACGCTGATCCCACTTCCGCCTTTCACGGAATAGATTTTCATCCATTGGTCATCTGAAAAAAACAAAGCATTTCAACTGATTTGTAAGATCATCAAATAAAAACGATTATCGTTTAACACAATCATTGGTCAAAGGAATTACAAAGAATTAAATTCTTCAAGGAAAAAAGGCGAAATAGAATTAATGGCTGATGTGGTTCGAAATTACGAAGAGACAAAAGAGATGATGCCTCTCCACTTAAGATAACAATTTCGTATTGAAACATTGGAAATCTTAAAATGTGAGAACGAAGAAGAATGAAAGTTTCTGAGGAAAAAGAACCGGGATATTGAACTTTATATTTACTCTGGAGCAGGGGCAGAATATATAAACCGTGACGGGGTCTGCAGGAACCGAAAATGATTTCGGCATGCTCATGTTGATTTATACATGTTTGAACAATGAAAACGATGGTGAATATAATGGCAAAGATGTTGAAGATGAGGATGGAGCCAATGAAGAGGAGGACAAATGATGAGGTTTATACGTGAATGGATTTCGTTGATGAATATGGCGATGATAAAGATCAGTATGAATATGATAATGATGAAAATATTGATAATGTCATAACGACAATGCTAATGGTGATAATACATTTTAATATTTAGGAGACAATTTCCTTCTGAAAAATTGGATCATTTTAAATGGGAGAACGACGAAGGATGAAAGTTCCTGAGAGGAAAGATCCGAAAGATTCCGTTTTATATTTAAATATAAACATCGTCACGGTGTCTGAAGTCACCGAGAATTGTGGTCCCGTTCAGAAGGAATGGTGATTCAATGACGATTACGACGACGATGATGATGATGATGGTGATGATGATGATGATGATGACGACCATGATGATGATGATGACGACGACGACCATGATGATGATGACGATGATGATGATGATGATGATGATGACGGCGACGACGACGACGATGACGACGACGATGATGACGATGATGACGACGACGACGATTTTAGGTGAGGTTAGAATGAGTTTAATTCTTGTAAATTTGTCGCTATTCTTGGAAGTAATGTCTATGAATTTAGCTCGGCTGGTATTGATTGGATTGATACGAGAATGGGTTGAATTAATGAAAAGGACAATTAAAATGACGACGATAAAGATCAATATAAATATGATAATGTTGAAATATTGATAATGTCATAACGAAAATACTAATAAAGATGATAATTGTAATAATGTATATTTTAATGAGTAAAGGCGGTAAGAAAAACGACATTTGAATGAGTAAGTAGATAGCTTGGATATTATTGATGAGAATCAAAATGATTCGTATTTAAATAGTATTGACGATGCGAGCTTACCTTCTCCTGTTTCATAGTATGTCTTTATGGTGGCATTTGTTGATATTCTCACTGTCACGTTGTCCTTCATGGCGTGAAATATCTGACACGCCTCGCCGTCAAATCGCCACACGTTGCAGATTTTTTCATCTGCACACATTTGGCCGCATTGTCTTATGTCTTTCAGTTTCATGGTTTTGAATACTGGCTGAACGCCATTCCGGATGTAAATGTTGTATCCGCCCGGCAATAATTTGTATTCCCTTGCATAGCAGTTGCCCTGCTGGTAAGTAACGCATTGTATTACCATCAGTACTATGCATGTAATAAATAAATATTTAGCAGCTTCCATAGTTTTCCCGCTGTCAAAAAAGAAAATAAACGCAAAATTGACTGCTGAATGTGCATTCTTCATTGAAGTTTAACAAAGGGGAGATAATCATGTTTAACATTGATCGATTTACTCATATTCCATTAGTGTATCATTAATTTTATTAGGCACGTTCAACAGTTTCCAGCAAAAACTATAATCTTGTTTAAAAAAAAGCTGAGAGCTTTTGCACACACCTGATAATAACAGAATCATTAAGAGAAGATCTGAAATTGAAATAGAACTTAATACATTGCTTCAAGTTGAAACACAAGCAATAGCCTAGCATTTTTCCTTTGGTGGAGAAAATTGGAAAGCGCTTATGGATAGCGAAGGTTGTCCTTGTCAGATTAAACAATGCATTATCGATAGAAACAAAAGAAGGTGTAAAAAAAGAAGATAAAAACAAAATGACTGACTATAACCTGTTGCATTTATGTTCCAAAATTAAGTATAACAAAGGGGGGATAATCATGCTTAACACTGATCGAATATTTATATTCCCTTGGCGTATTATGTATTTTATTAGACGTTTTTAGGGAAAAGTAACAGAGACGTGTGATGACATATTATCCCTACGACACTCTCGTCCGATTGGTAACAATTCTATGGACATGTGATGTCATATTGTCCTAAAGACACCATTGTCCAATTAGTAACAATTCTAGAGACATGTGATGGTATATTGTCCTAAAGATCCCATAGTAATAATTCTATATATATGTAATGGTATATTGTCCTAAAGACCCCATTGTCCAATTAGTAACAATTCTATAGACATGTGATGGTATATTGCCCTTAATACACCATTTTCTGATAGATAATTATTCTAAAGACATGTAATGATATATTGCCCAAACCCGCCCATTGTCCGATTGGTAACAATTCTATAGGCATGTGAGGAGATATTGTCCTTAAGACATGTGATGATATATTGTCTTTAAGACAATCTCGTCAAATTGGTAATAATTCTAGAGGCAGTTTTGCAAAAAAAGAGAGCTGGGAAAATTTGCACACACCTGATAATAATATAATCATTAAGAGAAGATATGAAATTGAAATATAATTTACTGCATTGCTCCAAACTGAAACACAGTCGCTAACCTAGTTTGTTTCTTATGGTGATGAAGATTTGAAGTCGCTTAAGAATAGCGAACAATGTCCTTGTGAGATTAAACAAAATATTAAATCATAGAAAATTATCGTCGGAAACAAAGAAAGGTGTGCTGAACTGTTAGGTAATATGGCATTGAATGATAGACAATCTCCTCATTGGTGAAGAAGAATCTGGAAGCGACATAGAGCTGTGGTTATGTCGGTGATTGGTAATAATTCTATGAATCTGGGTGATAGGCAACGAGGGTGTCGGAAACAAAATATATGTGTAAAACTTTTACTTACAATCAAAAAATAATTTTCTGATACTTATAATGAGAACAGCAGGCCTAGAGAATCTAACACTCATGGCATGCGAAATATAAACATATAACAGAGCACATGCTAGATAAGGCCGAATTAAGCCGATGAACAAATACAAATAAGCACAAACGAAGTCAAAATAACTGCCGGAAATCAATATTATACGACATCGAAGACACGTGGGGAAGGAAATAGATTTCTTCGACATTTAAATGGGAAACGTTGATGGTGCGTAGATCAGCGAGCTTATATGTATGCATTTATTACATGTACTAGGCAACAAATATTTGTGAAACGATCCCAGGACAGAAACGGTAAGGGCTACTAAATAAATAAAAACTGATGAAAACAAGAAAAAGGCAAGAAGTTGAGGTGTGTAATGATCGCTCATATCCTGGAAGTAAATAGCCCTTCAAAGGAAATAGAATAAGTACGTGTGTGTAGTGTAAATTATTAGTAGCTTCGTCACTTGTAACTGCTGTTGGAATAGAAATAAAAATCAAACTGTTTGGGTTAACCTGTAGGATCTGGTGTGCTTAATTTAATGCGACTGTGTGCAATTAGCTTGTCTGTTAAAATATTATTAAAATTAATTTATAATGTTGAAGATGGCAATTGTTTGAACTCGAGGCCTTGTTTCAAAAAATTGCCGTGTTCCGAATACTATCAGATCGGACAGAGTACAATACTGAGCAGTTATAAACGAAGGTGACGTAATTGTTTCTAAAACGGAAAACTTGCAATCTCACGTTTGGACAGTATAAATATTCAGCGGTGGACAAGAGAATATCAATAAAAGACAAGCTATTTCCTTTCGTGTCTTTGTTAATTTAGCTCCTTCCATGTTACGAAACAGGGGGCCAAACTCGATGGAGTTTTTATACTTTAACAATTAAGACTATGTTCTATTAATTACAGAAAAATCAAAAGCGATAATTAGAAACGGAGGGAAAATGATATTTATTCTTGTATGGAAAGAGACACACCCAGCTTGCCCATATCAATATGTTTACTTCACCGCATTAACAGACACACACATATATACTTATATATATATATATATATATATATATATATATATATATATATATATATATATATATGTATATATATGTATATATATATATATATATATATTTTATATATATATATATATATATATATATGAAAAGTTATCGAACAAATAGGAAGCGTTTATCAATCTAACTTATTAAATATTTATCAGAGAACCTTTGATAAAAGTGAAATAAAATTGTCTAATGAAGAATTAATAAAATAAAACATGTTAGATTGACAAACGTTTCCTATTTTTTCTTTATCTTGTCATTTTGTATTTGATCACAACTGACCCCCCATATATATATATATATATATATATATATATATATATATATATATATATATATATATATAGAACATATTTGGTTGAATAATATCGAAAATTTCTTCTATTCAATTTTTTATCAATTTTTTTATTTTTCCAAATTAGATGTTTTATATAAATATGCCAAATACATTTCTCCGTCTACTTTCGAATGTTGCTACATTCGTTTCCAAGCATACTGTTTAGCGTATGGTTATGTAACTATTTTGCTTAATTCCGGCCTTACATCGTTTGTTGGAACACATTTCATCTGAATCAAGTCGACGTCATTTAAACGATCAAACAGAAAATTTATGTGTATTTAAATTTCTTTTTAGTTTTGTACACTTCAGTATGCGATCGAATCGGGAAAAAAGAAACCTTATTTAATGCTGCATATTTCTCAATTTTACAACGGCTTTCAGGATTTTCGGTGAAAATGAACTTTTTCGGAAATTTGAAAAAAGTTAGTAAAAAGAAGAGTTTATATTCATCCGAACGTGGTTGACAGAATTCTTGCTGCTTAAATACACCTTTCATACATGTATCGAAATCAGACGCCAGTTTCCTGAGGGCGCCTTTTATTTATCAACTGGAAAGTTTTATGTAACAAGCTGAACGAGCATTTAACTGGTTAACATTATGTTAAATTACCACCCCATCACATTCACTTTTACTTCTTGATAAATTTTAGCGTCTGATTTTCTGTATCTGCCCATGAAGAAATTGTTTAGCTTTTATATACAGGCAAGTTCGTGGCATGACCTATATCAATGTTTTCTCATTGAATTTGAATTTAGCGTAGGTCACAATCGATTGGTTAATCACGGCAAGTCTCACAAGATTATTTTTAAAGTATGCTGATTTTTTAAATCAAATTAATCTTTCACTTGCCATTAGTTTAACATCGCCTGAAGGGACACATTTATGGTGTTGAAACATAATTGTAATTATGTAGCGATTTTTATTACATGTTTAATATCCTATATATATATATATATATATATATATATATATATATATATGTAACGTAAATCATTCAAACGAAAAACAAATACTGAAGCTAATTATATGGCAAGAATCACTCTCGCAAACAATATTTAATAATAAAATACAATCAACTTCGAATCCGTTAATGAATGGTATGATCCTTGTTTATAAATTCAGGTTTTATCAGGTCTTATTTTTTCTACGAGCCGGGCTTTCAGTCGTTTCGAACGACCATCATCAGGTAGACATTTCAGTGTGTTTTTGTTAAATTCCAGGTAGTAATGCGACATCGAAAGATTGTACAGCCCGAAAGAGTGTTTTTTTAGCAATGAGATATTGTTAAATGTAAGAATAATTTTGGAGCGTGCAGTCGCGACGCTGAGGTTGAAATTTTTTAAATTTGAAAATTGTGCGTTCTTGTACTGAAGAAAGGTGGCATGAATTAAATTGTTCAATAGTTACAGTAAATGTCACAGTTATTATCAGGAATTCGCACTTAGGATCAGGTTATCTTAATATTAATTATGTAGTGCGTATTCAATTTATGTAACGTAAATCATTCAAACATTGAATGATTTACGTTACATAAATTGAATACGCACTACATAATTAATATATATATATATATATATATATATATATATATATAACCTAACGCATACTAAATAAGGTTGAATTAATCTGTAGAACAAATTAAAAAAAAAAAAAAAACTAATTGTTGTGAGACCGATCCTTCCCTACATCATGGCCTCTCCCAGTACTATATTATTATGTGAATCATGGGAGTAGTACCAGTAATGAACAGCCACGTACGATACCAATATCGGACACCACTGGATAGTAAGCTCTGCTTACACTATTCTTTGTAACTTTTCTGTTTAATATATCTTTCTTACCTCTAACCCGTGTTCCGTGTTTTGCTTCAGTGGCCCCTACTTCGGGTCCACATCAGTGGCGACAGAGGATTCGAGACACACACCCACACCGAAACCCCAAAGACACAGTCCCACATCAGTGGCGACAGAGGACTCGTTTAACCCCACTGGTTCTCACATCAGTGTTGAACTAGAATTTGAGCTGGCATTACTACATCAGCGAACGAAATGCAATAAACGAGCAACCAAGTATCGAGAACGACTGCTTACAAAAAGCCCAGCTTGTGTACAAAACAAACTGACAAACTCAAGAGCTCGAAGTTCGACGGTTGACTCAAGTTCGAAAAAACTATTCACCAAGTCGCGCATTTAGCAAAGTGTTAAAAAGTTTTATGAATTTGATTTGAATTCCTACAAATCTCGTGCATAAAATTACCCTCCCCTCAGATTGATTGAGGTGAGTTTTTTCTAAAAAAGAAAAAAAGCAAATTCTCCCAAAAGAAGAAAAAAATCCAGTGTATTTATTCTTTTTGCTGTCTAAGTGATATTTTTCTCCCCACACTTCTAAAAACAAAATATAATAAGTGTGGAGAAAATTTAAATGGACACATTGAAATTAACGGAACAACGGTATCTCGAAAGATCTAAACCAGTAAGCAGTTCTTATTAATTTTATTAATTGACTACTAGATTTGGTACACGGGTTTTCATAGCAACAGTAATTGCCTATATTTATTTATTTATTTATTTATTTCTGTTTTGTGTGTTCTTTCATTACTTGTCTACATATTATCTAAATATGGAAGAATTCCAAAAAATAATCGTCCAAATGTTAAAGGTCCAGATGGACCACCAACAAAAATCAGATGAAAGACAGCAGAAATTGGAAGAAAGATTCCTCAAATTACAGTCGGACCAACAAACAGAACAGAAACTTCAACAACAAAAAAGCGAAGAAAGACAGAAACTCCACCAACAAAAATCAGACGAAAGACAGCAACAATTGTTTATGGAGTTACATAAACAACAAATAGAATTCCAACAATTTACACTTCAGAAAACAGAACTACAGCAAAAACATCTTGAAGAATTACTTGTAAATTCATGTAACGGCTCTAAAAACTCTGAAAAAGATACGACATTTTTCCAGAGTACAATCTACAACTAGATTGAAACATTCGAATACGTACCAGAAGAAGACAAAACAATCGAGGCTTTTTACAGGCGTTATGAAGATATTTTCAATGTAGACTGTGAACAATGGCCCAGTGAAAAAAAGGTACGTCTGTTATTAAGGAAACTGGGAGCTATCGAACATGTTAGGTTCATAGACTATATATTACCCAAGAAAATTACGGACCTGAATTTCTCAGAGACTATTAAGCTTCTAACGGAACTATTCGGGCTTAACATAACCTTGTTCCAAAAACGTTGGAAATGCCTGAACACAGTTAAGGACAACCAGCAAGATTTTCTAACGTTTGCAGCATCGGTAAACAAGCTCTGTAATGATTTCAAACTAGCCGAGTTGACTGCCGACGATTTTAAGTGCTTAATATTCGCACAAGGTCTAGTATCAGTAGAAGACACCGAGGTCAGACGTCGGGTTCTTACCAAATTCGAAAACGAACAGGGGTTGACTCTCCAAAAATTAGCAGAGGATTGTCAAAGAGTAATTTCTGTCAAGTGTGACTCAAAAACGATCGAGGAATCAGGTGTGGCTCAGATTAGAAAAATCAGAAGCAACCCAACCTCTTATGCCCCACAAAAAGACAAAAGGCAAATTTCATGTTCTAAATCCCGCAATAAGCAAAATACAAATAGGCTAAAGAAACCTCCAGGACCATGTTACCATTGTGGAAAACGGCATTGGATGAAATTATGTCCATTCAAGAAGAAAACATATTGCAATAAAAATGGTCATAACTTAAGTCAGTGCTGGTACGTCAACAAGACGAGGAAACACAAAAGTAAAATTAGGCAAGCCCAATCAGAAACATAGTCGATAGGAATTTAAGAAAATACGTGACTGTTGATATTTTCAATAACTATGAAATTCCAGCTTGATTCGGTTTCTGACCTCTTGATTATCAACTGGCGTACTTGGCGAAAGTTAAACAAGCCGACCCTATTAAAGACGGATAAAACAGCAAAATCCGTAACTGGCGAGAATATTAACATCTTAGGCCAGGTGATCCTTACAGTAACACTAAATGGAGTTACCAAAAAGCTGAAAGCCTACGTACTAGAAAATTCAGATAACCTATTCGGAACAGATTGGATAGAAAAATTCAATCTATGGGATTGCCCAATGATCACTTTTTGCCGAAAAATAAAAAGTACAACGTCCAATTCGAAAAATCTCAAAAAGGAACTCAAACAACAATTTCCCCAGGTTTTTTCTGGCGGCCTTGAGAAATGTTCTAAATTTAAAGGTAACTTCAGGGCGAAGAAGCGTGCAAGACCAGTTTTCAAAAAGAAACGGAATGTCCCTTTCGCTGCTCTAGAACAGATCAACAAAGAATTAGATAGACTCGAACAGGCGGGTATTCTATCAAAAACAGATTTTAGCGAATGGGCAGCACCTACGGTCTATGTAAAAGAAAATGTCCAACCAAATACGAGTTTGCGCAGATTTTCCACAGGGCTAAACGATGCTTTGCAGGATCATCATTATCCCCTCCCAAGACCTGAAGAAATCTTCAACAAATTGAATGGCGGAAAAATCTTTTCCAAAATAGACCTTTCAGACGCATACCTTCAGATAGAGGTGGATGAAGAGAGTTCTAAATTGCTCTGCATAAACACCCATAAAGGTCTGTAGAAATATAACAGACTGGCTTTTGGAGTCAAGGTTGCGCCTGCAATCTTTCAGCAGGTCATGGATGCCATGCTGGGCGACCTTGACTACGCAACAGCCTATTTGGATGACATACTGGTGACTAGTAAAACGTCGGCAGAGCACCGGAACCATATAATAAACGTATTCAAGAAGTTACAAGAATACGGGCTTAAGGTTAAGGAAGCAAAGTGTGATTTTTTTTCTTGCCAGAGATCAAATACCTAGGTCACATTAACGAACTTTTAAAAAAGGATAAAGCATAGGTGTGGACCCCTGAATGCCAAGACGCATTCGAAAAGATCAAGAAAACACTTGCTTCGGATCTCTCTCTCACCCACTACGACCCTAATCTCGACATCATAGTCGCAAGTGATGCAAGCCCATACGGCATCGGTGCTCGCATTCTCCACAAACAGCCAGATGGTTCGCGAAAAGCCATAGCACACGCATCTAGATCTTTACTACCATCAGAGAAACAATATTCCCAAATAGAGAAAGAGGATCTCGGGATAATATTCGCCGTCACTAAGTTTCATAGATACCTACATGGAAGACGGTTCATACTGCAAACGGACCATAAACCTCTAATAACAATTTTTGGTTCCAAGAAAGGCCTACCGGTCTATACGGCGAATAGATTACTTCGTTGGGGAACGATTCTTTTGAATTACAATTTTAAGATCGAGTTCCTAAAATCTAAAAGTATTTGTCATGCGGACAGTTTATCGCGACTTATTCCTAAAAATACGGAATCTTTTGAAGACTCCACCATTGCTACACTAAGGACGAATTATGAAATCAAAAATATGATTGCGAATACAATTAGAGAAATCCCAGTTACTTTGGCCCACAGAAAAAGGGAGTCTCGAGAGGATGAATTCACCCAAAGTATCAAAAACAAAATTCGCAACAAAGACCTAAATGTGGCTGAAGTTTTCAGGATGTGAGGATGTTCTATTGTATAATGACTGAGTAGTGATTACAAATAGCCTACAAAGAAAAATCCTTAAGGATTTCCACAGGGGACATCCGGGGAAGAGCCGTACGAAAAGCCACATGAGCTGCTACGTATATTGGCCAAATATAGACAAAGACATAGCAGACATGATAGAAACTTGTAGGGGATGCGTCCTTGCAGCAAAATCTCCGACCACGACGTGCAAACCATGGCCAAACACAGACCATCCATGGCAGAGAATTCATGTGGATTTTGCAGGGCCTCTAGACAACATGTACTACCTTATTGTTGTGGATAGCCACTCAAAATGGCCTGAGGTTTTGCAATGTAAAAATCCCAACCACCAACTGCACGATCGGATTTTTACATGAGCTATTCGCGCGTTCTGGCGTCATAGATTGTGTAGTGACTGATAACACCACTCAATTCACATCAAGTGAATTCAGCGACTTTTGCAAGTCGTATCAAGTGGACCACATTACGACGCCTCAGTATCACCCCCGGTCGAACGGTCAGGTCGAGAGGTTCGTGGATACTCTAAAAAGAGCTTTAAAAATGCATTAGGCACACCGACGGATAGAGCATTACAACAGCTTATGCAGGTGTATAGGATAACCCCTAATCCTAACACGCCTATGGGACGCTCGCCTGCAGAAACAATGTTCGCAAGAAAAATCAAGTCCGTCTTTGATAAACTCATTCCACGGCAAGCGAAGTTCAAGAAAACCGTCTCGCTCCCTAAGAAATATTTTAATCCTGGCGACACAGTCCTTTTTAAGGCTTACAAAAACAACATAACATTCTGGGAAGTAGGCAACATCAAACAGAGAATTAGCGAACTGGTCTATATTGTCCAGGGACCGAAAAATACTCACAAAAGCCATATGAACCAGCTCAGGAAATGCCGTTTGAAGGAATCTGAGGAATCACCACAAAATATCTGCGAAGAGCCGATCGACGTAATATTCGAACATTTCGATCTTGACACGACCCAAGTCTCTCCGGAAATACGACGCTCGAGGAGAAAGAGAAAATTTACTCAACAACTCTACGTGAATCCCAAGAGGAAGAGGTATTAACAGTTTTACTTTTTTTCCTTCAAGAAAAAAAAGAGGAAAACTCTTGGAAGGGGGGTGTTGTGAGACCGATACTTCCCTACATCATGGACTCTCCAAGTACTATATTATTATGTGAATCATGGGAGTAGCACCCGTAATGCACAGCCGCGTACGATACCAATATTGGACACCACTAGATAGTTAGCTCTGCTTACACTATTCTTTGTAACTTTTGTGTTTAATATATCTTTTTTACCTCTAACCCGTGTTCCGTGTTTTCCTTCCGTGGCTGCTACTTCGGGTGCACATCACTAATATATATATATATATATATATATATATATATATATATATATATATAAATATATATATATATATATAAATATAAAAGTGGACATGGAAGTCAGCATTTAGAGGCGACAGTCTGTTTCATGCTAGTGCAATCGTCAGGCGACTAGTGCTGTTATTTTTCTTGGCTATTTATATATATGGGTCAGTGGTGCATTATGGGTAGTCTATTTAGTCGCCTGACGATTGCACTAGCATGAAACAGACGTCGCCTTTAAGTGCTGACTTCCATGTTCACTTTTATATTTACACACGCTCTATCTCTGATATTGAGCACTTTATCCCATAAATATAGCACACTTTAAGACTATATTTCTTATATATATATATATATATATATATATATATATATATATATATATATATATAGGTTACGAGCTTATAGACATTCATTTAGTATATGCCAAATTGTGGTCAGTCTCGTTACTGTTAGTGACTAATGCGTTTAATAGCTTACTTTTTAAAATGTTTCTTTTGTGTTCATATTATCATTTATTTAATCATCTTGAGGTTTCTCCAATATATTCTGTCTGGCAATCCTCACAGGTGATAGAATAAAATTCTCATTCGAGTTTTGACTTGTTTTTTGTTTTTTGTATTGATTATGTCATTTATTTTTGCGAATCAGTTTTATGTTTAGTTTACATAAATTCTTTTCAGTTGTAGTTATAGAGTCAGTGAGTAGAACAATAAATTTTTAATTCATTGGTTTTGTCAGGAGAGACTGTTTTTTATTGCGAAACATTTTATGAGCATTTGTTTTGTATTGAATATGAAATAGAGTATTTTAGGGGAATGAAAGTGTTTTCCATTTATATTTGCACATATATTTGTATCTTTCTGTTATCTGACGCATCTAACTACAATCATATCAGTCTCAACTACTGCCTCAATGAATCTTGTTTCCCAGACTGTTACAAGTCCTCATCCATTGTTCTTGTCTTTAAGAATGGTGATGCTTCTAATTACCGTCCTATCAGTCTCCTACCATTCTTCAGTTTAGTCTTCGAGTCTTTAATCAACGCCAAAATGGTTAAGCACTTTACATCCCATGATCTACTCTCTGACAAACAATATGGTTTCAGCTTTGCCTCGTCTACCGCTGACGTGCTCACGGCCATAATTTAATTTGTTTACCAAGCACTTGACAATAACGGAGCAGGTCGAGCTGCTCTCGATATCTCTAAGGCGTTTGATAGGGTTTGGCATGCCGGACTTCTTCGTAAGTTTCAGGGATACAGTATTACAGGACGATTATTTGACTAAATGCAATAATTCCTGTCAAACCGTGAAATGAAGGTCGTCCTAAACGGGTTCTCAAGATACTTTCATGCAAACGCTGGTGTTCGTCAAGGCTCTATCTTGGGACCTACTGTTTCTGATCTTCATCAATTATCTTCCTGATATCATTAGTTCTCGAGTACGCATCTACTCAGACGACACTACTATTTACTCCTGTCTCAATAGTACGCCGGCATTGTTGACAAAACTAACCTGGCCATTGGTTTAAAAAAGGACCCCAATCTGTGATAGACAGGGGTAGGAAATAGCTTCTAAACTTTAATGACCCCAAAATGAAACTGCTCTCATTTACCGACCATAGAAAACACTCCCTGCCTCCTATCAGAATGGCTGATGCCCAACTCCACGAGGGCGTCTCTCTTCGACTGCTTCGTTTCACGCTTTCCTCTTACCTGAGGTGGAACAACTACATTGAATCAATAGCTTCATCTAACGTAAGGAAAGTTGACTATCTGTGTAGCGCCAGAAGGTTTTCCTCGCCTGAGGCCAATCTTCAAATCTACAAATCAGGCATTCGTTTTTGCATTGAATACTGCTGATATATATGATCTAGACTGGATAAGGAAAATAAATGTATTAACGTAATAATACAAATTGGTAATACGGGTTAGTAGATCCAGGAATGCGAGTTAGTAGCAATAATATATATACAGTCTTGGTATTGAAGTATCGCGGTATGACTTCTTACTGAGGATACGTGCTCGCTACTGTGACGCTTGCCGCCGTCTCTGTGTGTGACTTACTCTAATACTACTGAACTCTACTACTCTTCTGTCGTTCCGTCTTTACTGTTCGGGTATTCACTGGTAGTAGTATATGTATACCTTAGGTGAGTCCATTTGTGTGAAAAGGGGAGACCCCTCAATAGATATGTAATTTGATAGGTTCTGATCTGGCATCTCGTCTACAGTCACTTTCTTACAGACGTGCTGGGTTTTCTTCCGTCTTTTCTACAAATATTTTCATGGCAACTGCTCTGACGAGCTACTTTCACTGGTACCCCAACTGCATGAATTTAAGCGTGTTACTAGGTTGGCATCTCAGTCCCACCATTGTCGAAACTGTCAAATGTAATGGCCTCTTCTAATCCAACAGCTTCTTACATCGCACATCCCGACAGTGGAACTCTCTTCCTCTTACATGCTTCCCTGCCAGGTATAATCTTCAAATATTCAAGTGTAATGTCAATCGACATCTTCTGATGCCTTGATCTTGATTCCCGTCCTTCTCTTTATCCTTTCCTCAACCCCCGCTCTTTTCTCTTGCTTACTCTTGCTCTCACTCTCTGTAGCCCTTACGTGCTAGTGGCACTTCCGTCTTTCTTGGGGTGATGTGCTTAAAAATACTTAATTTTCGGTGGACACTAATTTCTAATCTGTTGTTAACGCGGTGAAGCATGATATCTAGGAAAAGTAAAGTATTGTTTTCTTCCATTTCGCATGTAAATTCTATTGTATATTCGAGTTTGTTTCGTTTATCTACAAGATCAGGTAAATCAATATGACTGAGAAATATTAATAGAGTATCTTCAATATATCGGAAGTATGTTGATTGTTTAGGTAAAAGATTTTGGAAAGGACCAGGTACGAGAAATTATAACAAGATACATGCTATCACTCTACTACTAATAAAATTGGGTTTATAAAAATTAATATTAAATATAAAATAGCATTGATTGGTGATGTGGCGAAATATGTTGTACACACACACACACACGCACACACACACACACACACACACACATATATATATATATATATATATATATATATATATATATATATATATACTTGGCTCTCCCTTTGCATTCGACGTACGAGGATCAAGCAGATCAGTTCCTAGGAATATATATATATATATATATATATATATATATATATATATATATATATATATATGTAATAATTGCTGGTAATATATATACAACAGATGGTGAAAAATTATCAAAACAGTGATTCTGCAATCAATTTTGGTAATGTCCAGACCAAGAAAACTTACCAGCAATTAATACACACACACACACACACACATATATACATACATACATACATACATACATACATACATATGTGTGTGTGTGTGTGTGTATAATTTCTCCATTTTCTATTACATTTTCCTTCCTGATATATAAAATACATATCGTTTTCTCATATATGTGCGTGAATGTGTAGCTTTCTCTCATAAAATTCATACGTATTATTAAATTCTAGTGTTTGTCCAAGACAATGGTTTGTTAATTGTTTCGGCAAAATATTTCGGAATCGACCAGGTCTGAGAAATTCTAAGGAAATAAATGCTATCAATCAGCTACTAATAAACTTTGGTTTATAAAATTTAATATTAAATGTAAAATACCATTGATTGGCGATGAGGCTAAAAATTTTGTATATACATATATATATATATATATATATATATATATATATATATATATATATATATATATATATATATATATATATGTGTGTGTGTGTGTGTGTACGTTTCCACTTTGCATTTCATGTTTCCTTTCTGATATCTAAAAATATATATCTTTATCTGATATATATGTGAGTTCGTGTGTCTGTGTGTCTGTGTGTAGCTTTCTCTCATAAAATTTATAAGTCTTATTAACGGTAGAAATTTTTTAATTCTAGTATTTGTTCAAGACAATGGAACACGAAATACTATATCCATGTCCAGGATGACAGCAGATCGAACAGGACAAATGCAGGAAGATATTTACTTATGTTTCATAGATTATACAAAGTCATTTGATAAATGACGTCAATATTTTGAAATATCATGGATAACTAAATGCCTGTAATACGTAGAGTGTATTGGGAACAAAGATATTGCGTGCAAATGGCGAACATGTTTAGTTAAATACACAGAAATAGAAAAAGGAGTGTGACAATGGTGAGCCTTTTTCTGGGATTTCTTTAAGCTGTACGGCAAAACGATTCTAAGGGAGGGAAACGTACTTCCAGGAACTTATCATCGGCGGTCATAACCCAAACAATATAAGGTACGCTGACGACACTGAGATGATGATAGATTCAGAAAGAAAACTGAAAAGATTAATAGACAAGATATCCGAGGAGAGTAAGAAGAAAGGACTAACTGTTAACTGTCAGAGGACAGAAAGTATTGGCTTCAGATGAAAATGGTTCATATTGCAAATGATGTCCTGAACGTTAAGATCAAGCAGGTACGAAACAATAATTGTCTAGGTAGGGTTGTGACAGAAGACAGAATGAATGTCACAGAATACGGAATACGTGACAGAGAAGACTGAATATGTGACACAGAAGACAGAATGTCTGATACAGAAAACCGGTGGGGAATAGAAATAGCGAAGATGCTTTTCAAACAAAGAAACAAAGCAAAGTATTAGCAAATCGGAAAATGTCATTAGAAACAAAGAAAAAAGTGTTGAAGTGCTATGCAATACAAAACTTATATATCAGTGAATCTTGGATAATTTCATTACAGATGTTGAAATGACTTGAACTGAAAAAGATGTTCTCCATTCAAATGTTGAGAATGCCACGGACAGGCTATGTGAGTAAGGAGGAAGGTCTCAGAGGAATAAGAACTGCATTTAATTTTATTCTAAGAATCAGAAGGAAACGGCTGAAATATTTGGAACACATAATGAGGAAAGAAGGCTTGGAGAATTAAACATTCACGTGGCATATTTAAGGCAATAGAAGCAAAATGAAACGGCGAATATTTGATTTAACGTTTTTGAAAGAATGAATGACTGAATGATGACAACATAAACAACGAGTAGAAGAAATGTGACAATAATTACTTACAAGAAAAGAACACAGGAAGATGTGGTGAACAATGATCCTCCACACCCGGGAAGGACACAGCACGCAAAAGGAAGAACATAGAAGTATTTACGTTAAACACCAATAATATTTACATAAAATAACATTTTAAAAAACCTGTATGATTTGATATTTAAGTAAGTAATCTGCAAATTAGCAAGAGAATTAAAAGGACACTTACACAAATGTTCACTCCAGCGTCGATAAATGAACGGATTTACTTGGCAAGATACTTTCTTCTGATTATATAACGAATTGAATTCCAGTTAACAATGCTTGTATTCCTTTCATAGATTTAAATCACTTATTGAAACAGAAATGTACTGAATATTAATGATTACTAATTTTTGAAACGTCATGTTCTTGTTTAGACATGTTCATCAAATTCAAAATATCAAATGAAACCTATCTTCGATTTGTCAGCTCTTGTAATAAAAATTATTGAAGCAAACTCTCAAATGCTATTTACTATTTTTTTTATTTCCCCTGTAGGAGTATACAGATTCGCCATCGTCCAGTTCACATTCCTCTCCTATCTTTTTAACAAAAGTATAGGTTTATCCCTGGATTACTGCTTAAGATTGGTCTTCCGGTTCCTTCTCCTGACTGCTTCAAGTCTATATTTCGAACGTCTCCACCTAAATACTGAAATGTCATTTACTATTTTTCATCCTTCAAATTGTGTCTTGCCTTTGCGCAAAATTAATAGAAATGAGAGCTACGAGTCCCGGGGATTCGTTAGCCATAGCAGTATGTCCCTCCCTGCATTATTGAGGAAGGGTCGGTCGTAATACTAAATCCAGTGCGGGCATCGGTTGCAGAGACTGGGCAATTTTTCCCGGGTCCAGATTCACGTTCTACACACATTAAACTGTCACATCTCGATACCGTGTGCGAGTAAATTTTTATTTTATCGTTTATTGTACTCTCTCCTAAATAGTAGTTTTTTTTTCATATTCTTTCACACTCAGTAACCCCTTGTGTCCTAGTGGCTTCATTAACTTTTTGGTGAAAATATTTTTGAAAAGTTATAAAAATCCTTTAGTTGACTTTAATTAATAATTTCAGATAATGATTGTGTAATGACATAGGCAAAATGAACTTGACCTACTTTGCATAGAGCCGACCGACTACTAATATGTCAGTCGTTACTCAGCAAAGGGAGAGAACTTCTACGTCACAGAGTAGAAGACAATACAATAATATAGTGTTGCTGATAGGATTTCGTACACTGTTGGATGAGTCGGATTTTATGGAAACATGAGTTTGTTGTTTAGCTTCCTATACCAGGAACAAGAAATTACAAGACAGAAGGGAAGAACAGTATTATAGACTTCTTTTTGAGACTAACAAAAACATCTCTGTTATGGCGTATCCCAGATACTTTGACATTTTCACAAATTTTGAACATTATAAATCGAAATTTTGCGACATTATAAAGAGAAATCTTTCGACTGAAAAATAAACTGGTTATTGCTACGGCGACAAAGTTTCTCGCGAGCAAACAAGAGCCGAACGAAACAATAATACAATATGTACACAAGATACGAAGCTGTTCCAGATTATTGGCACTGCTGATATAACCATCTAAAATGCGTTGATTGTATTGAGATTAATTGAAGTTATGTGTGATGCTTCGTAAAAGTACATTTTTGAATGATTACAAATGACTAAAATATCTTTGGATACATCTATAGAGTTTCTGCAACAATTAGAGTTGAGAAATTCAATACATGCAAGAATAAGCCTGAAGCATATAGCATATCGAAATCCATTGTGCAATACATGTACTGCAAGAAAAAGAATGATAAGAAAAATGCCCAACTGTAGGACAAGTGTGCTGGAATTGTAAATGAAAAATAATTTCCAGATTGTATGCAAATTTAAAAGAAATATAAAAAGGGTGGTAAATTTAAACCACCCCAGGAAAAAACAGCTGTATTTGCGATTCAAAGACATATAGAGAAAAGATCCAATCGAAAAGTTGAATTGAATGTCCTATGCAAATTATTCACATGACGGTAGTGAAACGTGAAAAAAAATTATGGATTTGTCCGAATAGATATTTTGAAAGTGGATACAAGCAAATTAATCAAAAGTATGAAGTTGGAAAGTACTGATCCGGAGATGCTAAAAGTGTAAAGTGGCCCTTGATTTAAAGAAAAATTGTTACCCCCATTGAGTTTCGCAGACTGACCATTCACATGCCAAAATTAGTAGTTGTAAATTGAAAACAACAGCGGACCAAGGAATTTTGGAACTTGTTCCTCTCCGCCTGGTGGGAGTAATTGGGCCTCACCCATTTCTATTTTACGAAAACCGGATGGAGACTTAAGGATATGTAGGGACTAAATAGACTAATAATAAGACTTGATAGGAATCAATTGCAAAATATTGTCAGATTCGTTCCCTATTCCTTACATTGAAGCTGCTAACATTGTAACTAGTAATTGTGCCTCACCCATTTCTATTTTACGAAAACCGGATGGAGATTTAAGGATATGTGGGGACTAAAAGATAGGAGTCAATTGCAAAATATTGTCAGATTCGTTCCCTATTCCTAACATTGAAACTGTTATTCACAACCTGTCGGGAATGAAATAATTGGCTAAAATTGGCATCAAATTTTCCTATAACCAGATGTAAATTAATAAAAAGAAGTTACCACGATTGACTCTTCAATAGGCATACTCAGATGGAAACGTATACATCATGGTGTGAAGAGGCCAAGTGATATTTTTCAGACAACCATAGAAAAAGTTCTTACTGGTGATATTAAGAATATTATCATCTAACAAGATGACATATATATTGGTGCTACCAGCACAGAAGAGCTAAAATAAAATATGGATTATGTTTGAAACAAATTAATAGATGTTAGTATGACCATAAACAAAAATAAATGTCTGGTATATTGCCATATAATAACATATTTGTGAAAATACATTTCTAAAGATGGAATTGCAAAAGAAAGAAATTTGATAAAAATATAGCAGAGGTGTCTACACTCCAAAGTAAAAATGAATTGGAATCCTTTTCTAGATTTGGCTAATTTTTATAGCTGATATTTGCCAAAGTATAGTGAATTGATAGAACCAAGAGAACTTGCCGTATTAGCGATTGTCTCGCTGGAAGGTCATCCAATAATAAACCTTTCTATAAGATTAACATCAGTCAAGCTATTGTACATGGAACACAGAGAGAGCTTGCCAATTTGTATTAGACAGGAAGTTACTATTTAAATTTGGCTATAAACCATTAGAGATTATTTTTAACCTTAGGTTTCCTAACGTCATATGTTCTAGAATTTTAAGATATCCCTAAAGTTCATGAATCTGACTTCGACATTGAATATGGGAATAGAAACATTAATCCACATGCAGATGTTTTATCCGAACTAAAACTCAATGATAAACGACTAGAAAGATGAGACAAATCAGAAGATAAAATATTATTCTGGATTGAAACAAATTTATTACCCTTAAATCGGTATTAAAGAAAAATGGATATAGAATAAAGAGAAACAAATAAAGTGATATATATATATATGTGTGTGTGTTTTGTATTGACAAATCATCAGTTACCTCCCCTTGAGATCTAGGAGGTATAAAAAGCACCCTGAATCCGTCAGTAGTCGAGTAGTCAGAGTAGAAATATAATAAATAATAGTAATAAAGTTTTGGTATAAATTTATAGACGGGTTCTGTTTTTACTATATATATATATATATATATATATATATATATATATATATATATATATATATATTAATACATGTCTCATTAAATAATATAAATAAGCGTTGTCTATATATTTTATGTAAGTTTTTTTCATATAGTCTGATAATTATAATTAATTTTTCATATAGTCTGATATTATCAGACTATATGAAAAAAACTTACATAAAATATATAGACAACGCTTATCTATATTATTTAATGAGACATGTATTAATGAAAAAATGCTGCCTAAATACACACAATATATATATATATATATATTAAGACATTTTTATGTTTATACATTCTTTCTATAGATACAAATATTTAAGTAAATACTCTGTTTTTTATAATAAACAGTTTTAGTAACATTTACCGGCCTGAATGTCCGAGAAATTTTCATAGCAAATATTCATCCTACGACAGGAATACTGTTTATTATAAAAAAAACTTAAATAAAATAAAACTTTACTTAAATATTTGTATCTATAAAAAAGAATGTATAAGCATAAAAATGTCTTAAAATAATTATCGGACTTTGTCCATTTCATATATATATATATATATATATATATATATATATATATATATATATATATATATATATGTATATATGTATATATATATATATATATATTATCTACATTGAATGTAGATAATAAAATTATCACTAAAAGAAAAGAAAAACTGCGCTGCATGATGCACATTGCAGAAAGATGACGTAAATTATCTTGATTGGGATCTGTTGAAATCTATAATAATTCGATTAATAATGAATGCCCACAAAGATATGAAATAGCTTTGATAAAAACAATATGAATAGCGCACACCTAACATACTCTCTGGGAAAGTCTTCTTTAATAGTTTTTCCAACAATATTATCGACAACCAAACCGGATCATTCCTAGAGAAATGAAGCGGCCCTCACGCTAAAATAACAACAGAATAAAGAACCATATATTTTATTTCAACGAGATACACAAAAATTATAAACAAAACTAACGCACCAAGTAACACATCATGAAAACAATACATTTTTACTCGTCGACCCGAGCAAACGTATGAAACTTACAATATACTTAGAAAAATAAGAACAAAGTATCAACCTCATAATTAGCAAATAACGACGTTTATCAAATTCATCAAAAAGTGCCAGCCTCATAATTAGCAATAATAACATACCTATGAAATCCTCCAAGAAGTACCAACCTCATAATTACCAATAAATCATGCTTATCAAATCGCTCCAAAAAGGCCGACATCATAATGACCAAATAACAATACGTTTAGCAATTCCCCTCCAAAAGTGCCAGCCCATTAAAAATATGCTTATCAAATCCCCCCAAAAGTGCACACCTCATAATTACTAAGTAACAACACGTTTATCAACCTTCCAACCGACAAAAAACATGTATCGATGATTATATCAAGCAAACAAAGAAAAGATTAACAATTTGTTGCCAACAAATACGAGACCTCGTCACAAGACAGATGACACACAGTGGAAATTTAGGCTCATGTGCAACAAATTAGTCTCCAAATTTCCAAGTCTTCCCCTTTGATCTTTGCCTAGATAATACTACTCATCAAACACAATTAAATAAAGAAAATATATTTATTCAAAAATATAAACCATGTCTGAACAAACACTAACAAGATACATTTGCCAAGGACTTTCCACACAGAGAGACACGCAAATAAAAATTCGTGTGCACCTGGCTACTTGTACATTGAACTTTTCTAGAAAAGGCCGAATAAAAATATAAAAATAAAATAAAATCCCTGTCACTTGAACTACTTAACACTTCGTTGCCATTAGCCATCCTCGCTGAACCCTGAGATTACCAATTCTTGACAGCAAAACTTTCTGATCATCAATTCGGGGAGCAAAGGTTACTAGGCCTAATCAAGTGACCATAATTATTGTACGCTCCGGAGCGTTCAGCGGTCGGGACGTCGTGAAAATGACAACAAAAAATGAGGACAACAGTCTAAACAATGTAAATAGTGTGACTAATCTCTCCATGTCAACGTAACACTTGAAAATCATAGAACTGAGAAACTGGGAAATTTACTGGAAAGAAATATTCTTAAAAGATCCAGTTGCATTTTCTATTTCTTTTTCTTATATTTTTACACGTCAGGGCTGTATAAAAATAAACCTGACTTTCTTAATTTGATGATTTACTTTTATTTATAAAAAATAGTGGCTCCTGAAAAATTAATTTCGGTTGAGCTCTCTGGTTTGAGGTGTGAATTTGTAAACAGTGACTATTTAAGCTAATATTGCACGACTCTTCGGCAGAATTGAGTCACTGTCAGTCACTGTGTGTTTATCTAAATCTAAAAATAAACACGCTAAAATTCACCTTCATCCCTGACCGTGCGCTGACGGCTTAGTGGGAGAAGTTCCGACTGACGCAAATTCAGTCGGGTTTCGATCCAAGCTAGAGGCAAACGAAAATGAATTCTTATCATGTCAAAGACAGATGACATGGCGGTCTAAATCTGTTGTTTGAAATTCTATTATGAAGCTATAATTTTGCATCATAATTTAAATGAAAAAGATGATTATTTTTACGAAATTATATTTATTTGAAGGGAACATGTCCGAATTACGTATGCTATTCATACAAGAGAAAAGACTAAGCAAAATTGTACAGTTGTCTCGAAAAGTTCTTTTTAGGACACTTGAAAGAATTAATTATAAAGCTATCTTTAAATTCCAATGGGAGAGGTGCTGTCTGGGATTCCTTTGGACATATTCATATTTGTGTTTTCTTTTTTAAAAACAAACCGACAACGGAAACAAAGTATTTTGAAAATCAATGTGATTTTAGTGTAATCATGGCGGTCATTCGTGTCTTTGATTAAAGGCATAACGGACATTGTTACTTGTATTGTGTTATTGATTTTGTGGGCAGGATAAAAGTTAAGTGTTTCATCAGTTGAAGTGCGAATGGTCGATGGAAAGAGACATTTGAAGACACTCGGCTGAAGAAGAGAATAAGAAACAACGTCCAAGGTAAGGATGATTAAAACTTTTTAAGATTTATATAAACCTATACACACACACACACACACACACTCACACACACTTGCAAACATATACATATACATTGTATATGTGTGTGTAAACCTCACATATCTGTGCTGGGTAACATGGATTATTGTAAATATTTAAGTTTCTTCTGTCGAGATGAACGTGTATCAAAGATTTCCTTAGCTTAAAGGGTCGTTACTAATAGAATGTTAAAATTTTTATTTATGTATAAATTATGGGGCTAATATTCAAAAGAGAATTAAGTGCATTAACAAGGTAGAATACTATGTTTACAAATAAATAGCTGCTCCCCCAAATAAACAGAAGCTCAAAAAATCCCAACTTAACATCAAGAAGCTTATTAGAAATCTAGTTTATATTAACTTCTGACCGTTTCTTCATCGTGTCGATTTGAATATTCTCCACTAGTAGCACGCCAGCCAGGCCCACGGTTAGGGTGAAAGGGTCGCCGCCTTGCCACCCCCCTAGCACTGCGTTCATTATAACTTGTTGCTTGGCATGAGATAGGTAAGCCTTTAATTCTCGACGTTGTTTTGTATAGATTATCGTCGTGAAACGAGCATTTTCTCTGTCCATTTAAGTATAAACCCACCCCATATTTAATTCCGTGTTCCTTGTGTATGTATATGTATTTTTAAAAATTTATTTCAAGATTTTTTATTTTAATTCTTTTTTTTTTTAATTCGTATTTTTGTTTTTTTGCTTTTTGCACTATTGGCCCCCCTAACATATCTTATTTTAGAACTAACTATTCTAACCTAACTCGTAATATTACATTGTTTTTAAAATATAGGTCAATGGGACTTATACTTAGTTAAAACTTAGTATTGTACACATTCACAATAGTATGTCATTCCTATCCCCCAGTACTCTCAACTAGTGTCAGCCCTGCGACTCTCCCAACTACATCCCCCTCTATTGTTTTGTTTTGTCGTCGTTGTATATGTTATATGTAATAGGAGCAGGTAGGCTTTTCTACCGCCCGGTCTACACTCCTCCCCGCTCTGTTGGACACGATTATAGGCCCAAACCTTGTTTCGTGTTTAGGAAGGGGTTCCCGGATCTCTCTCTCTCTCTCTCTCTCTCTGGCCTCTGTACTGGTGCCGCTGTGTTTCTCCCGTGATGCGTGTAGTCTGTGGCATTGCCTGTTCATTCTGGGGGTACACGGTTGACAGTTCCCTGGTTGCTGTTTCCGACTGGTAGTTAGGAGCCCTAACTCTTGCGTAGCGTCTTGAGCGGCCGCTCTGATCAACAGTTGCATAATATCGGGGTGTCTGTAGTGCCATGTCGCGCATGGATAGGTGTCCCTGCAGTCATCTCCGGTGGGCAACCCTGTGGCCACATTATGATTCAGGCTGTGCCAAACCCCCTCTCTGCCCGCGTCATGGGTGATAACCGTCGGCTTCCTTTAACTCAGGCCTTCTCTTTTTCCAACACCAATTACCGACATGAATTACAAAAACCAGAAATATAAACCTAAACCAGCCTTCCAAAAATCACCCAAACCTTTAAATATCTCCTTCTCCAACATCCGTGGCATTAGAACCAACTTCTGCAACGTTGAGTCTTTCCTCATTGCTAAGTGCCCAGATATACTGGCCCTGTGTGAGACCAATCTTGACTCCTCTATCCCTTCCTCTGATCTCACGATCCCTGGATACCTTCCTCTCCTCAGAAAAGACTCTCTAACCCACATGCATGGCCTGGGTGTCTACGTCAAGGACCATCTCCCTCTGGCTAGAGAGTGCTCTCTCGAATCGCCGGATCATTCGTACTTGTGTCTCCGGCTGTCTCTTCTCAATGCTGTAAGCTATCTTTTCTTCCTCTGCCGATCTCCATCCTCTCAGGACTGTGGGATACTCGATGTCATTTCTGACAGCATAGATAGGGCCCTCTCTGTCCATCCGTACGCTCACATATTTGTGTTTGGCGATTTTAACGCCCATCACAACCAATGGCTTGAGAACGCTACTACCGACCTCGCAGGCATTCATACTCTAAACTTTTCAGTCTCTCAATCCCTCACTCAGATAATCGATTTCCCCACGCGTTTTGCTTACAACCGTGACTGTAAGGCCTCACTCCTCGACCTGTGTTTTACCTCCATCCCTGAGTCTTGTAGTGCCACGCAGCTCTGTCCTATCGCTAACTACGATCATGCTGTAGTGTCTGTTAGCATCTCCTTCAGCCCCACCCCCTGCAAGGAGCCTACTACCACCAGAACCATATTCTGCTACCAACGGGCTGCCTGGGACTCGTTTTGTGACTTCCTCCGCGATGTCCCCTGGGATGCTGTATTTAAGCTCCCCATTCAAGATTGTGCTTCAGAGTTCTCTTCCTGGATTAAAGCTGGAATCGAAGCTTTCATCCCTTCCAGGAAATTCAAGGTCAAACCGCGCTCCCCCCGGTTCACAGCCGCTTGCTCAGCCGCCATTGCCCATAGGAACCACTTCTTCCACCGTTTTCGTAGTGATATGTCCGATTCCAATAGACGTCTATTTATCTCTGCTCGTAACGAGTGTAAGCGTATCCTCGACGATGCCAAGTCACTATTTGCTGCTCGGATGAAGGAACGTATTGCATCCCGCAAATTTGGCTCCAAAGATTATTGGCGCCTCTGCAAGAGCGTTCTGAACAATAACAAACCCTCCATTCCTCCCCTGTTCAATCAGTTTGAGGTCCTGACCACTTCTGCCGACAAGGCCGAATGCTGCTCGGAAGTTTTCTTCCAATTCTACGCTAGACTCTTCCGGAGTACCCTTGCCCGATTTCCCTCCCAGAACTGAGGCCCTCTTGGACGGATTGCACATAACCCCGTCGTCGGTATTGGGCATCATTTCTAACTTAGATCACCACACGGCTACTGGTGGTGACGGGATACTAGCCATTGTCCTGAATAAATGCGCACATGAACTGGCGCCTGCCCTCTCTAAGCTATCCATAATAACGGTGAAGCTCGTGCCGTGGCCCTTGACATCTCCAAAGCATTCGATAGAGTTTGGCATGCCGGCCTTCTTCGCAAGCTCAAGGGTTATGGTATCACAGGTTGATTGTTTGACCTAATACAATCATTCATGTCAAATCGGGATTTGAAGGTCGTTCTCAGTGGATTCATCTCCAGCTCCCATCCCACTAACGCAGGTGTTCCTCAAGGCTCCATCCTAGGCCCTACTCTGTTCCTCATATTTATAAACGACCTTCCTGACGCCATAGACTTCCAAGTCGGCATCTACGCTGACGACACCACAATTTACTCCTGCCTCAAACACAAATCTAGTGATGCTGACAAAGTTAACCTGGCAACTCAAATGGAAAAGGACATCCAATCGGTTGTGAACTGGGGCGAGAAATGGATGGTTAACGCCTCTAAAACAAAACTGCTCTCTATTAACCACCACAAGGATCCATCCCTGCATCCCATTAGAATGTCTGAAGACCAACTTCTCGAGAGCTCCTCTCTGCGGCTGCTCGGTCTCACGCTGTCCGCTGATCTGAGATGGAACAAATACATCGAGTCAGTTGCATCATCCACCGCAAGGAAAGTTGGTTCCCTGTACCGAGCCAGGAAAATTTTCTCCCCGGAATCGATCCTCCAAGTCTATAAATCGACCATTCTCCCTTGCATGGAGTATTGCTGCCATACATGGTCTGCGGCCCCTGCTGTTTGCCTCAGGGTTCTTGATAAGATCCAGAGACAGATATGCAATGTGATTGGCCCTGATCTGTCATCTCGTCTGCTGTCGCTCTCTCACAGATGCGATGTTGCCTCGCTCTGTCTTTTTTACAAGTACTTTCACGGTAATTGCTCCGAGGAGCTGCTTTCGCTTGTCCCTAGGCCTCGTGAATTTAAACGTCCTACGAGGCTGGCATCCCGTTCCCACACATACACCGTTGAAACTGTTAGATGTAGACGTCTCTTCTACTCCAATATGTCTCGCACATCTCGCCTATGGAACTCCCTTCCCTATTACTGTTTCCCTGAAAAATACAATCTCCAACGGTTTAAGTGTAGCGTCAATCGACATCTCCAGTTGCCTTGATCAATCCACTTCCCTTCTCCATATCCTCTCATCTTTCATTACTATCTGCTCTAGCTCCAAATCTAAGATTAATAATAAAAGAAAGAAAGAGAGGGAGAAAAAGAAAAGAAAGATTAATAATAAAAGAAAGAGAGAAATGGAGAAAAAGAAAAGAAAGACCGGGAATAAAAGAAAGAAAGAGAGGGAGAAAAAGAAAAGAAAGACTGGGAATAAAAGAAAGAAAGCGAGGGAGAAAGAGAAAGAAAGATTAATAATAAAAAAAGAAAGAGACGCATAAAAAGAAAAGAAAGATTAATAATAAAAGAAAGAAAGAGAGGGAAAAAAGAAAAGAAAGATTAATAATAAAAGAAAGAAAGAAATGGAGAAAAAGAAAAGAAAGACTGGGAATAAAAGAAAGAAAGCGAGGTAGAAAAAGAAAAGAAACATTAATAATAAAAATGAAAGCGACGGAGAAAAAGAAAAGAAAGATTAATAATAAAAAAAAGAAAGAGAGGGAGAAAAAGAAAAGAAAGATTAATAATAAAAGAAAGAAAGAGAGGGAGAAAAAGAAAAGAAAGATTAATAATAAAAAAAGAAAGAGAGGGAGAAAAAGAAAAGAAAGATAAATAATAAAAGAAAGAAAGAGAGGGAGAAAAAGAAAAGAAAGATTAATAATAAAAGAAAGAAAGCGAGGGAGAATAAGTAAAGAACGATTAATAATAAACAAAAGAAAGCGAGGGAGAAAAAGAAAAGAAAGATTAATAATAAAAGAAAGAAAGAGAGGGAGAAAAAGAAAAGAAAGATTAATAATAAAAGGAAGAAATCGAGGGAGAAAAAGAAAAGAAAGATTAATAATAAAAGAAAGAAAGGGAAGGAGAAAAAGAAAAGAATGACTGGGAATAAAAGAAAGAAAGCGATGGAGAAAAAGAAATGAAAGATTAATAATAAAAAAAGAAAGAGAAGGAGAAAAAGAAAAGAAAGATTAATAATAAAGAAAGAAAGCGAGGGAGAAAAAGAAAAGGAAGATTAATAATAAAAGAAAGAAAGCGAGGGAGAAAAAGAAAAGAAAGATTAATAATAAAAGAAAGAAAGAGAGGGAGAAAAAGTAAAGAATGACTGGGAATAAAAGAAAGAAAGCGAGGGAATAAAAGAAAAGAAAGTTTAATAATAAAAGAAAGTAAGAGAGGGAGAAAAAGAAAAGAAAGATAAATAATAAAAGAAAGAAAGAGAGGGAGAAAAAGAAAAGAAAGATTAATAATAAAAGAAAGAAAGAGAGGGAGGGAGAAAAAGAAAAGAAAGATTAATAATAAAAGAAAGAAAGAGAGGGAGAAAAAGAAAAGAAAGATTAATAATAAAAGAAAGAAAGCGAGGGAGAAAAAGAAAAGAAAGATTAATAATAAAAGAAAGAAAACGAGGGAGAAAAAGAAAAGAAAGATTAATAATAAAAGAAAGAAAGAGAGGGAGGGAGAAAAAGAAAAGGAAGATTAATAATAAAAGAAAGAAAGCGAGGGAGAAAAAGAAAAGAAAGATTAATAATAAAAGAAAGAAAGAGAGGGAGAAAAAGAAAAGAAAGATTAATAATAAAAGAAAGAAAGAGAGGGAGGGAGAAAAAGAAAAGAAGGATTAATAATAAAAGAAAGAAAGAGAGGGAGAAAAAGAAAAGAAATATTAATAATAAAAAAAGAAAGAGAGGGAGAAAAAGAAAAGAAAGATTAATAATAAAAGAAAGAAAGAGAGGGAGGGAGAAAAAGAAAAGAAAGATTAGTAATAAAAGAAAGAAAGAGAGGGAGAAAAAGAAAAGAAAGATTAATAATAAAAAAAGAAAGAGAGGGAGAAAAAGAAAAGAAAGATTAATAATAAAAGAAAGAAAGCGAGGGAATAAAAGAAAAGAAAGATTAATAATAAAAAAGAAAGAGAGGGAGAAAAAGAAAAGAAAGATTAATAATAAAAGAAAGAAAGAGAGGGAGAAAAAGAAAAGAAAGATTAATAATAAAAGAAAGAAAGAGAGGGAGAAAAAGAAAAGAAAGATTAATAATAAAAGAAAGAAAACGAGGGAGAAAAAGAAAAGAAAGATTAATAATAAAAGAAAGAAAGTGAGGGAGGGAGAAAAAGAAAAGGAAGATTAATAATAAAAGAAAGAAAGCGAGGGAGAAAAAGAAAAGAAAGATTAATAATAAAAGAAAGAAAGAGAGGGAGAAAAAGAAAAGAAAGATTAATAATAAAAGAAAGAAAGAGAGGGAGGGAAAAAAAGAAAAGAAGGATTAATAATAAAAGAAAGAAAGAGAGGGAGAAAAAGAAAAGAAAGATTAATAATAAAAAAGAAAGAGAGGGAGAAAAAGAAAAGAAAGATTAATAATAAAAGAAAGAAAGAGAGGGAGGGAGAAAAAGAAAAGAAAGATTAGTAATAAAAGAAAGAAAGAGAGGGAGAAAAAGAAAAGAAAGATTAATAATAAAAAAAGAAAGAGAGGGAGAAAAAGAAAAGAAAGATTAATAATAAAAGAAAGAAAGCGAGGGAATAAAAGAAAAGAAAGATTAATAATAAAAAAGAAAGAGAGGGAGAAAAAGAAAAGAAAGATTAATAATAAAAGAAAGAAAGAGAGGGAGAAAAAGAAAAGAAAGATTAATAATAAAAGAAAGAAAGAGAGGGAGAAAAAGAAAAGAAAGATTAATAATAAAAGAAAGAAAGAGAGGGAGGGAGAAAAAGAAAAGAAAGATTAATAATAAAAGAAAGTAAGAGAGGGAGAAAAAGAAAAGAAAGATTAATAATAAAAGAAAGAAAGAGAGGGAGAAAAAGAAAAGAAAGATTAATAATAAAAGAAAGAAAGAGAGGGAGGGAGAAAAAGAAAAGAAAGATTAATAATAAAAGAAAAAAAGAGAGGGAGAAAAAGAAAAGAAAGATTAATAATAAAAAAAGAAAGAGAGGGAGAAAAAGAAAAGAAAGATTAATAATAAAAGAAAGAAAGCGAGGGAATAAAAGAAAAGAAAGATTAATAATAAAAAAGAAAGAGAGGGAGAAAAAGAGAAGAAAGATTAATAATAAAAGAAAGAAAGAGAGGGAGAAAAAGAAAAGAAAGATTAATAATAAAAGAAAGAAAGAGAGGGAGAAAAAGAAAAGAAAGATTAATAATAAAAGAAAGAAAGAGAGGGAGGGAGAAAAAGAAAAGGAAGATTAATAATAAAAGAAAGAAAGCGAGGGAGAAAAAGAAAAGAAAGATTAATAATAAAAGAAAGAAAACGAGGGAATAAAAGAAAAGAAAGATTAATAATAAAAGAAAGAAAGAGAGGGAGAAAAAGAAAAGAAAGATTAATAATAAAAAAAGAAAGAGAGGGAGAAAAAGAAAAGAAAGATTAATAATAAAAGAAAGAAAGCGAGGGAATAAAAGAAAAGAAAGATTAATAATAAAAAAGAAAGAGAGGGAGAAAAAGAAAAGAAAGATTAATAATAAAAGAAAGAAAGAGAGGGAGAAAAAGAAAAGAAAGATTAATAATAAAAGAAAGAAAGCGAGGGAATAAAAGAAAAGAAAGATTAATAATAAAAAAGAAAGAGAGGGAGAAAAAGAAAAGAAAGATTGATAATAAAAGAAAGAAAGAGAGGGAGAAAAAGAAAAGAAAGATTAATAATAAAAGAAAGAAAGAGAGGGAGAAAAAGAAAAGAAAGATTAATAATAAAAGAAAGAAAACGAGGGAGAAAAAGAAAAGAAAGATTAATAATAAAAGAAAGAAAGAGAGGGAGGGAGAAAAAGAAAAGGAAGATTAATAATAAAAGAAAGAAAGCGAGGGAGAAAAAGAAAAGAAAGATTAATAATAAAAGAAAGAAAGAGAGGGAGAAAAAGAAAAGAAAGATTAATAATAAAAGAAAGAAAGAGAGGGAGGGAGAAAAAGAAAAGAAAGATTAGTAATAAAAGAAAGAAAGAGAGGGAGAAAAAGAAAAGAAAGATTAATAATAAAAAAAGAAAGAGAGGGAGAAAAAGAAAAGAAAGATTAATAATAAAAGAAAGAAAGCGAGGGAATAAAAGAAAAGAAAGATTAATAATAAAAAAGAAAGACAGGGAGAAAAAGAAAAGAAAGATTAATAATAAAAGAAAGAAAGAGAGGGAGAAAAAGAAAAGAAAGATTAATAATAAAAGAAAGAAAGAGAGGGAGAAAAAGAAAAGAAAGATTAATAATAAAAGAAAGAAAGAGAGGGAGGGAGAAAAAGAAAAGAAAGATTAATAATAAAAGAAAATAAGAGAGGGAGAAAAAGAAAAGAAAGATTAATAATAAAAGAAAGAAAGAGAGGGAGAAAAAGAAAAGAAAGATTAATAATAAAAGAAAGAAAGAGAGGGAGGGAGAAAAAGAAAAGAAAGATTAATAATAAAAAAAGAAAGAGAGGGAGAAAAAGAAAAGAAAGATTAATAATAAAAGAAAGAAAGCGAGGGAATAAAAGAAAAGAAAGATTAATAATAAAAAAGAAAGAGAGGGAGAAAAAGAGAAGAAAGATTAATAATAAAAGAAAGAAAGAGAGGGATAAAAAGAAAAGAAAGATTAATAATAAAAGAAAGAAAGAGAGGGAGAAAAAGAAAAGAAAGATTAATAATAAAAGAAAGAAAGAGAGGGAGAAAAAGAAAAGAAAGATTAATAATAAAAGAAAGAAAGCGAGGGAGAAAAAGAAAAGAAAGATTAATAATAAAAGAAAGAAAACGAGGGAATAAAAGAAAAGAAAGATTAATAATAAAAGAAAGAAAGAGAGGGAGAAAAAGAAAAGAAAGATTAATAATAAAAAAGAAAGAGAGGGAGAAAAAGAAAAGAAAGATTAATAATAAAAGAAAGAAAGCGAGGGAGGAAGAAAAAGAAAAGAAAGATTAATAATAAAAGGAAGAAAGCGAGGGAGAAAAAGAAAAGAAAGACTAATAATAAAAGAAAGTAAGCGAAGGAATAAAAGAAAAGAAAGATTTATAATAAAAAAAGAAAGAGAGGGAGAAAAAGTAAAGAATGACTGGGAATAAAAGAAAGAAAGCGAGGGAATAAAAGAAAAGAAAGTTTAATAATAAAAGAAAGTAAGAGAGGGAGAAAAAGAAAAGAAAGATTAATATTAAAAGAAAGAAAGAGAGGGAGAAAAAGAAAAGAAAGATTAATAATAAAAAAAAGAATGAGAGGGAGAAAAAGAAAAGAAAGATTAATAATAAAAGAAAGAAAGAGAGGGAGAAAAAGAAAAGAAAGATTAATAATAAAAGAATGTAAGAGAGGGAGAAAAAGAAAAGAAAGATTAATAATAAAAGAAAGAAAAAGACGGAGAAAAAGAAAAGAAAGATTAATAATAAAAGAAAGAAAGAGAGGGAGGGAGAAAAAGAAAAGGAAGATTAATAATAAAAGAAAGAAAGCGAGGGAGAAAAAGAAAAGAAAGATTAATAATAAAAGAAAGAAAGAGAGGGAGAAAAAGAAAAGAAAGATTAATAATAAAAGAAAGAAAGAGAGGGAGAAAAAGAAAAGAAAGATTAATAATAAAAAAGAAAGAGAGGGAGAAAAAGAAAAGAAAGATTAATAATAAAAGAAAGAAAGAGAGGGAGGGAGAAAAAGAAAAGAAAGTTTAGTAATAAAAGAAAGAAAGAGAGGGAGAAAAAGAAAAGAAAGATTAATAATAAAAAAAGAAAGAGAGGGAGAAAAAGAAAAGAAAGATTAATAATAAAAGAAAGAAAGCGAGGGAATAAAAGAAAAGAAAGATTATTAATAAAAAAGAAAGAGAGGGAGAAAAAGAAAAGAAAGATTAATAATAAAAGAAAGAAAGAGAGGGAGAAAAAGAAAAGAAAGATTAATAATAAAAGAAAGAAAGAGAGGGAGAAAAAGAAAAGAAAGATTAATAATAAAAGAAAGAAAGAGAGGGAGGGAGAAAAAGAAAAGAAAGATTAATAATAAAAGAAAATAAGAGAGGGAGAAAAAGAAAAGAAAGATTAATAATAAAAGAAAGAGAGGGAGAAAAAGAAAAGAAAGATTAATAATAAAAGAAAGAAAGAGAGGGAGGGAGAAAAAAAAAAGAAAGTTTAATAATAAAAAAAGAAAGAGAGGGAGAAAAAGAAAAGAAAGATTAATAATAAAAGAAAGAAAGCGAGGGAATAAAAGAAAAGAAAGATTAATAATAAAAAAGAAAGAGAGGGAGAAAAAGAGAAGAAAGATTAATAATAAAAGAAAGAAAGAGAGGGATAAAAAGAAAAGAAAGATTAATAATAAAAGAAAGAAAGAGAGGGAGAAAAAGAAAAGAAAGATTAATAATAAAAGAAAGAAAGAGAGGGAGAAAAAGAAAAGAAAGATTAATAATAAAAGAAAGAAAGCGAGGGAGAAAAAGAAAAGAAAGATTAATAATAAAAGAAAGAAAACGAGGGAATAAAAGAAAAGAAAGATTAATAATAAAAGAAAGAAAGAGAGGGAGAAAAAGAAAAGAAAGATTAATAATAAAAAAAGAAAGAGAGGGAGAAAAAGAAAAGAAAGATTAATAATAAAAGAAAGAAAGCGAGGGAATAAAAGAAAAGAAAGATTAATAATAAAAAAGAAAGAGAGGGAGAAAAAGAAAAGAAAGATTAATAATAAAAGAAAGAAAGAGAGGGAGGAAGAAAAAGAAAAGAAAGATTAATAATAAAAGGAAGAAAGCGAGGGAGAAAAAGAAAAGAAAGACTAATAATAAAAGAAAGTAAGCGAGGGAATAAAAGAAAAGAAAGATTTATAATAAAAAAAGAAAGAGAGGGAGAAAAAGTAAAGAATGACTGGGAATAAAAGAAAGAAAGCGAGGGAATAAAAGAAAAGAAAGTTTAATAATAAAAGAAAGTAAGAGAGGGAGAAAAAGAAAAGAAAGATTAATATTAAAAGAAAGAAAGAGAGGGAGAAAAACAAAAGAAAGATTAATAATAAAAAAAAGAATGAGAGGGAGAAAAAGAAAAGAAAGATTAATAATAAAAGAAAGAAAGAGAGGGAGAAAAAGAAAAGAAAGATTAATAATAAAAGAAAGTAAGAGAGGGAGAAAAAGAAAAGAAAGATTAATAATAAAAGAAAGAAAAAGACGGAGAAAAAGAAAAGAAAGATTAATAATAAAAGAAAGAAAGCGAGGGAGAAAAAGAAAAGAAAGATTAATAATAAAAAAAAGAAAGAGAGGGAGAAAAAGAAAAGAAAGATTAATAATAAAAGAAAGAAAGAGAGGGAGAAAAAGTAAAAAATGTGGGAATAAAAGAAAGAAAGCGAGGGAATAAAAGAAAAGAAAGATTAATAATAAAAGAAAGAAAGAGAGGGAGAAAATGTAAAGAATGACTGGGAATAAAAGAAAGAAAGCGAGGGAATAAAAGAAAAGAAAGATTAATAATAAACAAAAGAAAGAGAGGGAGAAAAAGAAAAGAAAGATTAATAATAAAAGAAAGAAAGAAATGGAGAAAAAGAAAATAAAGACTGGGAATAAAAGAAGGAAAGAGAGGGAGAAAAAGAAAAGAAAGATTAATAATAAAAAAAAGAATGAGAGGGAGAAAAAGAAAAGAAAGATTAATAATAAAAGAAAGAAAGCGAGGGAGAAAAAGAAAAGAAAGATTAATAATAAAAGAAAGAAAGCGAGGGAGAAAAAGAAAAGAAAGATTAATAATAAAAAAAAGAATGAGAGGGAGAAAAAGAAAAGAAAGATTAATAATAAAGGAAAGATAGAGAGGGAAAAAAAGAAAAGAAAGGTTAATAATAAAGGAAAGAAAGAGAGGGAGAAAAAGAAAAGAAAGATTAATAATAAAAGAAAGAAAGAGAGGGAGAAAAAGAAAAGAAAGATTAATAATAAAAGAAAGAAAGAGAGGGAGAAAATGTAAAGAATGACTGGGAATAAAAGAAAGAAAGCGAGGGAATAAAAGAAAAGAAAGATTAATAATAAACAAAAGAAAGAGAGGGAGAAAAAGAAAAGAAAGATTAATAATAAAAGAAAGAAAGAAATGGAGAAAAAGAAAATAAAGACTGGGAATAAAAGAAGGAAAGAGAGGGAGAAAAAGAAAAGAAAGATTAATAATAAAAAAAAGAATGAGAGGGAGAAAAAGAAAAGAAAGATTAATAATAAAAGAAAGAAAGCGAGGGAGAAAAAGAAAAGAAAGATTAATAATAAAAGAAAGAAAGCGAGGGAGAAAAAGAAAAGAAAGATTAATAATAAAAAAAAGAATGAGAGGGAGAAAAAGAAAAGAAAGATTAATAATAAAAGAAAGAAAGAGAAGGAGAAAAAGAAAAGAAAGATTAATAATAAAAGAAAGAAAGAGAGGGAGAAAAAGAAAAGAATGATTAATAATAAAAGAAAGAAAGAGAGTGTGAAAATGTAAAGAAAACTGGTAATAAAAGAAAGGAAGCGAGCAAATAAAAGAAAAGGAAGAGTAATAATAAAAGAAAGAAAGACAGGGAGAAAAAGAAAAGAAAGATTAATAATAAAGGAAAGATAGAGAGGGAAAAAAAGAAAAGAAAGGTTAATAATAAAGGAAAGAAAGAGAGGGAGAAAAAGAAAAGAAAGATTAATAATAAAAGAAAGAAAGAGAGGGAGAAAAGGTAAAGAATGTCGGAATAAAAGAAAGAAAGCGAGGGAATAAAAGAAAAGAAAGATTAATAATAAAAGAAAGAAAGAGAGGGAGAAAAAGTAAAGAATGACTGGGAATAAAAGAAAGAAAGCGAGGGAATAAAAGAAAAGAAAGATTAATAATAAACAAAAGAAAGAGAGGGAGAAAAAGAAAAGAAAGATTAATAATAAAAGAAAGAAAGAAATGGAGAAAAAGAAATTAAAGACTGGGAATAAAAGAAAGAAAGAGAGGGAGAAAAAGAAAAGAAAGATTAATAATAAAAAAAAGAATGTGAGGGAGAAAAAGAAAAGAAAGATTAATAATAAAAGAAAGAAAAAGACGGAGAAAAAGAAAAGAAAGATTAATAATAAAAGAAAGAAAGCGAGGGAGAAAAAGAAAAGAAAGATTAATAATAAAAAAAAGAAAGAGAGGGAGATAAAGAAAAGAAAGATTAATAATAAAAGAAAGAAAGAAATGGAGAAAAAGAAAAGAAAGACTGGGAATAAAAGAAAGAAAGCGAGGTTGAAAAAGAAAAGAAAGATTAATAATAAAAAAAGAAAAAGAGGGAGAAAAAGAAACGAAAGACTAATAATAAAGGAAAGAAAGAGAGAGAGAAAAAGAAAAGAAACAAAGAGAGGGAGAAAAAGAAAAGAAAGATTTATAATAAAAGAAAGAAAGGACTGAAGAAAACCGGAAACGGAGAAATATAAGAAAATCAGTAATGGCAAAATAATTTAAAAAAATAAATGGTAAGAAAACAAAGAAGGAACGAACTGCAAGAACAAAAAGTGAAGAATAAAAATCCGAAAATTAAGGGTGACAGGAATGGTAATCTCAAAGAAATATAAAAGAAAGGGAGAAGAATAAAATGGCAAAGAGAAGAATGGAAATAAAGGAAGAAGGAAAAATTCTAACATACAAGTAAATCATGGCGACGATATCGAAGAAGTCACCGAATAAAAAGACAAAAAGTAAAAGGAAAGGAAAAAACAAATGAATGCGTTGAAATGGAAGACATGAAACAAAACATAAATGACGAAAAAGTTGAGACGATAAAATTATATTGATAAAAAGAAAGTAGAGAAAAAATAACAAAGAAAGAAGCAAAACGACTTTGTATAAAAATATGGACAAGCAAATTTACACATTCTTGGTTCTCCAGTCTTTCCAATGGCCAATCGAGAGTGTTTGGATACTAAACATGTCATTCTAACTAGAATGACTGGGAAATTGCAACTAATTGATGCACATCCTGCCCTCTTCCTCTTGTAGAACAGTTTTTCGCTACCGAGTTTCCTCTACACTCTCCGAAATGTCCCTTGCTACCTCGAACAGGATTTCTTAAATGAGATAGATATCACAATTAAGGAATGCGCGGAGCTAATTTGCAACGTCAATTTCGACGACACAGGCTGGAGGCATGCAATGCTCCCTTTGAGTTTCGGCGGCCTGGGCCTTCGATCAGCGGTAGATTTGGCCCTTCCAGCATATCTTTCTTCACTTTCGTCCAGTCGCGAGTTAATTGATGAGATACTCAGTGGATCGTCTCAGTGTTTCTCAGATAGTTCTTCCGAACAAGCTTGCAGCGTCTGGACCCAAGAGTTACTTTCTATCCCACTAGACACATCAAAACAAAAAAGCTGGGATAAAATAAAATGCGAGGCCAATTTTACTAATTTGAGGCTCTCTCTGGATCAGCATCGTCTCGCCTGTCTACTATCTGCTTCACAACCGAGTAGTGGCGCCTGGCTCAACGCAGTGCCCTCTTCATCTACCGGTACCCTTTTAGATGATGAGTGCACTCGGGTCGGAGTCGCGATCCGTCTTGGACTCAAATTATGTGAGCGTCACAGATGCAGATGTGGAGCCTCCATCGATGAGTTTGGTTTGCATCCTCTCTCCTGTCGTCGTAGTGCCAGCCGCTTTCCACGGCATGCAGCAATTAACGACATCATCAAAAGAGGTTTCGATGCAGCTGGGTTCCCTTCTCAAATCGAACCCGTAGGCCTCGACCGCGGTGATGGAAAGCGGCCGGATGGCATTACGATCTTCCCTTTTAAAATGGGTAAGTCGTTGATTTGGGATGCGACCTGTGCGGATACATTTTCGGCCGGTAATATGATCAGGTCCGCGGTTGAGCCGGGGTTCGTCGCCCGAGACGCAGAGATAAAAAAGTAGCTAAATATTCTTATCTTGCTGATAGATTTTTCTTTACTCCTGTGGCAGTGGAGACTTCAGGGGTTATTGGCCCTCGTTCGATTGCGTTCCTTCGGAGGATTGGCGCGATTGCGTCTCGATTAAGGAACGAGTCTCGCGAAACGGAGTGGCTCTTGCAACGTGTCTCACTGGCGATGGTTCGAGGTAATGCTTTCTCCATCATTGCGGCTGGCAGAGGATAGAAAAAAATTGTTTATAGTTACGTTGTTCTGGAATTGTCATCAATGGTCAACTGAACTTGTTTTGTTTCAATGACTTTTGTTTTGTTATTATTAGTTACTTAGTTCAATAAATTGTTGGTTTATAAAAAAAAAAAATTTAGACATTCTGAAGGACTATTTATGAAATATATTATTGTCTACAATAAAGAAATACAATATTCATGAACATATAGTCGAACAACTTTAAATATTCCAATTGAAAATCTATGAAATATATTACTGGCTCCGCCACAGAAATAAAATAATTATAAACTTATTGGCGGACAATATAGTTTTATTCATTATTTTCAAGCGTTATTACTGATAGAAAAAACTGATAGAAAAAAGAAACGAACTCTCATTGGTTAATATTGCTTATTAGCTTTAATGTAAGAAAAAATGTTATAGGAAAGTAAATAAAAAAGAAAATGTATAATGTGTGTGTATATATATATATATATATATATATATATATATATATATATATATATATATATATATATATATATATATAGAGAGAGAGAGAGAGAGAGAGAGAGAGAGAGAGAGGAGGGAGAGAGAGTATTGTGTTGAATTATCCATTGTATGCAACAATGTTTGATTTTCGGTCTCGCATATTAAATTAGTTATGAATTTCGGAACCGTTAAAAAGATATGTAAATGGCCAGGGCGTCAGCGGTTCTATATCCTGAAAAGAAGATAAGAAAACATAAATCAATTTTAGAAAGAAAGTAATAACAGAACGAATAAATGAATGAAAAATATTTTAATTATGCCCAGCTGATATAATTTCATTAATTTTCATCATTCCCCAGTGTCATTAATCTGTCCAATGGCATCAGAATCCTGACAAACAACCGGAAGTTGATGGAACAGTAGACGCTCTTAGCACAAGAAGAATGTCTCCCAAACACTAAACAAAATCAACGCAAACAATCTATAATATTATTGTGCTATGGTCTATGTAAGTAACAATGAAGTAGAGTTTTATTTATCGAGTTACATTGCTTGTAATATACGTCGTCTTTTTAAGGTGGAATAAATTCATAGTCGAAGGGAAAACAAGTGAGAAAAGAAAATAGATGTAAGGAATAGGAAGGGAGAAATGAATTATTGCCTAGTAAGTTAAAAGTAGACGAGGAGAGACGAAAAGAATAAAGAAAGATGAGGAATAAACGAAAGTATAATGGAGAGGGAGAGAGGATTGTCTTGCATTATGCATTGTATGCAACAGTGATTAATTTTAGGTCTCGTAAATAAAATTAGTGAAGAATAAAAGTGAACGGAAAAGAAATCTCAAAGAAATATAAAAGAAAGGGAGAAGAATAAAATGGCAAAGAGTAGAAAATAAAGGAAGAAAGAAAAATTCTAACATACAAGTAAATCATGGCGACGATATCGAAGAAGTCACAGATAAAAAAGAAAAGAGAAAAATGTGAAAGAAAAAGGAAAAGAAAAAACAAATGAATGTGTTGAAAAGGAAGACATGAAAGAAAAAATACATGAAAAAACTGAGACGATGTAATTATATCGAAAAAAGAAGAGAAAAACTAAAAAATAATAACAAAACGACTTTGTATAACTATATGGACAAGTAACTTTAGAAATTCCAATTGACAATCTATGAAATATATTATTGGCTACAATAATTCCAGTTAAATCCATTACATTCACTTACGTCCTAATACCCTTTGGAAAGGCATAAATCCTCTTCTCCCTCCAGCTATGGGTAAAAATAGGACGACAGACCTTGTTCTATAGTCTTGGATGGCAACTGGTCTGCTGCAGAAAGAAATGGCAGCCTACTGTCGGAAAAAAATCTGCCTCGTCAGTCATGTATCGAAAGATACATGATCGCCTAAGCGTGTATCACACATGACACATAACTGACTGATAAACTTAGGAACGGACAATATGGTATTTGTAAGCGTTATGACATGTTTAGAACTGATACTAGAAAAGTGACCTCATTGATTCATTATCTTTAAGTGACAAAAATGTTACAGGAAAATAAATAAAAAAGCAAATGTATAATGCAGAGCAAGAGAGGATTGTATAGAATTATTCATTGTATGCAACAGTGATTGCTTTTAGGTCTCGTAAATAAAATTAGTTATGAATTTCGTGACTTAAAAAAGATATGTAAACGGCCATGACGTCGGCGACAGCATATTCTGAAAAAAAAAAAGATCTGAAACCAATGGTTGAAATAATTAAGAAATAAAATAAGAAAAGAGCGAATAAATATTGCAAAAAATATTTTAAAAATTAATTTCCCAGTATTCTCTGGTGTCGTTAATCTGTCTAATGTCATTGTAATGCGTGTTCTTAGAGCATATATCTATTGTACATTTAACGATTCAAGAAAAAACAACGAGACTCCAATTGTGAATCAACAGATAAATATACAAGGTGCGGTTGGTATTTGAGGACATACAGATTTAAGATTAATACTGCTTCCCACTAACTTCTAATGTTTTTATTTTTCAGAAATCAAGAATGGCAAACCCTATGATAACAAATGAAATGAAAAGGCATGCTGTGATTGTGGCATTAAAGGCTGATCATAGCGATTTGGATATTGCACGTTTTCTCAGAGTTGCAAGAATGAATGGATGACCATTTGTACGACCACATCACACCCAAGATTTGGCCTCCTAACTCTCCAAATATCATTCCACTAGACTATTATGTGTGGAGCATTGTTGAGAAGGAGGTTAATAAACAGCCTCATAACACCAAAGACTCTCTTAAAGCTGCAATAGTTCGATTAATGTCTGATATAAATAAGGACCAATTAATCAGAACTTGCAGCCGATTTCGACCTCGTGTAGAGGCAGTTATAGATGCTAGTGGTGGTTTTATTGAATAAAATTAAATAATAGTTAGCTAAATTTCATGTTTACTTGTTTGTAATCAAATATAATTATATTCATTTGTTCAGCAAGTTTTTTTTACTAATCTATAAAATCTGTCTTCAAACACCAGCCGCACCCTAAACACAATCAACAATATCTATAATAGTATTGTGCTATAATCTATGTAAGTTAAATGTTGATGACGCCTTTCAAGATCAAGTAATCAATACGAATTTATTAATTAAAACTTACGCGGTGTTTACTCGTTCCCCCACCAGAACGAGATGTGACACAAGGTCTTTTTAAAGTGGGACCCCGAGCGCGTGCACCCGGGTGAGTACGAAAATTTCCCACAGCCCTCGCAACCGTCAGTTGCGCTGGCCTCGATGCGAGCACCGATCCCTCCCTCTTGTGCAATGGAAGGGCGCGGCCTCGGGCAGCTGTTCCCCGGGTTTGGGCACCTCTCAGTATTATTTTCTCAGTTGTCCCTCTGTCCTTTGACAGAGAAGCCCCTGAGCGCACTCTGTCCAAGGACAGAGATGCAACTGAGAGATGATAAGAAAACGTGTAACTACTTAAAAAGAGTAATTTGTATTTACTCACCCCCCCCCACGAAGTCACGTTGTGACACAAAGTCGGTTTAATGTGAGGAGCCCGAGCGCGTGCACCCGGGCAAGGAACAAAAATTCCTCGAGCCCCCGCAACCGTCGGTTGCGCTGGCCTCGGTGCGTGCACCGATCCTTCACTCTAGTGCAATGAGAAAGCACGGCCTCGGGCAGCTTTTCCCCAGGGCCGGCACCTCTCAGTATAATTTTCCTCAGTTGCGACTCTGTCCATTGACGAGGTCGCCCCTGAGTGCACCCTGCCCAAAAGACAGAGACGAAACTGAGAGATGATAAGTAGACGTGAAATCACTCAAAAAGAGGAAATTACACAAGTAGTGATTTTCCCAGCGTAGCTCAGGTGTGGCACAAGGCCGAAAGTACGGGGCACCCAGTGAGGATCGAACTCGCAATTCAGTCGTAATTGTTCTAGCGAGACAAGCTTTCTAACCATTACACCGCCTCGAGGTGCCCAAATAGTGATTTTCCAAGCGTAGCTTAGAAAAATATTACCAACAATACATTTTTTGAAAAACATTTTCCAGCAATAAAAATTGTCGGCATTAAATAACCCATTGAGGTTGATTTCCCATAAAACAAACCAAACCAAACTGACCCGGGGTTGTAGCACCTGCTAGGGTCCCAGCTATGGGCAAATAGTTAATCCCCAAACTGGGGTTGAAACAATATGAAAATGTAAAAATAGTTTTTATACCAGCAATACATTTTTGCGAAAAATAAATATTACCAGCAATACATTTTCATGAAAAAAGTTACTAGCAATAAAAATCTTTTCGGCACTAAATAACCCAATGAGGTTGATATGCCGTAAACCAAACCAAAAAATGTATTTTCGTTGAATATATATCGAAAATGGATATTTATCTGCCGTTGTAAATATTTTTGTATAAGTAACACAATCTTTCCGACATCTCTTCTCCATCTGGTGTTTAATGACTCCCTCTCAAAAGTATTTTCATATGAGCAATTTAAATTCCAAACAAGAATTCATAAGTAATTTATTTCAGTGTTCCATCTTGACGGAGAGTAAACAGTACTTACGTTCATAATTTCATCTAAAAATCAGTGTTATAAAACACCGTGGAATTTCCACGGGTACAGATAGTTTTATATATAATATTGTTTGTCTGCCATCACTTGTCTTTATGTCTGAACACTTATAATCTATTTCTTATTGATTTACAACGTCCGGATTTGAAAAAAATAATTTGCTATGTATTGTCATTATACATATTAATATCCGTATTCTTTTAGTAACGCTATCTTAATTTATGACCAGTGACAATCCCATTTTTCATAATTTTCATTTCACAGCATACAGAGTCCAGAAACAAGTTCTAAAAATCCCCACCTCAGATTGCTGTTTTATCTGCAGTTTTTGTTCTGCCGGATCTCTGGAAAATAAGATGAGATTATCCAGCGTATTAGTCGGATTACGGATAATAGATAAGCTCTGGCAGGAAATAAATAAGCACTTGTTCTTATTAACGATGACAAGTTTAATTTGACGTCAGCATTGTTGGCTGCTATTGATGCTGCGAGAATAATTTACTATCTATAATAATACTGGACCACAGTTTGAGGTACGTTCGCTGTACTTCTGTCTAATAATGTAATTAGTGCCGATGGCGGGTACAGTTCAGTGGAATCTGGCTTTTGACGACTTCTTTTGTCGACTGTTCTTGATGACTCTTCCTGACGACTTTTTTGGCAACTGACAACGATGGTTGACGACTGCTAACCACAACTGACATGTTACGACACACCTGAATAATAGGGTTTTCCTCCTCCAGGCATAGTTCAGCATGACAGATCAACTCCCCTGGGTCTTCCCAATTTTGGTACCCACGCGGTTTCAGGATACCGCATTTATCTGAATACACGCATTTACTGTGTGTTTCGTTATGTTTCCGGCCAGATCTTAGCTTTGATAATTTTCAACTTTTGACCCTGTCAACAGCTTAGTCAACATGACTGTTGTTTCAAATCACTGTTATCTTTATCAGATTATTTAGGGTCACAGCTGTGACTACTCGATCGGAGTTGATATTTTCCTCTTAGCCATTTCAAACCATTCAGCGTACATTTTACATCTTCTAAAATCTTCAGTATTCCCAGGTTCCATATTGTTACATTGTAAATGGGTAACCAGAACAAAAAGTGAAACTTAGCCTACAGATTACGGGATCAAAACTAGTGACTTATTTTCAGATTAAGAGATTCGCTGAATCGTGGTAGTTTCTTCTAAAACAGAAGAAACATTTTATGATGTATTTTACTCTTATTTCGTTTTCCGCTTTGTAATCTTTGCTAATTTTTTGTACTTTGCAATAAATTTTCTAATATCTATAAAGCGTTATGGACTATAAAATATGAATTCTTGCTTATACGAAACGAAATATGTCGAAAATTCAAATCTTACCTTTTGCCTCAAAAGTGGCGGTTTCAGCATCGGAATAAGTTGAAGGTGGAGACGCCAAAGAATTCCATTTACGTGAAGTTTTATTGTCAATTATTCCAATCAATCCAATGACCAATGCACATTCGGAGTACGTTTTGTCAGCATTAAAACGAGACCTTTGGTTGAATTAAAATATAAATAGAAGTTTGATATTTAAGTATAGACATTTTTGCTGAAAGGATTTTTAAAAGTGATTTCTCTCTCTTATGAGTTTTTCTTGGGAAGCAAAATCATTCCTCTACTTACGAATTATATACGAAGCAAATAGTTTCCTGGAATTTGGAAGTTGATTTAAATCCACGATCATTGGACAAAAAAGCCATTTCTTCATCATCTCATCATTTTAATGGAATATCAAATGAATCTTTATCACGTTTATAACCCTCCACACTTTCTACATCTCGTGGAAGGCTCAGGTGCCGTGGCACAGATTTTGGAAACTACTTGCTTTAAACGTTGTTTTCGATGACACTATTTTTAATGTTCACTATATTCGGAAATATGATTTCAATGATTATAAGCTGATAATATATATATATATATATGTATATATATATATATATATATATATATATATATATATATATATATATATATATATGTGTGTGTATGTGTGTGTGTATACAGGGTGTCTATAAAGATCGTGTGCACGTTAAAAAATTTATAACTTTATTTGTATTTGCGATAGAAATAATTTGTAAAAAGGATTAGAAAGAAGTAAATCTATATTTTTTAAGGTTTTATTGAAATTTTATTTAAGTTTCCACATGTCCTCCATCATTAGCAATACAAAAAGGGTAATACGATTTTGCAGTTCACGGAAAACATTTGTCAACGGATTTACAGTAATGCCTGAAATCACATTATTTATTTTAGCTATACTTAAAACTAGGTACATTAAATTTTATAACATTTTTTACAGATTATTTCTATCGCAAATAGAAAAAACAGTTATAAATTTTTTAAAGTGCACACGAACTTTATAGACACCCCATACATACATACGTACATATATATATATATATATATATATATATATATATATATATATATATATATTGAGCACTGTTGAGTGATAAGCTAATTCTATAAACAACAGCCACCTGTACTAATGCAAAGCTCTTCAGTAAAATGAATGGAGCACTTTGGCTGATTGGAATTTGTTTACATTTGTAAAAACTATACGCTAGATTTAGTTGTGTAACTCTACCGAGTGAAGAGGGTTCGGGCTGACACCAAATTAATTGTGTTTCAATCCTGGCTTGAGGCATTCGGAAGTCTAGTCGCACTGAGGAGCTGTGATACAGCGAAACACTACTGTCTGTGAATGACATATATATATATATATATATATATATATATATATATATGAAGAAATATAGTTTTAAAGTGTGCTATATTTATGGGATAAAGTGCTCAGCATCAGAGATAGATCGTGTGTAAATATAAAAGTGAACATAGAAGTCAACACTTAGAGGCGCCAGTCTGTTTCATGTAAGATGCCATCGTCATGCCACGAGTGCTGTTATTTTTCTCGGCTATTTATATATACGGGTCAGTGGTGCATTGTGGGTAGTCTATTTTGGCAGATATTTTACCGGGAGTCGTTTATTTGTTTATTTGTGTCAAATTATTTTGCTTGTTTTTATTTAATTTATTTTTGTTTTTTATCCTTTATATTTATTTTATTTTTATTTTTTATTTTGATCGGTGTTTTTATTAACGTAGCAAAAATTCGTTTATATAGGTTATTGTGGGTCGTCTATTATAGCGGCTATTTTACCGGAAGTCGATTATTTGTTTATTATTTTGCTTGTTTTTATTTATTTTTATTTTTTATCTTATATATTTATTTATTTATTGTTTTTATTTTGATCGGTGTTTTTATTAACGTAATAAAAATTTGTTTATATAGCTTATTTAATAGTTTTGTTTTTGTTTGGGAAAATAAAGCTATTTGTTGAATTTTTGGGTTGATTGTTGTGGTTTGTTCTGACTATTATTTTGGCGGGAACAGTTTTTAATTTATTTATTTGGATTGATTGTCTTTATTTGTTTTTTCTAAACGGCTAGTTTATCGGTATCGGTTGTTAGTTTATTTACATATTTGGATGTATTTAGATCAATTTATTATTTTTATCGTTATTTATTTATTACACTATATATTTTCTCTGTTTGGTTTTCGATTTTTAAGTAACGCAGTATATTATTTTTTATTCATTTTTTTATCGTTATATAACAGTTATAGCTATTTTTCGTCCGATCTTTTGTTTTGATTTTTTATAGTCTAATATTTTGGTCATAATAGTTTGCTAATTTGTTTATTATTTACTTTATTTATTGATTTTATTCCTTATTTTTTATTCTTTTTCGTCTATTCTAACAGGTGTGATTTGTTAATTTGTTTGGATTAATTTGTTTTGCTTATTTTATTGTCATTTTGTTTGTTTATGTATTTATTTATTTTTTCCGTTTTCGATTTTTAATTTACGTAGTAAAAAATTGTTTTCATGCCTGCATTTTGAGATTAGCTCGGATCTTTTATTTAATAATTTATTTGGGTCTAGGAATGTAATGATAGCTATTTTTCCTCCAAGCAAAGTTTGCAAGTTTTTGATAGGTTGTTGTAGGCTAATGATTTTTTCATTATTTTCCAAGATATTTTTGGTGTGGTGTGCGTTTTGTTTTTTATTTCCCAGATATACTTAGAAAGCATTGTGCTGTTCGCATATTTACTATTTGTGAAAGATGTTTTGTGTACATAATTTCTTTGTTTCCAGGGTCCTTCAGTTACTCCTATGTATACTTTTTCTTCATTATCTGGTGATTTTATCGTGGCTTGGTAGATTACGTTGTTTTGTAAACAATTACCGTTTAAGGGACATTCGTTTTTATTCTGCAGTTGCACGTGGGTTTAATTTGTTCGTGTGTTTTTTTAATAATTTTCCTGTTGTGCTTTTTTATTATTTGGGCCATGATCTCGGTGCAACTGTAGCTGATTTTTACTGTGTTTTTGTTGAATATTTTGTGTAGGGTGCTTGATTCCGGGAAGTGTTTGTGTAAAAGTTTGAAGAATATTTTTCCTACGTTTGTTTTTACGTTTTTGCTGTACGGTGGGTTGAACCATATGACATTTCTTTTCCTGTTGGCCTTTTTCGTGTTCTGTGGTGAGTATGTGAGTGTTGCTGGGAATCCACTATCTTTTAGGGCTGTTTCGTAGTCTTTCTTAGCTTTGTTAAATATAGATTCATTGAAGGAATTGTCGGAAAGCCTGCGGTTAATCGATTTTGGTATCTGTTTGTTTATAGAAGGCGGGTGGTTGGAAGATGTGTGTATATAGAGTGGTTTATCATTGGGTTTTCTGTATGGTTTGTATGTGCCTTTTCTTAGGTTGAAGGTAACATCTAGAAAATCTACTTCATTTAGGTTAGTTTTTATATCTATGTCAAATCCGTTATTTTTGAAAATCTTTATTATTGCTTTTCTAGTTTTGTCTGTGTTTTGTTTGTTGCAGTTTCTTAAGATTATGAGACCGTCGTCCCTGTAGAGTCCTATGTCATTTCTATCTACAGTTGCACCGAGAACATGGCACAAATAATAAAAATACACAACAGGAAAAGCATATTTTTAAGTATTAGTCTTTTAAAAAAAGGATTTCGCTGTATGCAATATTCTTAGTTTTTTGAGTGGGCGAATAAATGTCAAGATTTCTTTTACTTGCAACTCGGAAGCATCCAACATGCATTGACTACATAAAAAACAAGGACCTTCTAAGCGTAATCCAGCCACTTGTGATTTGTTTGTTGACATTGTATAGTTTACTGGAAATTGCAGTCTCTTAACCCTACAACACTAACCATGGGTATTGATATGTCCCGGAAAGGGATCTAATGTTCGAAGTACCTAAGTGATTTTGGCTACTGTAACCGGATAGGACAATCTAGCGGGTAGCCATAATGGACTGGTACTCGTCGTAGTCGTAGGCAATATGCTTAGGCTTAGGCAATAGGCGTAGGCAATAGGTGTAGGCGATGTACCTCCACATCAGTATGCTAATCATTCTACTGTGAGGGGGAACCCAGGTGTATGCATATTCATTACATCAGATATATAGTACACAGCGCAAATTTTCCTATTTTTAATTACAATTTTCAGTACCTGATTTTCTTACCTAAATAATATGTTTTTCTGTTCCTATTTATGTTAACTCAAAGTACAAAGTTCGAAGTGCCTGCATGTAAAATATTTCAAATAAAGATTTATATTTAATATTTTTTTTTTGATATTTTCAAAATCGGGTATGATATACCCATGGGTAGTAGTGGTGTATCTTTAATTGATGGTTAGTGTTCTAGGGTTAAAACTGAAAGGAACATCTGTAGGGATCAAAGGAATTCTTGGTACATAGGCATCTGTCCCACAACCCGGAAAAATTGATGCTTCAGTAACGTGCGACATTATTCTTTTAACAATAAATCTTATGCCGCTGCAGAGTTTGGGAGGAACGAGATTTGGTAGTACCATTATTGGAGAGCCAATTTTCCGATTTAGTCTATGTGGTATTAATCCAGATTACTCAAAAGACTTAAGTTATTCTATTGGATAATTGTTGTGACCAAGTAAATGGTTTAAGAAATAATGAAACAAGTGTTGCAGATATATCATATATTAAACAGTAAATACAACAGAAGAGTATTACACGTCTAGTGAGTGTGGGTCGGATGACCAGCGTTCAATCTATTCGACTATTGATATTCACCAGCCTCCCAATGAGGTTAGGATGTGTCACAAGGCCGAGTTTAATGTGGAGCAATCCGAGCTTGTAGGCTCGGCCAAAAATTTCCCCGTAGACCGCGTATAAAACGGGGTCGGGTAGCTGTTTCCCGAGATGAGACTCTACCCTTTGACATAGACTCGTCTGGGGATCCTCTCTGCCCGGAGGGAGAGAGTTTGACCAGCACAGCTGGAATAGATCTATTCGACTGTTAATATTTCACTGCTCCCACACGATTGATGTATGTGGCACAAGGCCGAGTTTACCGTGGGTTCTCCATTCCCGTAGGCTCGGCCAAAAATATTCCCCTAGAACACGCTTAAACGGGTTCGGGGTCTGTCTACCTCGCCGGACGAAACTTTGCCCTTCGGCAAAGCATCGTCCTGGTTCCTCTCTGCTGGTCGATTGTTCCCACAAGTTCCGACAATTATTTAAAGACATTTTTATGTTTAACATTCTTTTTATAATTGTCGGACTTTGTCCATTTCATAATGTGTGACGTCATTTGTTTACATTTGGATACGCCATGAGCAGTTATGAATGTACGTGAGTGATTCAAGTTTATAAGCAGTAAATTCAACCTTGCCAGTCGAACGATCCTCAGTGGCCGAATCGGTTAAGGCGCGTCAGGCTATATGACGGTTCCGTATAGGATACAGGTTCGAATCCTGTCGGAGGACGAATATTTTCTATGAAAATTTCTCGGACATTCACGCCAGTAAATGTTATTTAATACTGTTTATTATAAACAGAGCATTTACTTAAATACTTGTATCTATAAAAAGAATGTTAACCATAAAAATGTCTTTGAATAATTGTCGGACTTTGTCTATTTTATAATGTGTGTGTGTGTGTATATATATATATATATATATATATATATATATATATATATATATATATATATATATATATATATATATATATATATATATATATATATATATATATATATATATATATATATATAACGCTTATTTGAAATCTGACAAAAGTATTGCACCATTACAAAACATCCGTTGATTGGTGTCTGCATAAAACATCTTACTCTTTATTTTGAAAATATTTAATAAAAGTTTAGATAATGATTGTAGCTACTATTTATAAGCAAATATTTATATCCATTTTTGGAAGACACTGAAATAATCTTCCCAAATGACAAGCGATAAACACCAAAAACCTGAAGTCCCAGCGGAAATTTGGGAGTTAACTCCTCATCACCTCCCATGTTCTGAGGGACAATAAAAAAAATGCTAACTGGTCTCTGTGGATTTTCCAATGTCAATAATGGCAGTGGTTTTATTGTTTCAAATCGAGGAAATGATTTCATTTATAGAAGCAGTTTTTAGATTGACGTTAATGTACTTAACCAAATGGTAATTTTCATGGAATTTTTAAACTATCAAATATATTACTTATTTAATTTAACTGAAATCTGTCAAGACTGGCAATAGGTGTAACAGTATTTATACTGTTATTATTGTCTAGGCGAATTTGTTATGATTGGTTGATTGACTAATTGCCTTAAGTGATCATTCGTTCATTATTAATTAAATAATTATAGGTTCGAAAGGAAGTGAAGATGTGAAATTGAATAAGAAATTTTTAAAAAGTGCTTATAATTTTGAAGAATACTGTAAGTACAATCACCTGTAATTAATTGCCACTTAACAAACGTGATGCTCATTATCTTGTCATTTATTCTCGCATGCGTTTATATAAAGAACATATACTTACGTAACCATCTTAAAGCATCTTCTCACATTTGTCCATTGACCGTCAAATATTCCGTGAAATATCTCCGTGTTGTTCTTGAACAAAGAAAATTTAACCTGAAATTTGAATATGAAAGATCTCCATATCAATTAATCGTCAATAATAAGTATACAGCTGATCGGAAAATGGAACCAACAGATCTAATTCAAATATCGACTGTCCTAGTTGTGTTCATTTCGACCATAAATCATTTGGAAAGGCATGAATCTATTTTCCATGACCTCCTTGAAACGAACCCTAATTATTTCTTAAGATGGAGTGCGAATCAAATATCATCTCTGGTTTTTCTCACGTTCATCAAATAAAATATGAAGGCATGTCCTTTTCCAAAATTTTCTATTTTGTCAGTAGATTAATTCGATGGTTTTTCTGTTGTGTGACCAGCAAAATTTAAAGTCTTCCCTCAGTTGCTGCTTTACGATTAAGATGTGTCTCATGAAATGTCGGACTCATGCGGATTTCTGATTTGAATCTATCAAGATGGAATGAATTTTGTATTTATCTATATTTACTTAGCACACATATAAATGGAAAGAGAAAGAGGTGAACTTTGATGCACCAATCTTGTATTGCCTTGAAAATCAGCATTTGGAATCCTAGCGTTATGTGCGCTTGAACACTGATCACTTCGTTCTTCATGGTATTTTTTATTATCAAGTCTGTGAAGCAAACATGACTGTTTTCTTTTACTTGATAATCTTGAATGCAGGTTTTGTTTCAAAAATGTTATTTTTAACAAGTATCGTGTTTTGTATTTAATTGTCAAAGCTTGATATGTCATGTAGACTAACCTGATACATATAGGCTTCAATAATAGACTTCATGAATTTAAGCGCTCAACTAGGCTGGCATCTCGCTCTCACCCTTTCACTGTCGAAATTGTTAAATGTAGCCGTCTCTTCTACTCCAATAGCTTCACGTCTCGCACTTCTCACCTGTGCCCCCCCCATTTCTTGTTTTCCTGATAGCTATAATCTCCAACTATTCAAATGTAATGTCAATCGACGTCTCCAGATGCCCTGATCTATCCCCTAACCGTCTCTTCATCCTTTCTTCTATCAATCCTCTTTGCTCTCACTCCAACTCTCTGTAACCCCTTGCGTGTTAGTGGCTTCCCGCCTTGCTTGGGATTAAATGCTTAAAAAAAAAGATCCATTGAAAAGGCATGAATCTATTTTCCATGACCTCCTTGAAACGAACCCTAATTATTTCTTAAGATGGAGTGAGAATCAAATATCATATCTGTTTTTTCTTACGTTTATCAAATAAAATATGAAGGCATGTCCTTTTCCAAAAATTTCTAATTCGTCAATAAATTAATTCGATGGTTTTTCTCTGGCGTGACCATCAAAATCAATTCCGAAATTTAAAGTCTTTTCCAAGTTGCTGCTTTAAAATTAAGCTGTTGCATATGAAATGTCAGACTCATGATGATTTGGTTCTATCAAAATGGAATGAAGTGTGTATTGTATTGTGTTGTGGATTCCGGGGACGGAATTCTGCACAAATAAATAAACAACGCCAGTAATTGAAATAGGAAAATAAGTGTATTGAACGTAAGAATACAAACTTGAAATGAGGATTAGTAGCCCTGGAATGCGGGTTAGTAGAAAGTATATGTACAAGTCTCTGTAAGTGAAGCCGTAATTATCTCTCTCTCTGGACTCTACGTATCTCAACCTGGTCTCAACGTATCTTCCCCCCTGTCTCCAACTCTGTCAGTATAAGTATACTTTAGACGAGTTCATCTTGTGTAAAAGGGGAAAGCCCCACAACATATTCTATCGACATTTACTAAACACAAGGATAAATGGAAATAAATTACCGGAAAATTTTGTTGTTGTATTGCCTTGAAAATCAGAATTTGGTATCCCGGCATTATGCGCGCTTGAACACTGATCACCGGTGCCAGTAAATATCTTTTTTCGTCTTTATTATTTAGATAGTTCTTTATGTTCATTTTTGTTTTTACGTCTGTAAAGCAAACATGACTGTTCTTTTGTATCTGTTTCTATTCAAACGCAATGAAACAGGTTTTGAATAAGAAACAGTTGTTTTGAGATTTATATATGTTATTCATCACTGCTGACTTACAATAATAAAAGCCCATATCTGAGACACGTCATTACTTGTGATGAAAAATAAAACCTTTAAGATAACCTTGAATACATATTTTGTTTAAAAAAATGTTATTATTTTTTCAGAAATGTCATATTTGATATTTACCCATCAAAGTTTGATATTTCATGTAGACTAACCTGATACATATACGCTTCAATAACAGATTTGCAATGACGAACTAAATGTTATATTAAAATCTCATTGATTTAGTCATTGTAATTATCGGCTTCACAAGACTAAAAAGGAAAAGCGAAACGAAAATGGGGTATCAACACCATAGGATAAAAAAAAAGAAAAAAAAAAAAAAAAAAAATTCCCCGCAAACAACTTAAATAGAGCACACACCATTGTGATTGGCTATTGATCAACTACCAATCAAATGCGTAATGACGGGGTATATTATAGAAGTTAGTGTCTGTAAGCATTTTTTAGAGGGCGTATCAGAGTCCGATCAGCTCTGATGGGGTCGACTTGGTGAGGTCAGTATGATGTTTGAAAGACCCGAAACTGCCCAATGATCCAATTCAGAACATCACTGACGACGCCCTCTAGCGCTAAAGAGCGTATATTCAAAGCAGCAGGCAATGAAACGTGAAAGACTTAATGTGGAAATATTCAATTGAAATTGAGAAATTGCGATTATCATAGATAAAGAGGGTGTCAATCTGGTTAATAAAACTTTATGTACATGCCACACCCTTATCAAGACTACTCCGAATTACAGGCATGTTGCATTCAGTGGGAATCGATCTTACTACCCCAGCGAATGGACCGCAAGCTTACCGTGTTTGAACTCTAAAATTGGGGGGAAGTTCAGAATGAATTAGCAAGATCATTTTGGGCAGATATCATAAAATAAAATAAGTCAAGTCCTTTTGCGAAAAAAGGAATACATTTTTAGAATCGTCTTACTTTCATTATTGGTAGAGAATTCCAAGCATCAATGAAAAAACTGCGAAAGAATCCGGGACACTTTTGATGGATGTGAACTCCGCCTCGCAAAAAGGTTGACGCACAATTGATTCCACATCCGCCGGTCATATAATAGATTTTCATCCATTGGTCATCTAAAGAAAAATATTTGTAAGATCAAATACAAAAGAGGATCGATCTCCAACTGTCACTTAACACGGTCAAAGGAATTACAAAGGTTGAAATTCTTCAAGCAAAACAGGCGAAATAAAATTAATGGCTGATATAGCTTGAACTTACGAGCAGACAAAAGAGCCCATGACACTCCACTTAAAATTTGTAAACGTGGCAATAATAAATCAATTATAAATCCTGCTTTCTGATTTCCCAATTTTAAAATGATACGCGTTCTATGAAAATAAAAGCTTGCCAATTTTCCTGTATTCAGTTTAGGTAAAGCGATTATCATGCCCAGAATCTAAGATTCGTCACGACATTTCTGATGAGAAAAGTTAAGGGATTTAATTCATTTTAAGAGATCAGAATTTCTGTTCATATGCAAATAAACCTAAGAACCTTTCATTTAATTCTGAATTGGTAATACTTTCTCTCAATATTTAGAGGGCACTTCGCTTTTGAAAAAGTTGAAAATCTTAAAATGGGAGAAAGGTGAAGGAAGAAAGTTCCAGAGGGAAAAGAGCCGAGGGATTCGACTTTATATTTAATCTGGAACAGAAGTAGAAGATTTAAATCCACGATTTCAAAAGTAATTTGAGTCCGAACTATCACAGAACATAATCATTCGTCAAAAGAATTACAAAGCGTCAAATGCTTTAAGAATCTAAGCAGGATTAAGTGGCTTATTTGGCTTTAACTTCGGATTGTAGAACAAAAGAGCCAACGACCCTTGAACAGAAGTCGGCTTTTAACACTTGTGTTATGGTAATTTGCCCATGGACTCTCCAAACTATAAATAGGAGCAGGTACTGCCTTTTGGAGAGGGAAGTTTGTAGTAGTCAGCTGTGACAGTCGGACCGAACATTCCTCCTTTAACACAGAAAGAAACGCCTTGCCAATACCTCATAAATAATAGACGATATTATTTACAGTAATATTGGATTGTCCGATTTCGAAGGAATGGTGATGATGATGATGACAATGATGCCAACCAGGAAGATGAAGAAAAGGAGAAAATATGAGACTCTAAGTTTGGAGATGATGGGAATAAAGATGAAAGCGGTGATATATGTCGGGAATTCTGAAATCAAAGCAATTTGTTCAATCAACGAGATTATTTGGCGATAATTTGTCAATATTTAGGGTAGAATTTCCTTGTCACATATTAGAAATCTTAAAATGGGAGAACGGTCAAGGATGAAAGTTCCTGGGGGAAAAGGGTCGACAGATTCGACTTTATATTTACTCTGAATCAGGAGCAGAATATATAAACCGTGAAAGTGTCTACAGTCGCCAAAATGATTTTGGATTGAGAATTGTTGTCCTTTTTTGTCGGGGGGGGGGGATGTTGATTCAATGATTACGATGATGATGATGGTCTTAGGTTGGTTTTGACCGAGGATAAATATTGCAAAGTTGTTGCTATTCTTGATGGTAATGTCGATTATTTCAGCTCAGCTGGTATCACTTCAATTGACACGCTGTTATATAGGAATAAAGTGTCGCTGCCGACACTTGAGTTTGAACACAGATCGCCAGTGAGCAAACACGGGAGCAGCATATATACATCATTACAGTATCTGCAGTCGCCGAAAATGATTTTGAATTGAGAACGATTTTGGGGTGGGGGGTATCGTGATTCAATGATCAAGATGATGATGATGATGAGGGTGAGGAGGCAGAGGATTTTAACAGATTTTGAAATAAGTATATTAATAAGTATTATTTGAAAGTTGTGGATGCACGGTGGAGTAATAGATTACAGTTAGGATTGAAGAATCAGAGATCGAATTCCAGTCGAGTTCTTGATGATGATGGTTTTAGTTGAGATTAAAATTTAATTTCTTTTCAATAAGTATTTTCTTGTAACGTTGTTACTATTCTTCGTGATAATGTCTACGGTTTTAGCTTAGCTGGTATCGATTGGATTGATAAGGGAATGGGTTTCATCAATGAATATGACCATCAGAATAAAGATTAATATGATAATGATAAGGACATTGATAATGCCCTAACGGAAATTATAATGAAGATGATAATTGCAATAATGTTCAATATTATATGTAAAACGATATTGAAATATGAATAAATTAATAGATTGGATTAATAGATTAATAGATGAATACAGAAATGATTCTTATTGAAATAGTATTTAGAACTGAAGCTCACCTTCTCCCGTTTCATAATATGTCTTTGTTATTGTATTTTCTGATCTTCTCACCGTCACTTTGTCCATCATGGAGTGGAAAATTTGACACGTCTCACCGTCAAATCGCCACACATTGCAAAATTTCTCATCTGCACACTTTTGGCCGCATTTTTTTATATCGTTCAGTTTCCCTGTTTCAACTTCTGGCTGAACGTCTTCATGCATATAAATGTTGACACCTCCTGGCAATGATGTGTATTTCGTCTTGTCGCAGTCGGCATTCATGGAGGTAACGCATTGTATTAAGAAAAAAACTATATTTATTACAAATAATTTTTTAGCAGCTTCCATAGTTTTCCCTGCTGTCAAAAAAAGAAAATAAAAGCAAACATGTCAGAATGTCATCTGGCGGATGTGCGTTCTTAAATGAAGTTTAACAAAGGGGAGATAATCATGTTTAACATTGATCGATTTACTCACATTCCCTTGACGTAATCATTATTTTTATTAGGCATGTTGAAAAGTTTTCAGCGAAAAACTAGAAGCTTGTTTTCAAAAAGAGGCCTAGGAACTTTCACACATTCCTGATAATAATGGAATCATTAAGAGAACATATAAAATGGAAATATAGTTTAATTCATTGATTCAAATTAAAGCAAAGGCACTAAAATAATATTTTTTATTACGCTGGAAAAATTCGAAGGTGCTTAGTGAATGACGTCCTTGTGAGATTAAACAAAATATTAAAACATAGAAAGTTATCGTTAGAAACAAAGAAAAGTGTTCTGAACTGTTATGTGATAAGGAATTGTATGTTAGACAACTTTCTTGCAGGTACGGAAGAGACTTGAAGCGCATAGGTGAGGTTCTATCGATGACTAGTAATAATTCTATAGGTGTGGGCGGTAAGCAACGAGGGTGTCAGAGGGAAAATATATATGTTAAATGTATATTTACAATCAGAAAGAGAGTTGAAATTTCTGTTACTTATAATGAGAACCGTGTGCTTATAGAATTTAACACTCCTAGGATATATGCAAGAAAATCTCCTTACAAGTGATGAAAAGACTTGAAGTAATAGAAATGTCGTTCTACAGAAGGATGCTGAGAATAACATGTACCAAATATGTGAACAACGACGAAGGTTCTAGAGAAAAGGCAAACGAAAAGAACACTTATACTTAAGATCAGAAAGAGACAGATGAAATTTCTAGCGCGCATAATGAGGAAAGAGGGCTTGGAAAATCTTATACGCACAGGACAGATTGAAGAAGAAGGAGACTTTAAAACGAAAACGGCTTTTACAAAAATATGCGTGAATGAAAAATTGAATCAGATAGATAAAACACAACTTTTGTATGTCTGTTCAAAAACCTACAAATAAATCAAGTATATATAGAGTTTGTTATAGTTCCATGTGCGTATGCGTGTGTGTGCTTTTGTGCATGTGTGTGTATGTGTGCGTGTGAGTAAAATGCTAATTCAAGTTGAGACATAAAACAACGACACAAGTTTTTCTAATTCGTTTTTCATTATACGTAGCAACACACCCAGCTGAGCGATTCTTAGTTCACAAAGATATACAACTTGTATATTCAACTTCGAAAATCAAAATTCAAAAAAACACATTAATATACAATTTATAGAATGACTCAGCTGTAATATACAATTTATGGAATGAAAACACTGTAATATACAATTTATAGAATGACAACTCTGCAATAAACTATTTATGGAATGACGACGATATAATAGACAATTTATGGAATGAAAACATTGTAATATACAATTTATAGAATGACAACTCTGCAATAAACAATTTATGGAATGACGACGATATAATAGACAATTTATGCAATGAAAACACTATAATATGCAATTTATAGAATGACAACTCTGCAATAAATATAGTATTGGGTTTCATATATATTGGGAAATGAGAGCCGATTACTTGAAGCCCTTGAGAAAACTTGAAGTGAACTGATATGGCGGTCGATTTTTCAATAAAAAGAACTGCTATGAGCGGATAAGGACATAGAAAAGAATGTGCCGTCGAGGAGAAAGGAGGGAAAAGGAGATTGCTGCCATATATGATCTGGAGCCCCTTCTGTCTGCCTCGGGGTTCTTGATAAGATCCAGAGACGGGTATGTAATGTAATTGGCCCTGATCTTGCTTCTCGTCTGCAGTCTCTCTCTCTCTCTCTCTCTCTCTCTCTCACAGACACACCGTCGCCTCTCTCTGTCTCTTTTACAAATACTTCCATGGTAATTGCTCCGATGAGCTGCTATCGATGGTTCCCAGGCTCCATGAATTCAAGCGTCACACGAGGCTTGCATCCTGTTCCGACCCTTTCACTGTTGAAACTGTTAAATGTAGACGTCTCTTCTACTCCAAAAGCTTCATATCTCGCACCTCACGCCTGTGGAACTCCCTCCCCTATTCCTGTTTCCCTGACAACTATAATCCCCAACTATTCAAATGTAACGTCAATCGACATCTCCAGTTGCCTTGATCTATCCACTATCCTTCTCCACATCCTTTCCTCTATCACTCCTATCTGCTCTTCCTCCAAATCCTCTGTAACCCCTTGCGTGCTAGTGGCTTTCAGCCTTGCCTGGGGTGAAAAGCTTAATAAAAAAAAAAAAAAAAAAATAGTACCCACGCTTAAAAATACTAGTTCAGCGAAGTAGGTCATAAATTCAAAGTATATTTCTAACCTGAAACTTAAATTTCTTCGTTTCACAAATGATTTTACACCGAAGAACATTCAAGTGAACTTTACGGCAAAATTTAAAAAAAAAACTTTGAGAAAATAATTTTAAAAACACAAAGCCCCTTCCAGCTCAGACATCCCGTTTATATATTCTGTTAAGAACGGAAGTGGCTGCTCTTTGAAAAAAAATTTGCCTTCTGCAATTTCATTACTGCCGACTTCAAGTTTTTCTCATTTATCTATTATTACAGTGTTTAATTCTTTTTTTTTTAATCAGTTACTTCACCAAAGAAATCGTAATATATTTTTCTTGTTTCTGTGGATAATCCATTTTTGTTACCTCTGGAAATTGTTATCCTCCCGAAATAGGCGTACAAAAGGAAAATTTTGTGTAACACTTGTATTGTATCTTTTCATATTTGTAAATTGTAAAATAAATGTGCTTTTCCCTCTTAAAATTTTACGCAGTGGTCGTTTTGTTACTTAAGTTTACGCCTATTACCGAGAGTTGTCGTTTCTGTCAACTAGGTTTTGTGTCTGGCGCAGGAATTTGGAGTAAGTAGGAAAGTAAAATTTTTATATTTTACACAGAATTTTTTTATGTTACTGTGGTAATGTTAATATTTGAATGCAACGAAGAAAAATTGTGTTCGATTTTACAAGACTCTGCTGCAAGAATTTTAACGGAGATTTGTTGTAGCGTCTGTCTGGATAGCTTTTCTTGTGCGTGATAGAAACAAAAATAGATTTTCAAACTAAACTAAGGAAAAATTTAATTTAGCTCGGATTCAAAAGAAAGGGTCATTTCTGGCTTACCTTGCCAATTTCTAAAGAATTAATTTAAAAGTTAAGCGTGATCATGTTATAGACAAACGTATCGTTGCAAGACAGAAATACGACAACAGCAGAAATAGATTTACGTGATTTATTTAGATAGGAACGTGTGGTTTTGGGACAGCTACCTTGTGGTATAGTTCATAAGCCGGCTGCCAATCCGAGTTGATCTTTCATAGTAGTTCCCACTGGTTGGCGTGGCGTTCCTCCTGCTGACTGCTGCTGACTGCCCAGACTGACCGTGACAGATCTCTTCCCCGGCCTCCCGTTGACTGCCTTGTACTTGTAACTCGTGCGTCGGACCTATGCGTAAACGACGATAATGGTCATTTTGTGATGGGGCCATGTCCCGTTCACATCCGACTCTCTCTCTTGAGTATGTTAGTTTCGTTGCCTACAAATCAGCCGAGATATGTCTTATTTTATTTCATAACAAGGCTCCCCCAGATCTTAGTCTGATTTACAGTGAGCGTTATTCGTGTATATTTCATGATAAAGTCTCTGAAGCGTGTGGGAAGTTGTCCTCGTGTTCTTATTGGCATTTTTTTTGGTATGGAGTTATTTGCTGAATTATGTGTCCCAGAGGGATGTAGGGGAGAATGATCCTGGTGACTGTTACATGGTGGGGGCAGAGGGATTGTATTATATAGATATGTTGGACGTGGAGCCAGTCGTCTGATATGTGCACGGTGAATCCAGATTGTATCACCGTTATCGTTTTGCACCTGGCACATCATGTTGTTCGTTTTTATAATGGTGTAATTTCCTATCCAGGGCAGATGAGAGGATTGGGCAACAGTTGAGTGTGGCCGGTGAAGTATTTTGATTTAACTAAACTAAATGTGTCAAACGTGCGTTAACTTTACAAAACTATATAAAATGAATGTCTAGAATCTGTAATTTATTTTTCACGGAAAATTATATTAAATTAAAATTCTGCTGGGGATTCTTCAAAAAATGTTCATTCAGTATTGTGAGTGAACTGAACTAAATGTGTTAATTGTTCGTTTCATTTTTAAAAGTTATATAGAATTTATGAGTAAAAAATATTTTATTTTTCTTGAAATGTCATTTGAATAAAAATTATGCTGCGGTTATTCACAAAATATTCATTTAGTATTGTGACTGAACTGAACTAAATATCGTAAATCGTGCGTTAACTTTTCAAAACTATATAGAATTTAAGCATAAAATCTATATTTTATTTTTCTTGAAAAATCATTTTGAATGAAAATTCTGCTAGGGTTTCTTCAAAAAAGATTCATTCAGTAATGTGACTGAACTGAAATAAATGTGATAATCATGCGTTAACATTTCAAAACTATATAGAATTTATGCGTAAATTTTTTTGTTTTATTTCTCTTGAAAAATCAATTTGAATGAAAATTCTGCGGGGTTTCTTCATAAAAATAATCATTCTGTATTGTGACTGGACTGAAATTAATCTGCTAAACGTGAGTTAACATTTCCAAACTATATAGAATTTATGCGTAAATATTTTTGTTTTATTTCTCTTAAAAATCATTTTGAATGAAAATTCTGCTGAGTATCCTTCAAAAAACATAATCATTCAGCATTGTGACTGAACAGAGCTAAATGTATTAATTGTGCGTTAACTATTCAAAACTATATAGAATTTATGCGGAAAATCTGTATGTTATTTTGAATGAAAATTCTCCTGGGATTTCTTCAAAAAACATTCATTCAGTGTTGTGAGTGAACTGAAGCAAATGAGTTAATCGTGCGTTAACTTTTCGAAACTATATAGAATTTACGCGTAAACTCCATATTTTATTTTGAATATACTTTCTGCTAGTCATTCAAAAATATTCATTCAGTATTGTGACTGAACTGAATATATATGTTAAAAGTGCGTCAACATTTTAAAACTATATAGAATTTATGTATAAAATCTTTATTTTATTTTTCTTGAAAAATCATTTTGAATGAAAATTCTGTTGGGATTTCTTCGAAAAATATTCATTCATTATTGTCACTGAACTGTCCTGAATGTGTCAATCATGCGTTAACTTTTCAAATCTATATAGAATTTATGCGTAAAAATTGGAATTTATTTTTCTTGTAAAATCTTTTTGAATGCAAATTCTGCTGGGGTTAATTCAAAAAAATATTCATTCATTATTGTGACTGAGCTTAACTGAATGAGTTAATCATGCGTTAACCTTTCAAAACTACACAGAATTTAAGCATAAAATCTGGATTTTATTTTCCTTGAATAATCAATTTGAATGAAAATTCTGCTGGGGTTTCTTGAAAAAAATTCATTCAGTATTGTGACTGAACTGAACTAAATGTGTTCATCGTGCGTTACCTTTTCAAAACTATTTAGAATTTATGCGTACAATCTATATATTAATTTTTCTTGAAAAATCATTTTTAATGAGAATTCTGCTTGGATTTCTTCAAAAAATATTCATTCAGTGTTGTGATTTTGAAAACTATATAGAATTTATGCGGAAAATGTGTATTTTATTTGTCTTGAAAATATCATTTTGTATGAAAATTCTGCTGGGGTTACTTCAAGAAAATATTCATGCAGTATTGTGAGTGATCTAAAATAAATCTGTTAATCGTGCATTAAATTTTCAAATCTACATAGAATCTATGCGTAAAATCTCTATTTTATTTTTCTTGAAAAATCATTTTGAATGAAAATTTTGCTGGGGTTTCTT
>OZ038499.1:102903566-102916066 GCA_964036315.1 Acanthosepion esculentum
CGCGTGTCTGGTATTTTTTTTAATTATTAACGACAAAAAGGTTTTCGGCATTTTCCCGTTAAATTCGTACTTGTATACTTAAAGATTATTTCTAAAAGGGGTGTTTGGGTTAGAATACGTTATATTTAACTACAATTTTAAAATATTATTTTTACTCTTAATTACTAAGAGACTATATTCATTTTTAAATCAAGTAAATGTAATAGGATTACTTAAATTATTTGAAAATTATTATTACATATCAAATATAAGTATGCATATTACCAGCTCCCATTTTTCTTTATTTTTAAAATTTTCATTTTATTTTTAAATATTATTTAAGGAAAATTTTTTGACAATGTCGGCAAAGAATAGCTATTTCGTTTCTTTGATTCAGAAAATTTTTATTTTTTATAAACTTGGTAATATATAGTTTCTCATGTATGAACAAAGGACATGGGTCATTTAATGACCTACATATTCTAGCTGAGTTAATTTATAATATATCTATAATATATAATTTATAATCAATCTATCTATCTATCTATCTATCTATCTATCTATCTATCTATCTATCTATCTATATATATATATATATATTCTATGAATCAGAAAGAAACAGGTAAACTATTTGGGGCACATATTGAGGAAAGAATGCTTGGAGAATTAAACATTCACTTGGCATATTTAAGGCAATAGAAGCAAAAGGAAATGTCGAATATTTGATTTAACGTTTTTGAAAGAATGGATGACTGAATGATGGCAACATTAACAAAGAGTGGAAGAAATATGACAATAGTTACTTACGACAACAACAAAAAAACAGGAAAATGTGGAGAACCATGATCCTCCACGCCCGGAAAGAACACGACACAAAAAAGGAAGAATTTACAAGTAATGCTTTTTCAGTATTGAAATTAAACTCCAACAATATTTGCGTAAAATAACTTTTAAAAAGTCTTGTATGATTTGATATTTTGAGTAAATCGTCTACAAATTAGCAAGAGAATTAAAAGGACACTTACACAGATGTTCTCTCCAGGGTCGATGTATCGAATTAAATGAACAGGATACTTTCTTTTTATTATATACTAATCGACTTTCAGTTAACAATGCTTGTATTCCTTTCATAAATTGAAACCCGTTATTCAAACCCAAATGTACTGAATATTGATACGTACTTTCGAGACATCAAATTCTTGTTTAGACAAGTTCACTCAACTCAAAATATCAAAAGAAACCTATCTTCGATCAGGTCTTGTAATAAAAACTATTCAAGTAAACTCTGAAATATGTATCTATATTTCTTAGATGAGGTATTATAATTATATACACCGTTCGGACTGTTGTCCTCATCTTTATTGACATATTCACGACGTTTCGGCCGTTGTACGCCCCGGCCTTCTTCAGGTGATTTGGAATTTCGAACTGAACTTTTTGTTGTGACCCAAAATGATGATGAATATATTTCATTATTCTAAAAATACCTTGCAATCATTGATGATAGAAAATAAGCATATTTCATCATCCCTGAAATAAAGATAAAAAAAATATCTAGTCCCGGAGATTCAAAACTTGCGACAGAACCTCCCTCAGTGCAACAAACAGGAAAAGTCTGAGGATTATCGACGCAGTGGGGAATGGGCAATTTTGGCCTTAGGCTTAGCTTGGGCACCTCTTAGTATACTGACCTTAGGTTACTCCCCTGTGACCGTCGGGGGACCAAGACATAACAAGCAGCCAGAAACCATCCATTTGTATTTGTGTCTTCAATTACATCTCTCTTCAGACAGAGCACAAATAAATAAATTCGATATCTGATCCCGGGTATTTCAACCCTGTATCCAAAGAGGGAGGGTTGTTGGAATGTCGACGCCTGCACAACATTGGTTTCGGGGGACCGGGTAATTTTTGGCCTTAGCGTAGGTGCACGTGCTTGGGCTCCCCACAATTTATCTCATCGGGCTATCGTGGGAAGGGCGTATAAATAACCAGTAACCAAAACCGACTCTCAGGTTGGTAGCTACATTTGGAATTCTCTGTCGTCTTTCTGTCCTCGGACAGAGCACAAGGAAAACACTGAGGGTCGCCTGTTGCATTTTCACCCCTACGGTACCACCTCCGTCAATGCACCAAAAATGAGGCTTGGTAGAATATAAACGCCAGGGCGGCGTTGGTTGCGGAGACAGGTTAAATTTGGGCCTTAGCCTATGTGCATCCGCTCACTGTAACTTGTGCCATATGTTGCCATCGTGTGAGAGCGCGTGTAAATGCCGAGTGGTTTATATATTTTTGAAATGCTCTGGTAAGCATGAATAACGCCATGAGGCGCGGTTTACAACATCTTCCCCCAAAATTATATTACGGACGGTTAAAGTAAGCGACAAGGAAGTCTTAAACAAAATGTCAACAGAAAGAACACTTCTACTCAAAATCAAGAAAAGACAGCTGAGATTCCTTGGACACATAATGAGGAAGGAGGGCTTGGAAAAATTAACCCTCATGTTTAGGATAAGAGAAATAGGGTAAAGCCACTAACCTGACTATCTCGTGTGAATGGATAGCGGTAATGGAGCCGGAAGTCTTATCAAAATAATAAAAACTGCTTAAAGCAATACAAGATAGAAAGTTATGGAGAACCATGATCGCCCATATTCTGATGGGACGGGGCACACATAAGAAGTTGTGGTTATTATCTGGATATTAATTTAAATCTGTCCCCCAAAATTATAGAACCAAATTTATCAACAGTGCGAAGTTGGAAAGTACTGAAACGGGAATGTTAAAAGGGTACAGAGCGAGCATTGAATTAAAGGAAAATCCTCACCCTCTCTTACCTCGAGTCTCGCAGACTGCCCATTCTCAACGTAAGAGTAGTAGTTGCTAAACTGAATACGATGGTGGAGCAATGAATTTTAGATCTTGTTCCTCTCTTCCTGGTGGCAGTAATTGAGCTTAACCCATTATGTTATGAAAATCGGATGGATATTTAAGTATATGTAGGGTTTAGAAAATAGAAGTAAACTAAAAAATATGGTCCGATTCGTTGCCTATTCCTCGCAAGATCAGAAAGACGATTCGCCCAGACCTAGATCCCCAATAAAAAAGAACCATGAACACCCTCCAAAACTGAGGGAGGGATAATATGTCGAACAGAAGAAATCAATGATTAACGAAGGGCATAAGACCTGTTCGTTTTGAGAGACGTGTAGTGACATGGGCATAATGGATTTGCCCTACTTTGCATAGAGTCGAGTGACTACTAATATGTCAGTTGTCACTCGGTACAGAGAGAGAACTTCTACGTCACCTATTAGAAGACGACAAACATATTGCCTCTTCTGTTGATAAACAAATTACATTTGTATCCATTTTTAGGAGGCCTTCTAAAATTGTCTTCCCAAATGCCGAAACCCGGGTCACAAATGAAGTTTGATATTAATGTCCTTTCAACATTTAGTACTTTTAGGTACAATAAAATATCCTAACTAGTCTATGTGGATTCTCTAATGTCAATGTCTGTTATTAAGCAATGACAGTGGTTCCATTTGTAAATGGATGACAGAACAGACTGGGATTGATAGTAATCTAAGGAATATTACTTAAATCTATTGTTACGGCTGGCGCAACACAAAATTTGAAGAACTAGATTCGTAGAAATTAAGGTTCAATAAAAAGAGATTACATCTAATAATGAAATGTGGATTTTATTATTACATATAATACAATATATTTTAGAACAGTAGAGATGAGGTTTAAGACAATATAGGTTGGTGAATGCTAACAAGTTACTAAGCGTACGAGAGCCCAGAAAGTGGTTGGCTTAACATGTAAACTATACAAGGGAGTGGAAGAGGAAAGCCATTGTAGTTAAGATTAAGGCGACGGATGGGAATTCGTCACTAGTCAAAGAATTATATTATTTTCTTCTTAAAAATAGTTTGATATTCACACATATATATAAAATAAAAAAGTATGGTCAATAATATCAAGGAAAAAGGGTGAAGTATTTACTGATAGTCTTTTCTTTTCGAGGACTGTAGGGATTTAGATTCTTTCGGTCAAAGCTTTGTTCTTGAATCAAAAGGACCGAAGTTGACCTCAATAGTCGTGGCTGTGGGTTCAGGAAGCAACTGCCGAGTTGGTACGAACTCCTGTTTATACATGTTTTTTTGTACCCTCTAGAACCCAGTAGAAGTTTCTAGAGACTTCTAGAAAGTTCCATTGTATTATTACGAAATCTAAAGGGTTTGGTATTCCGGAGCTTTTCGTAAGGTAAAAAGGGCATCTATTAGCTAGAGATTTAAGTCATCATTTTAAGTTAGATTTTGTATTTTATAGTATAAACGTAAAGAAGTAGGACAAAATGGGGCCTTGTAACACTATGCATGAAGGGAAGCCGTGAAGAGTCATGATCACCATGTCCTGAAAGGACACGGTACATAAAGTGAAAAGTAGTTTTTTTTTACGAGAGAAAAGGATCGATTTCGTTTAAAGAAACATATATTTTAGAATGTCGATGTCGATCTATGAGCAAAGCTTCTTTTTATAGAATTTATAAACAGGAAAATATCTTTTTACTCATTTCACTCCAAACAAGGCGATAATGTCACTAAGACGCATGTGTTTACAGAGAGTGAAAGAGAACGAGAAGACTTTAGTGAGGCGAACTGAGGAAAGGACAATAAAGGAACAGAAGGCAGAAGATGGCGATTGGCGTATTCTTGAATATTGTATGTGGCAGGAGAGCAAGAAATCAGAATGGATTTCCACAGGCGAGAAGAGAAACTGATAGATTTGAACTGACGGCTTGATCTAACTAGCTAAACAGTAAAACGATGAGACCTAGCTGCCAATCTAGTACGACGTTTAAATTCCTGCAGTCGAGGCATCAAGGAAAAACACATGAGAATAGATGCCATGAAAATGTTTGTAGAAAAGACAGATGAGAAAATAAGTGAGTCTCTTTGAATGTTGTCATATATATATATATATATATATATATATATATATATATATATATATATATAATTGGAGCTGTGTTTCATTCAACATGACGAATAGTAGATATATAAATGTGCAAGATGGATTCTGACGAGGTCATTTTCTGTAACATCACAGTGAACCAACTTTTTAGCTGTAGACTTCGCAATTATTTCCATATAGTCATTCCATTTTAGGGAACCTGGAGGCGGTGTAGTGGTTAGCTAGATTGTCATGCTAGAACATTTACGACTGAGTAGTGAGTTCGATCCTCATTGGGTGCCTCCTAATTTCGGCCTTGTGCCACATCTAAGCTACGCTACGAAAATCATTATAGTCATTCCATTTGATGGCAGTGGGAAATGTAATCCCCAAAAGGCCCAAGATGTTGGTCTCTACTAGTGTTTAGGATAAGTCATGCTGACGGCGAACAGAAAAGCTTCTCTGTGGTGATTAAATGAAAGCAGTTTTGTTTTTGGGGAGTTAAAATTTACAAGCCATTTCTTGCCACAGTTAACGACTGATTGGAGGAGATTTTCAAAAGAAGTTGTCAGTTTGTCGAATCTGTCGGACTTGCTGCCAAGACAGAAGAAAATAGCTGATACAAAAATAAGAAAAAAAAATTCTGTTCATTTGTAGATATACACGAACTTTCTCACATGATATTTGTATTGTTACTTCTTTGAAAATGTTTTGTCGTTGAAGCGAAAACGACTGTTCTCTTTTGTACACGTTTCAATCCAGACGCAAACTGCGACAGGGAATCATATCAATTTAGCATTTGGATAATAAACTGGTATCGTACAACCTTACAAAGATGGTTTCACGAATTTGGTTGTGGAGATGAGAATCTCTATATAAATTGTAGCCTCTCTTTGTCTGTCTGTTATCGAACTCCTTCTAGGGTTTTGGATATAGACCCCCCCATAACCATATATATTCTGAAATTACATTACCCAGGGTATTTGGGTAAGTATATTTCATTTTGATCAAAGGGGTCCCCCGGGGGAACAAACACCCCATTGAATATTTTTTTTCTCTTTAAGTTTTAACAATAAATGTTTATGAGTGACTCCTAGGGTACTTGGATAAGTATATATCAATTGTTTGATTCAACGTGATGAAGTCATTAAATAATTTCCCATTTGATAACAAGCCACTGAAATGAAATATTCATATGTTATGAACACAAAAATTATTATTGATTAGAAATTATTTTATTATGGCGTTGGACGAAAGGAGAAAACGGATTGCTTACAGTTCGAGCTGAACGTCAACTGAGAACTTCTTTTGGGTAAGTCGACATTAATATATTTCCCACGTTCGTTGAATATTTATTCGAAATTACTATTTTTGTGAGATTTCGCTCGTGTACATGTTATATATTCTTATTAAGCAACGAATATAACTTCAGTTTATACACTGAATGTGTTCTTTCCTATTTTAATGCAATAATGCTGTTTCTATGAAGCAGACAAACGTTAATCAAACGTTGTAATGCAGTAATAAAATAAGGTAGCATCTTTAGAAATATTGCAACCCTTATCTGAGTACATATATATATATATATATATATATATATATATATATATATATATATATATATATATATATATATATATATATCGTTTAAAAACTGCTGGTACGTTGATACAAAAAGAAGAAAAATATAGAAATTCCGTTCGTTTGTAGATATACAGAGCTGTTCGATAAAAGTGACTCAACTGATTTTTTTTTTTTACTAAATGTTCTCTTCTCCGATGAAACGAAAGTTGAGCTAAATTCAAAGGATAAGCGATCTAAAATCCCTAAGAAGATGCTTTGAAAGCCCTTTGAATTTAGCGGTAAGTACTGTCAAGCATCCGTTCAGTATAATGTTCTGGGGATGCATTTCTTTTCATGGAACTGGTTTCTTAAAACCTATTGAAAAGACCCTCAGGAGCGAGCAGTACAAGAGAATTTTAGAGTTTTGTCTGCTCCCTTCTGCTGAAAGGGTGCAAATCGACCCCACCAGGCTCATTTTTATGCAGGATAATGCTCCCTGTCACAAATGAAAATTGATGTAGGAATACTTTGATGAGAAGCAGGTGAGTGTTATGACATGGCCGCCCCAATCTTCTGACCTCAACCCCATAGAAAACTTATGGAGCATTATAAAGTACAGGCTCTCTAGAAAGCAAAAGATTGGGGCGGCCATGTCATAACACTCACCTGCTTCTCATCAAAGTATTCCTACATCAATTTTCATTTGTGACAGGGAGCATTATCCTGCATAAATATTGTCCTAATCTTTGTCGTCATATTTATTACAACGTTTCGACCGTTGTACGCTCCGGCCTTCTTCAGGTGGTTGGAATGTCGAACTGAACCCTTTATTTCGCTCAATGTGGTAGACTGTTCTAGTTCCACGTGCCACGTTTTAATGGATGTCAGTTATCAGTTATCTCCTGTTAATTCCCCTTTCCGAGTTCTCCACTGCCTTAACCGGGTATTGAACTCACACTCTTTGGGTCCTGTCACTGGATCTAACCTTGAGGACACATGGTACAGTGGATAAAGGCTTTTCTGAACATAAAAAAATCATTGTTTTATGTGTTGTATGTTTTAGCTTTCCTTATTGACGTTCTCGTTGCTTTTGAAATGAAAAAAACAGTATTGAAGTGGTTAACTTATTGAGCCTCATAAAAAAATGAAGATATCTACATGTATTTGAAATACCAAATTCCACCCTTTTTACTTCGACGTTTCATAATTCTCCATCGAAACGTTGTAATAAATATGGCGACAAAGATTAGGACAATATTCCGAATAATGTAAATAATGTACATAAATCCTGATCTCAGAAATATAGACAGATACAGGTTAAATATTTGGTTAGATTTTGGTAAGATGATTAAATTCGATTCATTTTTCAGCACCTCCTGTATTTAAATTTATGCTTTTATCTTACATTAAATTTTATATCTCAGTTACAGTTATGGAAGCCTTTAACAGCGTATTTATCGTCAACATAGTTTTTGCGTTGCTGCAATGTGTCTGGTGCATGCGTGCCGATTGCTATGAAAGGGAATACAAATTATTGCCGGGTGGATACAACATTTATATGGCGAATGGCGTTCAGCCAGTATTTAAAACCGTGAAAGGGATATCTATAAGAGAATGCGGCCAAATGTGTGCAGATGAGAAATTCTGCAATGTGTGGCGATTTGGTGGTCGAACCTGTCAGATTTTCCACGCCATGAAAGACAACGTGACAGCAAGAATATCAACAGATACAACAACAAAGACATACTATGAAACAGAAGAAGGTGAGATCGAGACGTCATTACTATTTAAATATAAATCATTTTGATCGTCATCAATAAAATTCAGTCTATCAATTTTGTCGTTCCAATATCATTTTACGTCTAAGCTACACTCATTAAAATTAAACAGGTGGAAGAATACGATAGACGAATTGTATATATCAGACAATAAAGATGGCTAACTGGTCGGTAATCGCGCCATTAAATTACCTAGTAAAGCTGCAATTATCAAATTTCATTTTTCTCGTCGTATCATTATTTTCATCATTATTATTTTCATATTGCTCTTTATCATCGTCAGATTTTTCTCTTTCTTAATACTTCGTTTAGCTTCCGGAAGAGATCTTTCGTTGTTGCAGTGAACCTCTCAGATTTTCGACACATTTCCAGCGCCTGTTAATATGGCCAATATTAATTACTATAACCCATTCACGTATTAACCCAATTGACACCAGCCGAGCCAGAATAATAGTCATTACTATCGAGAATAGTAGCCATTTTATAATAAGTATCACCGTCCTAACCTCAGCAAAAATCATCATCGTCATCATCATCAACATCGTCGTCGTCATCATCATCATCGTCGTCGTCGTATCAATATCCCTCCCAAACCGGACAACAGCCCTCAATCCAAAACCATTATCGATAAAATTCAATATCTCCTCAGAGTCATCTATATCTCGTGTTTCATATAATCTTCACATATTACAATAAAACCAATTAAAACCATCACATTTCTCAGGATTATCGCTATAACATTATCATGTTTTTTCATCATTATCATATTCATCTTTATTATCGTCATTCTGATGGCCATATTCATTAATACAAGCCATTCACGTGTCGATGCCAAGTGAGCTAAAGTCATAGACATAAGCATCAAGAATAGCAACAACTTTACAATGATTATCCTCATAAGATCATAAATCATCATCATCATAATTATCATCATCATCGTGGTCACAGAATCATCATCATAATTATCATCATCATCATCGTGGTCACAGAGTTATCATCATAATTATCATCATCATCGTGGTCACAGAATCATCATCAAAATTATCATCATCATCATCATAATTATCATCATCATCATCGTGGTCACAGTCATCACCAAAATTATCATCATCATCATAATTATCATCATCATCGTGGTCACAGAATCATCATCATAATTATCATCATCATCGTGGTCACAGAATCATCATCAAAATTATCATCATCATCATAATTATCATCATCGTCGTGGTCACAGAATCATCATCATAATTATCATCATCATCATAATTATCATCATCATCGTGGTCACAGAATCATCATAATTATCATCATCATAATTATCATCATCATCGTGGTCACAGAATCATCATCATAATTATCATCATCATCATAATTATCATCATCATCGTGGTCACAGAATCAATATATTCCGCCCAAACCGGACTTCAATTCGAGCCATTCTCCATTACACCACATTCACATCCAAGTCTGCAGCACTTGTTATCTTCAAGCGGTCACCCATCTAGATAATGATCAGGCACGATGTTGCTTAACTTTGGTGATCGTACGGGAACCGGTGTTTCAACGTGATGTGGCCGTCAGCCTGGAGACCATAATGATTTACTGATACAAATCCTACTAATTAACCCATAGCTAGAGGGAGAAGCGGTGGATTCTTACCTTTACGAATGGTGTTTGCGTGAAAGAGAATATAATGAACCCGACTGTAATTGGAACTCTGCTGTCTGATTTCCAATTCCGAGACTTTATCCATTACACCACCCGCACATCCAAGCTTGCAACACTTGGCATTTCTAAGCGGTCACTCTTCTAGATACTGACTAGGCTCTGTGATCGTACGGTAACAGGTATTTGAATATCGACTTTCTAATCGAAATCTTCTTTTTCATATAATCTTTACACATTGCAATTAATCTTATTACAATTATCATCTTTATTAGCATTGTCGTTATGGCATTATCGATATTTGCATCATTTACATATTGATCTTTATCGTCGTCAATATTTTGGTCATATTCATCGATATGACCAATTCACGTATCAAAAAAATATCAATAGTTTTGTGCTAAACTCATATTTTTCTTCTATGTGCCGTATACATTCAGAATGTTAGCGATTATGACCCTCCACAATTACCTGTCCGGTCATTCTGATGGTCATCTTCATTTATATAATCCATTCAGGTGTTAATCCAATCGATACCAGCTGAGCTAAAACCATCGTCATTACCATTGAGAACAGTAATAACTTTACAATCTTCACTTATTTAAAACAACAAAAAAACAAAACTGATAGGAGAATATGATATGTCAATTGTATATGTCAGACTAAATGTTTTCTTCCTTGGTTTCCTCATTTTCAATATAATGGCAATGTTTGCCATCTTTGTGTTTCCTCTTTTAATTTTTATATTCACCATCGAAAATCATTTTAGATGAATGATAATTTTGACTGATTTCTTTTTACGACTTATCAACCTTTTGCAGGTTATTTAAAGACAGAACATATTTTTAAATTGTAAAAACATTTTGGAGATAATGATTTTTATTGATACAAGTTCTACTAATTAATCCATAGATGGGGGAGAAGAGGTGGATTCATACATTTCCCAAGAGTAATTGCGCATAAGTGAATATAGCGAACCCGATTGGAATTAGAACTCGCCGATTTAAATTTCAGAGAATCTATCTATTACACCCTCTGCACGTCCTAGAGTAACTGTTATTTCCTTGCAGTGATAAGTTTTGTCATTATGTTAATCAGTACAGCTTATCGCAATGCTCATTTTTTTCATTTTCATTTTCATTTTCCTCGTTACATTGTGATTAATTTCATCATGATCATTTTCATAATGATCTTTATCATTGTCCATCAGTTGGCCATATTCATAAATGTAACCCATTCACATATGAAACTGATAGATACTAGCTGACCGTCCTGGGTATGACGATAAAAAAGTCCAACAGCAAGGCCTCTGATCAGCAGGTTTGGAGAAGCGTAGAATCACCTCTTAATTGCTGGTGTTCCTAGGTCTACTCTGATCCGGGGTGGTGGCACCTGTTAGGGCCCCAGATATGGGCAAATACTTAACACACAAAGTTTGGTCAAAATACTATGAAAGTGTAAAAATACGTTTTAATACCAGAAATACTTTGTAAAAAAATATTACCAGTAATAATTTTTTGAAGGAAAAATTATTATCAGCAACATTTTAAAAAATTATGACCAGCAATAATTTTTGAAGGAAAAATTATTATCAGTAATACAATATCTAAACATTTTTCGAAAAAAATATTACCAGCTATACATTTTTGGAAGGAAAAATATTTCCAGAAATAGATTTTTGAAGAAAAATATTATTAGCAATACATTTTTGTGGACAAAAATATTACCAGCAATAGAAATTTTGTCGGCAGTAGATAACCCATTGAGGTGCTGATATGCCGTAAAACAAACCAAACCTAACCAATATATACTGAGGTAGATAGATAGATAGATAGATAGGTAGATAGATAGATAGAGAGATAGGTAGATAGATAGATAGACAGATAGGTAGATAGATAAAAAAATATTACCAGCAATAAACATTTTGTCGGCATTAGATAACCCATTGAGGTGCTGATATGTCGTAAAACAAACCAAACCTAACCAATATATACTGAGATAGATAGATAGATAGATAGATAGATAAAAAAATATTACCAGCAATAAACATTTTGTCGGCATTAGATAACCCATTGAGGTGCTGATATGCCGTAAAACAAACCAAACCTAACCAATATATACTGAGGTAGATAGATAGATAGATAGATAGATAGATAGGTAGATAGATAGATAGATAGGTAGATAGATAGATAGATAGATAGATAGATAGATAGGTAGATAGATAAAAAAATATTACCAGCAATAAAAATCTTGTCGGCATTAGATAACCCATTGAGGTGCTGATATGCCGTAAAACAAACCAAACCTAACCAATATATACTGAGGTAGATAGATAGATAGATAGATAGATAGATAGGTAGATAGATAGATAGATAAAAAAATATTACCAGCAATAAAAATCTTGTCGGCATTAGATAACCCATTGAGGTGCTGATATGCCGTAAAACAAACCAAACCTAACCAATATATACTGAGGTAGATAGATAGATAGATAGACAGATAGGTAGATAGATAAAAAAATATTACCAGCAATAAACATTTTGTCGG
>OZ038499.1:102923566-103093566 GCA_964036315.1 Acanthosepion esculentum
ACTTTCTTATCACAAATGTCTTGACTCTGATTCTAGGAATATTATTCGCTTTACCTAAACTAAATACAAGAAAATTAGTAATCTTTTATTTTCATTGAACGGACGTCATTTTTAAATTTGAATAGTCAGAATCCAAGATTAATAATTGATTTTTAACAAAGTAGAGTGTTATAATCTACATTTTTTACTAGTACGTTCGAACCGTATTAACGAATAATTCTATTTCGCCTCTTTTCCCTGAAGAATTTGAGTCTTTGTAATTCTTTTGATTGCAATAAGTCCTGGGTAAGACGATAAACTAGGTCTAACAGCAAGGCCTCTGATCAGGAGGTTTTGAGGGGCGTGGAACCATCTCGTAATTGCTGGTGTTCCTAGGTCTACTCTGATCCGGGGTGGTAGCACCTGTTAGGGCCCCAGCTATTGGTAAATACTTAACACACAAACTTTTGTCAAAATACCTCGAAAATGTAAAAACAGGTTTTAATATCAGAAATACAAAGTAGAGTGTCATAATCTATTTTTTCCCAATAAGTTCGAACCATATTAACCAATAATTCTATTTCGCCTCTTTTCTCTGAAGAATTTGAGTCTTTGTAATTCTTTTCATTGCGATAAGTGACAATCGGAAATCAGTCTTCTTTTGTATTTGATGATCTTACAAATCAGTTGAAATGCTTTTTCAGATGACCAATGGATGAAAATTTATTCTGTGAAAAGCAAAAGCGGAATCCTTGTTGCAGAAACCTTTTTGGGAACCGGAATTTTTAAGAGTTGGATGCCAGCGCATTGCACCCTTAAAAATTGTCCGGACTTCTTTCGCAGTTTTTTCATTGATGTTTGGAGTTCTCTACCTGTAATGAAAGTAAGATGATTCTAAAATGTATTCCTTTTTTCATGCAAGGACATGTCTTATTTTATTTCATCATATCTACTCAAATTGATATTGCTAATTCATTCTGAATTCCCCATTCCACCGATATTTAAATTGAAGCAAGGAAATATGTCACCCTAATCGCTGTGTAGTAAAATCGATTCTCACTGGATGCAACAGATCTTCAATTTCAGGTCGGTTTATTATGTGTTTGGGTGCGTGGTGGCATGCACACAAAGTTTTATTAACGAGAATGATGCAATTTCAAATTGCTGTAAATCAAATATTATTTCATTTATTTATCGGGAAATGGCGGAAACCTTAATGAGATTCGTGATTGTAAAAGTGAAGTCAGTTCCTCAAAACAATAAAATCATTAGTCATTGTTTCATTTTAGAGAATAAATACTTTACAGAGAATCTTTTCCCGATGATCATTTATGATAAACCCAACTAATTTCTATCTGTCTATATTTCTGAGATGAGGTATTATGTACACTATTTACATTATTCGGACTATTGTCCTCATCTTTGTCACCATATTTATTACAACGTTTTGGCATTTCAGTATCTGTCTATATTTATGAGATGAGGTATTATGTACACTATTTACATCATTCGGACTATTGTCCTCATCTTTGTCGCCATATTTATTACAACATTTCTTAGCCCTTCAGTATCTGTCTATATTTCTGAGATGAGGTATTATGTACTAATTTGATCTTTGTGACCATATTTATTACAACATTTCGGCCCGTCAGTATCTGCCTATATATCTGTGATGATTTATTATGTACACTATTTACATTATTCGGACTATCGTCCTCATCTTTGTCGCCATATTTATTAAATATTTCGGCCCTTCAGGATCTGTTTATATTTTCGAGATGAGGTATTATGTACACTATTTACATTATTTGGACTATTGTCCTCATTTTTGTCGCCATATTTATTACAACGTTTCAGCTGTTGTACGCTTCGACCTTCTTCAGATAGTTGCAATGTTGAATTGAACCCTTTATTTCGTTTGCTGGAGTAAGTAGACTGTTTTAGTTCCACGTACATTGTTTTAATGGATGACATTTGTCAGATATCTCCTGTTATCTCACCTCTTCAATGTCTCCATTGCCTTAACCGGGTTGAGGACACATGGCACAGTGGATGAAGGCGTTAGTTAGATCCAGTGACAGAACCCAAAGAGTGTGAGTTCAATACCTTGTTAAGGCAGTGGAGAACTTGGAGAGGGGAATTAACAGGAGATAACTGACAACTGACATCCATTAAAACAATGCACGTGGAACTAGAACAGTCTACTCCAGCGAACGAAATAAAGAGTTCATGTGGCACAAGGCCGAAAGTGTGGAGCACCCAGTGAGGATCGAACTCACTACTCATTCGTAACAGTTTTAGGCTTGCTAACCATTACACTACGCAAAAGGCTCACCAACCTCATTACACCGTCCCCACTGTAAAGCATGGCGGTGGCTCGATCATGCTTTGGGGTTGTTTTTCGCCTGCAGGGCCTGGAGAGCTGGTAACCATCCAAGGTGTCATGGACAGTGTCAAGTACCAAGAAATATTGGTGGCAAACCTGCTGAAGTCTGCTAGAGCTCTGCGCTTGGGTCGCAATTTCAAGTTTCAACAAGATAACGACCCCAAGCATGTGTCAAAAAGCACTAAAGCTTGGTTTGCTAGCAAGAAAATCACAGATTTGGAGTGGTCCAGCCAGTCTCCAGACGTCAATCCTATAAAATATCTATGGCAAGATCTAAAGCTGGTTGTGCACCGACGTTCCCCATCCAATCTGACACAGCTCGAGAAGTTCTGCCATGAAGAATGGCAAAAAACTGTCAGCAGACCACTGCAGCAAGTTCGTGGAAGGCTACCCGAGGCGTCTGAAGGCTGTAATTGACGCTGCAGGATCATCCACAAAGTATTAGTTGAAGACTTTCCAAAGGGGGGGGGGGTGTAGACTTTTGCAAAGACATTTTTCAAAACTATCTTTGTTTAATAATCAGTTTTAAATTTTTCAAATGTATTTTGTGTATTAAATAAAAGTGTGATTGAACTGCTTGTTAAAATTTTAAATTATTGGAGTTTAAAATATAAATTCTTTCTATCAAAATAAACAAAATTTTTTTTTTCAATTTTCAAGGGGGTGTAGACTTTTGCAATGCACTGCACAGGCAACATAAAAGAGTAAAAACGAATATGATCCTGAATATCGGCTATTTGAAAAATAACGAACCCAGATTTAAAATGCCAAATGATGTATTTTCAGGTGCCGCTTTTAAAAGTTCAGTCGGGCGTAACGCCAGGATTGCGAAAGCGGATTTTCAAGGCAATTCATTGAGAATGTTGGCGCTACAATGTAAAACACACTTCATTCTATCTTGATAGAACCAACTCAGGAATTTTCTTATGTTTGAAGTGAAAACTATACATAAAAGAACAGTCGTGTTTGCTCAACAGATATCATATATTCAAAGATTTAACAAAACAAATGTCATGGAGAACGGACGATCTGAAAAATAAATGAGGTAATGTGACGTAAATTTCAAATTATATATTTGCTGGTTTCAGGGATCGGTGTTCAATTGCAGGTAAAAGACTAAATTTCGAATGCTGATTTTCAAGTTTTTTTTTTGTAGTTTGGTGAAAAAATTTTCTTCTCTTCTTTTCTTTCCATTTATCATTGTGCTTATTAGATAAACATAGAATATAATAGAAACTTCATCCCATCTTGATAGAAACAAATCAGGAATCATCATGAGTTTGAAATTCCATGTGGCACAGCTTAATCGTAAAGTAGCAAACTGTATGAATTGAGTTTGATGGTCACACAACATAAAAAATGGCGGATTCATTTACAAACGGATTAGAAAATTCTGAAAAATCCATTTTCTTCGGCTTTTAATCGATCAAAGGAATTGAAATCGGAACCGATTTTTGATTCACAGACATTCTTCATTGCATCTTGATAAAACCAAATCAAAAATCATCTTAAGACTGAATTGAAACGTATACAAAAAGAACAGTCGTGTTCGCTTCACCACAACATATTTTTAATGCATTATCAAAACAAATGTCATGGAGAACGGACCATCTAAAAATAAATAAGGTAATCTGAGGTAAAGATGAAGTGATATATTTGCTGCTTCCAGTGATCTGTGGTCGAGCGCAGGTAAAGAACAGGATTCTGAATGCTCATTTTCAAGACATGATTCCCGCAACAGAATTCCTCAGTCACCATTTATTTCCATTTATCTTTTTGCTTCGTAAATATCGATAGAATATAATACACATTTCATTCCATTCCATCTTGATAGAACCAAATCAGGAATCATCTTAAGTCTTACATTTCATGTGACACAGTTTCATTCTAAAACAGAAACTGAGGAAAAACTTTAAATTTGGGAATTGCTTTTGTTGATCACACAAAAACAAATACAAACCAGCGAATGCATCTATTGACAAATCAGAATATTTCTGAAAATTAAATGGCTTCAGATTCTATTTTGTGAACATAATTAAAATCAGAGATGATTTTTGGTTCGAATTTAATCAAAAGGGATGGTTTAGGTTCGTTTCAAGAAAATCAGGAAAAATGGATTCATGCCTTTCCAAAGTATTTAATTACGAAGTGAATACAACTAACACTGTTAAAATCTGAGAAGATTAAAGCAACAAAATTCTTTAGTTTCGATTTCTTCACATTTATCCTGGTGCTTAGTAAATATTGATACAACATAATACAAACATTATTCCAAATCAGGAATCATCTTAAGTCTGAATTGAAACGTATACAAAAAAGAACAGACAATATATTTTCTAAGAATTAACAAAAGAACAGTCGTGTTCACGACGCCATATTTTTAATAAATTAACAAAACATGCCATCGAGAACGGATCATTTAAAAACAAATAAGGTAATCTGAGGTAAAGATGAAATGATATATTTGCTGCTTCCAGTGATCCGGGGTCAAGCGCAGGTAAAGGACACGGCTCTGAATGCTGATTTTCAAAGCATGATACCACAATCCCTGTATATTTCCATTTATCTTTTTGCTTAGTAAATTAGGAACCGATTTTTTATTCGCAGACTATGTGACACTATGAGTTGGATATATGCGCACGCGTGTGTGTGTGTGCGCCCGCACATCTGTGTGTGTGTATATATACACCCCCACATCTGTGTGTGCGTGCGCGCGCACACATATGTGCGAGAAGATTAGTTAGATTTGACCTGGGTATCAAACTTCAAGACCAAATGATTAGATTAGGAATCTAGATAAAAACATGTTTTGGACATATGGCGAAAAGGGTAGATAAGTGTTAAGTACTTGTCAAAATACGAAGATAGGAAAAAGACCGGCTCTGGTCAAAACTTAAAAGGGTTTGAATTTAATGTCCCTGAATCGGAGTCAGCTAGGCTAAGAAATATTTTTATGTCCACTTTCTTCAAAGAGAGAAATGGTCATGAAAAAGTTATGGGTTTATTCGTGGGTGTCCCTTGTCCGGAAATGATGAAAGAGGATTCTGCATATATACGGGAGCGCTTTGGGCCACGGCAGTTAGTTAGACATGGTTTAGGTTCGAGGAATGTTGATTTAGGCCGGAGCACGTAACAGCGAAGAGCGACCCATTAGCAGCCGGACATTGTTAGTTAAGATATATATTTTTTTGCCAGCCGAGAGTCAGCCGGAGTTGGTCGTCCACAAAAAGGTCACACGCCTTCCCTCCTCTTTTCGTCCTACCCAAGTTTGTAGTTGTGTTTTTCTTTTGCCTGTGAGCCTGCCTCTCGCTCGATCCGCCGCACAGAAATTCTACGACGTGGGGTCTATATCTTTGTGCAACGAGTTGCAGAGGTGGGTAGTCTCACAACTATCACAAGGGTTCGTTTCCAGAATACAAGTGGGCATCGATTAATACAGTTCCGATTGATTTAACTTCGAAGTGAATAGAATTGTCCCTGCCAAAATTTGAATCCGGCTTTTTTATTCCTTTGTTCTGCGATGAAAACCGTTTTGCAACTGTGCATCTATGATTGACTGAAAATTCAATATTAAGCTTTTTTTTTTGCTAAATTTCAGGTTAGTTTTTTGTTGTTGTTGCTCATGAATAAAACGGATGTACTTCACATGATATTTGACGGTCAGTCAACAGATTTTAAAATACAATATAATACACATTTCAGTGCATCTTGAGAGAAATATATTCTGAATCATCATGAGTCTGACATTCCATGTAACACAGCTTAGCCGTAAATCATGAACTGTGAAAAGATTGTAAATTGAAATTGCTGGTCACCCAACATAATATTGATCGAAATCATTTATTGGAGAAATTGATAGATTTAAAAAATTAATTGCATACGAATTTTATTTGATGAACCTAAAAGAAATCAAAGACGTTGTTTTATTTTCTCCCCATCAAAAGATGGCGATTCAATGAGAAATAGCATTTGGCTGATAGGATTTTAAGTGAGTAAGCCCACCATACTGACAACTCTTCAAAGAGTTGCACTTCTGATATAGTCTTTGTTTCTCTACCAAGGCTACAGACACCAGTCTGCCTTATTATTTTATTCGTAGCAGGAGGCAGAAGATGATATCATGCCTTTCCAAATGATATTAGTACACAACAACATCTGTCAGAAAATGAATTCGGAATTTGGTTATTTTCCATTCTGATAACCGCTACGTGACCTGCTTACCTCTTATTACCTGTAAATGAATAATAGATTTTTTAATTTCAAATTGCAGGTGAAATTATCTCTGTTCAAGAACAACACGGTGATACTTCACTTGGTATTTGACGGTCAAGGAACAAATTCAGAAAACTGGTATACGATGTCTCGCGTGCTGAAGTCACCTTGGAAAGATGTTTACAAAGGCGCACCGTACAATTGTTTCCTTATAAATTTTCGGTAAGTACAAAACAGTTATTAAATAAAAGTTGGTTCGCAATTAAAATAATTACTTATATTTACTGAGATCTTCGAAATTGAAGCACATTTAAATAAAAAGTTCCTTTATTCAAAGCATATGTATACTCTTATTCCAAAATATATTTTATTCAAAGTTAAAAGTGTCTTTCTTCATAACTTTTGTACCACTATTTAAAAGTGAAGAATTGTGCACATAGGAAAACAAATTCTTGTATTCACTTTATCCCCCAGGTAAATTTAAAAACAAAAACAAACCCTGTGGCAATCGTTGTCACCCTTGACAGAGGCCAATCAATAAGGAACTTAATAATTGTCAGTTTATAAATTAGATTTAGTTTCTCTCGATATTTGTTTGTTTTTCTTAAAGGTTCACTTACGTAACACTTCCACTTCTTTTATGTGCCATGTCCCGTCAGGAAGTAGGTGAGCATGGTCCTCCACAACTTCCAATTCTTTGTAACTCTAAGGAATATTTTTCTCCTTAATATTCCTCTCGTTCGCTGTGTTATTTTTTATTGATTGATTAGCTGTTACGGCTTATCGATCTTTATAGGTTATTTAAATCTAGCGAGTATTCTTGGGGCTGTAAGATTTTTTCGAAATACTAATGACTTACTGATACAAGTCCTGCTATTTAACCCATAGCTTGAGGAGAGAAGAAACAGATTTATACATTTCCTAAAATTATTTATGATTAAGCAAAAATAACGAGCCTTAATGGAATTCGAACTCGGCTCTTCGATTTCCAATTCCGAGTCATTATTCATTAAATCATCCATATATCTAAGCTTACAGCACCTGATATTCCAAAGCGGTCACCCATTTCGGTACTGACCATGCTCGATGTTGCTTAAATTCGGTGATCGTGAGAGAACTCATTCCTTGATATCAGGGAATAAATTTATTATTTATATTATACACTCCCCAAATTTTTTTTAAGATCCCCCCCCGCCCAAGCAAGGCTGGAAGCCACTAGCACGCAAGGGGCTACAGAAGGTTTGGAGGAAGAGCAGATAGGAATGAAAGGGGAAAGGATGTGGAGAAGGGAAGTAGATAGATCAAGGCAACTGGAGATGTCGATTGACGTTACACTTAAATAGTTGGAGATTATCCACGAAAGTCCTCTAATCTCAGAATCTCCTCAAATGTACGAATAGGAAGTAACGATCATGCTTTCCCTCCCGAGGCTAATGTAAAGATGATGACGGAGATTATACCGATGACATATTCTAATCATACAATGATCTTGAACAATAAACCTCGCTCACAGGGGTAGACTGTTCTAGCGATAATAACAACAAAAAATTGCAATATGAGCTCTGGTAAAAACATGAATTGATAACAGCAAAATAATTGCAATATGAGCACTGGTAAAAATGGTTGCTGAAGACATTAAGTTTATAATACCCAGAAATTCATACACAGATGTCCTCAAGGACACATGGCACAGGACCCAAAGAGTGTGAGTTCAATACCCGGTTAAGGCAGTGGAGAACTTTCAGAGGGAAATTAACAGGAGATAATTGATAACTGACAGACATTAAATATGGCCTGTGGAACTAGAACAGTCTACCCCAGTGAGCGAAATAAAGGTTTCAGTTCGACATTCCAACTATCAGAAGAAGGCCGGAGAGTACAACGGCCAAAACGTTGTAATAAATATGTCGACAAAGATGAGGACAATAGTCCAAATAATGTAAATAGTGTACATAATAAATCATCACAAATATAGACAGATACTGAAGGGCCGAAACGTTGTAATAAATATGGCAACAAAGATGAGGACAATAGTTCGAATAATGTAAATAGTGTACATAATACCTCATCTCAGAACTATAGACAGATACTGAATAGCCGAAACGTTGTGATAAATATGGCGACAAAGATGAGGACAATAGTCCGAATAATGTAAATAGTGTACATAATACCTCATCTCAGAACTATAGACAGATACTGACGGGCCGAAATGTTGTAATAAATATGGCGATAAAGATGAGAACAATAGTCCGAATAATGTAAATAGTGTACATAATAACTCATCTCAGAACTATAGACAGATACTGACGGGCCGAAATGTTGTAATAAATATGGCGACAAAGATGAGGACAATAGTCCGAATAATGTAAATAGTGTACATAATACCTCATCTCAGAACTATAGACAGATACTGACGGGCCGAAATGTTGTAATAAATATGGCGATAAAGATGAGGACAATAGTCCGAATAATGTAAATAGTGTACATAATACCTCATCTCAGAACTATAGACAGATACTGACGGGCCGAAATGTTGTAATAAATATGGCGATAAAGATGAGGACAATAGTCCGAATAATGTAAATAGTGTACATAATACCTCATCTCAGAAATATAGACAGATACTGACGGGCCGAAATGTTGTAATAAATATGGCGACAAAGATGAGGACAATAGTCCGAATAATGTAAATAGTGTACATAATACCTCATCTCAGAACTATAGACAGATACTGACGGGCCGAAATGTTGTAATAAATATGGCGATAAAGATGAGGACAATAGTCCGAATAATGTAAATAGTGTACATAATACCTCATCTCAGAACTATAGACAGATACTGACGGGCCGAAATGTTGTAATAAATATGGCGATAAAGATGAGGACAATAGTCCGAATAATGTAAATAGTGTACATAATACCTCATCTCTGAACTATAGACAGATACCGACGGGCCGAAATGTTGTAATAAATATGGCGATAAAGATGAGGACAATAGTCCGAATAATGTAAATAGTGTACATAATACCTCATCTCAGAAATATAGACAGATACTGACGGGCCGAAATGTTGTAATAAATATGGCGATAAAGATGAGGACAATAGTCCGAATAATGTAAATAGTGTACATAATACCTCATCTCAGAACTATAGACAGATACTGACGGGCCGAAATGTTGTAATAAATATGGCGATAAAGATGAGGACAATAGTCCGAATAATGTAAATAGTGTACATAATACCTCATCTCAGAAATATAGACAGATATTTCAAAATCAATTCAAATTCTTTGGTGAGTCCATCAGTATTAACAAATAACAGTATTAACAGTATTATTAACAAACGGCCTTAAGGAAAATTAATATATTAGCAAAAGGTGTTGTTTCACAAACCACAGTAAGTAGCTAGAAAATCTATGCATTAAACTAAAAACTAGTCATGTTCTTAGATAGACTTGTCAGATCGAGACTTCTATTTATTCTTACCTGACAGCTTCACTTTATGTGTCGCGGCCATTAAGGGCGTGAACGATCGTGGCTCTCTATTACTTCCTATTCCTCGTATCTCTTTAAATGATTTTCTCTTTATTATGCCTACTAGTTTGATTTGGTTTGTTGTCTTTTACGGCATATCAACACCTCCATGGGTTATTTAATGCCGAGAAGATTTTTATTGTTGGTACTATATTTTTTCCAAAAATATATTGCCTGTATTAAAACCTATTTTTACACTTCCATAGTGTTTTGACCCCTGTTTAGGGGGTTAACTATTTGCCCATAGCTGGGAGCCTAACAGTTACTATCACACCAGCAATTTAGAGATGGTTCCAAGCTCCTCAACACCTCAGAGGGCTTTCTGCCGGATGTAGTTTATCGTTATATCCAGGGCACATGTCTACCACTACCTGAGATTACATTTATTATTCATGTTATTCGCCCGTGTCATCTTAGTCGTTTTCTTTCCGGAGTTTCAACATCTTTTCGCTCTCCATGTTAAATATTATCCTCTTTCAATTAATTCTGCCTCGTTTTTCATTCTGATATCGTTTGTCATTTACACTGAAGAGTAGAAAACATTTTTCTATTGCCCCGACCAGAGATTGAACTTACGAGTGCTGACACTAACGATCAATTGCAATTTAATTACACACACACACACACACACACACACACACACACACACACACACACACACACACACACACAAAACAATGAATTCTGAATACCTTTTTTTAAGGTCTTCTCCAATAGAATAGTTTGCCTTCACGTCTCTTCCATTGATTCTCGTCTTGATATCAAACTAAAAAGACTTTTTAACGTCTCTATTCAGCTCCCTGAGAACTTTTTATGCTTCCAAAACCCACAATGGATGTCCAAACGATATCGGCTGGATTGCAGTCATTGAACCAAAACAGGCATGTAGCTGGGACAGGCAGGTGGCCTATCCATATATTCTTTATTCAGATAAAGAATATGCCACTCAGTGGGAAAAAGGTAAGTTTAAGATATCCGACGCATATTTCTATTTTAACACTTGAGGTTTATTATCATCTTACCTAACTGTTGTAGCATACCTACGGACGATAATGGGTATGCCCCCATTCACATAAATACAGTAGTAAATACTGTATGTTGGTCTGCAGTTGGAGATTCATTGTGGAATTCACTTTACTCACTTCTAACAGTTAACTACTTCTTCTACGTACTGCTAATGAATCTTATATGTGTTGTTCTTGTCCTAAGTATTATCGTTCATTACCAACCTTTGTTTAATTATTCTATTCAGTAACCTTCCGTAGGTTACAACACTAACAAAAAAAAAAGAGGAAAACGCAATGAAAGTAAAAACATTATAAAATGTTTCTTCTTTTTTACGAGAAACAACCGTGACTTAGATAATCTATTCATTTAAAAAAAAAGGCGAATACGATATTCTGGATAATTATTTATATACAATATGTTTACATTACCTGTGATATCACGGTTAAGATATATTGAAAAACAATCTCATATTGACTCTAATCATTACATATAGTATAACAAATGCAGCAGTAAAGGTAAAAAAATCGAAAAGAAATCACTGCCCTTGAACACACAATATGTACGGTGAGTTTCAGCTTTTGTTATTAGTGCCCACTGACTATACGGCTACTCTAAGCAATTATTGTTAGACATTTTTTTCATTTAGAAACTAAACATGGTAGATGGTAGAGAAAAAAACTGCAGGCAAAACACTGCAACTTGCATTTTTAAGGGATTTATTGTTTCAGCACACGGACAATAACTTGTTAATTGAAAATCAGTGGTTATAAATTATGATAGCGTAATTGAGAGGATAAGGCTTTTAATACGTATAATGACAACGCGTAGAAAAGTATATTTAAGTGAGAGAAACGTTGAAAATCAAGAAGAAAGAGATTATCTGTTTTCAGAAATTAAGGTTATATATATATATATATATATATATATATATATAATTAAGTAATTCATTGAGTCTGAAAGAAACCTCAACAGAATGCAGAAAGCACTGGACGGCCGTTTCGTCCTATATTTGGGACTCATCAGCAGCGCGCATCCACTACCGAGAATTGAAACCCGGACAGTTAGGTTATCAAGCAAACGTCAAACCAACTGTTCAACGGGCCTCGGGGACGAAGAGATTGCAAATCAGACTCAATACAACAGTCCGGGTTTCAATTCTCGGTAGTGGATGCGCACTGCTGATGAGTCCCAAATATAGGACGAAACGGCCGTCCAGTGCTTTCTGCATTCTGTTGAGGTTTATTTCAGTCTCAATGAATTACTTAATTATAATTATCAAATCCTCCTAACAATTTCTATCATGTATATATATATATATATATATATATGTGTGTGTGTGTGTGTGTGTGTGTGTGTGTGTGTGTGTGTGTGTATCTACGTATGTGTTTTTGGGCATATAAGTAGTAGGTCCTTACTAGATTAAATATTCTTTAATTATTATATGTTTATGTTAAATTTGCAACCTGTAGGTGATATTACTTGCTTTGTCAAATTATTCTTGATTACACATCAGTTCTCTTATAAATGTCATTCGTTTTTAGTTTGGTCCCCACTTTTTCCCCTCTCTCTCATCTTATGGATTTTAAGTTTAGATCATATCGTTTTTTATTGTGCGTAGTGTCACCACAAATGTATCCACACGTTTCCGGTGTCTTTTTTAAAATTTTAATTTTAGGTCAGCGAATCGGTAGCGAATTATGCATCGAAAAATAATTCATATTTATCTGTATCTCACTCATTTAAACCGTTATTTAACTCCTCTCTTTCAAACTTCTCTCGGTTAAATTTTAATCCCCACCTTCACCTTTAGGCCTTCCTGTTACACCCTCTCTCTCGAGAGATTTCATACATTTCCCTCTCACACTTGTTTCCCACTCCCACACATACACTCTCACTAAATTTTTGTTTTTATACCCGGAGTTATATTTTCTGATCTATTTTGAATTTGTAGGTCTGATGAATTGGATCGTGATTACGATTCCAATATAATAAATTAGAACCAGGGAATATTAGTGTTTTAGCCTTTTATATTATATTCTTACTCTGTCTTGGACATTGAGTTCTACCTGGATTTTATCTCCTTGGGAATTTATATATATATATATATATATATATATATATGTATATTGTCCACTAATATTATCTATCTATCTATATATATATCTATATATATATATATATATATATATATATATAGAGAGAGAGAGAGAGAGAGAGAGTTCGCGTTCGCATATTTAGGCACCAATCATTCGTTTATCATGTTTCATTAAAAACGACAAACAAGGTACTACGGTTAAGCTTTTTATTTACTTTTTCTTTTGTTCGAACAAGAGCTTTCTTTTCTGAAGAAAAACATGGATCTATAAATTTTAATAATTTTTATTTATTTCAGTATTATTTTTCTTTCAAAATGAAATAAATAAATTACAAATATTCTTTGCAAAAAACTTCACACAAAATATTTTATGTATCGCTGTTTTTTACAGTACAACCGAATGAATTGTGTTAGCATAAATAGAAATCGTCCACATGTCCTCAGATGTGTGTGACATGGGTTTACATTGTTTTATCTATGTGTATGAATTGTAGTTGACGACCTCATGAAAAAGGCAGGGGAAGGCTAATTGCAACTGTTGACGCATGTAAGCAAACTTAGCTGAATGTTGTTACTATCGCTAAACATAATTTCAGTTTTGTTTGTGGAACAAACGATCTAATCAACACACTGGTCAAAAAAGACTTCTTAGCAAGCAAGAATTAAACATATATATAATAAATTAATCGGTTCCGGAAGAAACCAAACTTTAGATTTATTAATCTCAAGCTTATTGTCTAATATATATTTTCACAATTTTTAAATATTCTGTTTAAGGAGGGAAAATACTCTTGATCATATCCTCGAGTTAGTTTCCAAAATTTCATTTTAAGAAATATTTTGTCGTCTGCCAATTCAAAGAATACTACGCGTCTCGTATGACGTCGCTGATTAGTTAATCTATATGAATACAAAGATTCAAATTTTGGGAGCCGTTTTGTACAAAAATTGAGTTACTTTCTGTGTGAGCCGGTCAATGTACAACAATGGCGTTTCTGTGGCAGTAATGAAATCTATTAGAATTTTTCTACAAATCTGAAACAGGGATTCATATATATGGTGGAATGGCGGACGAGAAATAAAGGCTCAGTCAAATAAAGAAGTGGTCAACTTTATGGACACGCATGAATCTATTCCGAAGCCTGCCTTTTTTAAACTTTTAGGCATATTTTACATGTGGTTGAGTCGTTTTGCTCGAGTGGTTCAGGATCAATTACCACGTGTTTCTGCGATTGGACAGCAAGGTCTGCTTTACTGTGTACGACAAAGCCATAGTGGAAGGTAAAAGCTATCATTGAGAGGAGCAGTATGTTGGATATTTGCATGCAGTTGACCCCGACTTGTATAGATGAGAAGCAGGACAGACGCCAGCTCTTTCGTCCTGCCTCTTTGTTTACACAGGAAGACAAGTGGATGCTGCAACGCTTCAGATTGTCTTTGAGTTTGTCTTTGAATCACAAGAGTGTCCTTACAATTGAAATACTTGTTAGTAGCTGGCCAAAGGGGAGTTGTTTTGGATGTCTGCTATCGCTCATACGAGGAAAATGTCCGTCTCACCTGAGTTGGATTTTCATTAGGATGTCTTCAGAGTACACACACGCACATATATATATATATATATATATATATATATGTGTGTGTGTGTGTACGCACACACATGAATTGCATATGTGTGTTTGTATGTGTAAAATTATGAGTGTTGGTTAGGTGTAGTGTTTGTGAGATGTTCTTTTTGTGTTAAGAACTTTCCATCGACTTCCTGTTGTCAGCCAGAATTGTGACAGATTTAGACAGATAAGCGACAACAGAAAACGATAGAAAAATAAGTATTTATTCTTTATTTCCTTCTATTTCTTAAAAGTATTTATTCTTTATTTCCTTCTTTCTTTTTTACTTAAATTCGTTATATTATTGCTTTTTTATTTTCATTTCAGGACATGGTATCGCCGATGCCCTTGCTGTTTACATATCTTTTTAACTGTTCCGAAAGCGTATTCTAGTTACGCTACCTACAACCAGACATTTCTGCATATCATGAAAGACCGGTGTACTCTCTTTTCTCTCTGCACTTTATATACTTTATTTTAAATTTTAAAAAACTATATACATACGGAACTAATATATATATATATATATATATATATATATATATATATATATATATATATATATATATATATATGGTGCAATTCAATTTATATTACAATGAATCATTCATACAAAAAGTAAATTTGTAAAGTTAATGATATAAAATGGCGAAATCCCTTCGCTAACAAAATTTTAAAGATACATTAACCTACTAACCAGTCGATGAATGTTATGATCCTTGTTTTTTTTTTAAATTATAAGCTGCATCAGGTCTTTCTTAAATACACAAGTACTTTCCTCTGTAGATTCAGTCATCTTCAGGCATGGAAATTATCTTGTTTTTGGTAAAATTCAGGTAGCATCCGAGATGAAAAAATATAATGCGAATCGAAATATGATTTTTTGAAATGTGTTATTGTTAACGAACACAAACTTTTGGAGAGTGCGGTCGTAAGGCTAAGGTTGATTTTTTTTGTAAATTAAAGTGAGTGCGTTTTTACTAATATGGCAGTTTGAGAATTTTTTGTTACAGGAGTTTATCAGTCAATGTGGCATGGACCATGTTCAATAAATAGAGTAATGTCTCAGTTGGTATCCCGAACATTTGCACATCGGATCAGTTCTTTTAAATCAAATATGTGGTGCAGTTCAATTTATATTAAAATGAATCATGCAAAAAGTAAATTATTAAAGTTTATATCATTAACTTTACTAATTTACTTTTTGTATGAATGATTCATTGTAATATATATATATATATATATATATCTGTGTGCGTGTGTCTGTGTGTGTGCAATTAGTAATGTTCGTTTAGTTTAGTGTTTAGTAGATGTTTGTGTGTTAAGAGCTTGTTCTACTCCAACGACCTTCTGCTGTTAGAATTTTAAAGACATTCCTCAAAGGATTAGCACTATATTATTATGGTGAATTAGCGCGATCAAATCAGATATAATTCTATGATTTTCTCGTTCTTTCTTTCTTTCTTTCTTTCTTTCTTTCTTTCTTTCTTTGTCCTTTCACCTTCTTCTCGGGATATGCCGTGGCCGTTGCTATTTCTGTTTACATATCCTTTGAAAAAAAACTATATACATACGGAAATATTATATATATATATATATATATATATATATATATATATATATATATATATATATATATATATATATATATAACTATGACCCTAAAGAGCCAGGTAAACATACCTAGGTGTCACCTACGCGTATCGTCAGGTTTACCTGGCTCTTTAGGTTCATAGTTAGATTTGCTCTACTTAGAGTATTGAGCACTTTACATAGTTACATTTGCTTTACTCGTTTTGGGTTTTTTTTTCTTTGGACTCCGAGCTTGGATCCTGGACGATTGTTTTCGCCTCAATTTCATGTTCTTAGTTCTTTCTTTTTTTATCCCTTATTTTTTTCCTTGAGCATTTGTTTGTTCAATTACAGGCCAAAATACCTAAGGTTTTTCCAAACAAGTATAACTATATATATATATATATATATATATATATATATATGAGATAACCATATATATTTTTATATATCAAGAACAATATTAGGGAAAAATGTATGACAAAGTTTGTGTGTGTGTATATATATATATATATATATATATATATATATATATATATATATATATATATATATATATATATATAATTGTGTGTGTCTAATGTTCGTTTAGTTTAGTGCTTAGTAGTGTGTTAAAAGCTTGTTCTACTCCAACGACCTTCGGCTGTTAGAATTTTAAAGACATTAGATAAAGGATTAGAACCAGATTATTATGGCGAATTAGCGCGATCAGATCAAATATAATTCTATGGTTATTTCTTTCTTTGTCCTTTCACCTTCTTTTCAGGATATGCTGGACTCGTTGCTATTACTGTTTACATATAAACATTACATTTGAACAGTTCAGAAAACCAATGTTATATAATCATTCATTTGTCATCAAGAGATTTAATGACTACCTTTCTTTTTTACATCATTCTCTGGCTACTTCAGATAAACAATTTGTCAAAACTTAATTTCGCAATCACCCCACTTTACAGGGGTGTATTTGATTTAATATAAATTTATACGTGGGTTTTTGATTAATAAAGTAATACTGTGAAATCAATGTGTCTTTCATTACTTATTGAACAATTTGATTCCGATGGCTAACTAATATCATTTTACACATGACAATTTCTTTTTCTCCCCATTCCTATGATTTTGTATCTTATCTAATTATATATTTCATAGACTGTAAATTAAAATATTGAATGTTGTTCCTCCATATGTCTACACTTATTCCATTTCTGTTATGGAGCCAATGATATATTTCTTAGATTGTCAATAGAAATCTCTAAAGATGTTCGTCCATTTGTTTACACTTATTACATTTTTGTATCGTAGCCAATTATGTATTTCATAGATTGTCAATTGGAATATCTAAAGTTGATCCTCCATATATATAGAAATGGTACCATACCATTTTCAAGTGAATAAAAGAATCTAAAGACGTACACATTTTACAGAGATAAAGCCCATTGTAAGGTGTGTGCTGTGCTTGTGAGAATATTCTTTTTGTATCTCTTTAAGAAATGGGCTGGTAGGGTTCACATTAAAGAACTTATCAGAACCTTTACCAGTCAATGTGTGGACTTTATCCATAATTATTGATGTTTACATGTGCCATGTTTTTAAGATTTCCACTTCGAGATCGTTGTATTTTGAGATTTTCCTTAAGATCTTCAAAGCATATTATCATTGCTATTATTATTATTATTATTATTATTATTATTATTATTATTATTATTATTATTATTATTTCCTTTGATATCTGGCGTTTACACATTTCTTTCCGGGTCCCGCCCAGGGACCTAAGGTGAGAAATGGCATCATGACACTTTCCACTGCAAAAGAAAAAAAATAATTACATATATAAAACCCTTCGTAAAGTGTGGGCTGTACTTGTCAGAACAATTTTTTGTATCTCTTTGAGGCATGGACTTCCAGGGATCCCTTCAATCAGCCTACTGGAATCTTTTCCAACCAGTCCAAGGGCTCCAACTACAACAGGAATTGTTGATGTTCCCATGTGCCACATTTTTGAGATTTCTATTTCAAGGTCCTTGTATTTTGACAGTTTTTCGAATATCTTCAAAGATACATTGCAGTCTGCAGGGACTGCCATATCAATAAGGAGGCACTTATTTTGTTTGTGGTCTTTAATAACAATGTCTGGGCGGTTGGCTTTGATTGTTCTGTCAGTGTGTATTGTGTAGTCCCATAGAATTGTAACAGGTCCTATCTCCGTAACCGGGTGTGGGTGGTGTTCGTACCAGTTTCTTTCAGTTTCCTTCCCATAGGAGTTGCAAATTTTCCAGTGCAGATATTGGCCCACTCTGTCATGCCGGGTTTTATATTCAGTGGGTGTCAATATCGTGCAACCTGATATAAGATGATCAATGGTTTCTGAATATTTGTCATAGAATCTGCATCTTGGGCTAACACAGTATTTTAGTATGTGTGCTTGTTAACAAGCATTGGTTTTGTACAGCAATGATAAAACCTTCAGTTTCAGCTTTCAACCCTGCACTACGTAGCCACTGATGGGTGCGGTTTATTATTATTATTATTATTATTATTATTATTATTATTATTATTATCATTATTATTATTATCATTATTATTATTATTATTATCATTATTATCATTATTATTATTATTATCATTATCATTATCATTATTATTATTATCATTATTATTATTATTATTATCATTATTATTATTATTATTATCATTATTATTATTATTATTATTATCATTATCATTATCATTATTATTATTATCATTATTATTATTATTATTATTATTATCATTATTATTATTATTATCATTATTATTATTATTATTATTATCATTATCATTATTATTATTATTATTATTATTATTATCATTATCATTATTATTATTATTATTATTATTATCATTATCATTATTATTATTATTATCATTATCATTATTATTATTATCATTATCATTATCATTATTATTATTATTATTATTATTATTATTATTATCATTATCATTATTATTATTATTATCATTATCATTATCATTATTATTCTTCTTATTATTATTACTATCATTATTATTATTATTATTATTATCATTATTATTATTATTATCATTATTATTATTATCATTATTATTATTATCATTATCATTATCATTATTATTATTCTTATTATTATTATCATTATCATTATTATTATTATTATTATTACTATCATTATTATTATTATTATTATTATCATTATTATTATTATTATTATCATTATTATTATTATTCTTATTATCATTATTATTATTATCATTATCATTATTATTATTATTATTATTATTATTATTATTATTATTATTATTTCTAACGTAGACATGGAACTGGACGCTTATCTTTGATTGTTCTGTTCTTGAAAATCTGTGATATATATTATTGCCTAAGATACATAAATAAAATATGTACAAACACATGAACGAACAACTTTACATATTCGAATTTACAATCTATGATATATATTATTATTATATGGACGAACTACTTTAGATTTTCCCACTGACAATCTATGAAGTATATAATTGGTTAATATACAGAAATAAAATATGCCCGGTGCCCTGTTGTTTTCTTGCTTGTTGAAAATCCTCTTATGCAGTTCCACTCTTTAAGAACTTAACTATCAGCTTACTAGCCTTCTACCTGTTTTTGGTAAACTATTCAAAACCTTTATCGACACTGAACTGGTTAAGAATTTCACATAACAGGGCTGCTTTTAAACAAGCAACATGACTCTCATTTCTCTAGGTCAGCTCGTGATGTATTAACGATTATTCCTGAAAGTGTGTGTCAAGTTTTAGATAAGAACGCTGAAGTTTGGATGGTTGCTTTGGACGTCACGAAAGGGGTCGGCAGGGTTTGGGATAACGGTCTCCTACACATGTTGAAAGGTTATGGTATATCTGGAGAAATTTCTGAACTGATCAAGTCCTCTTGAACGGCTACTCCTCTAGATCATTTTGTACTAATGCAGTCGTCCCACATATGGATCTACTGTGGCCCACATATTTGTCAACGACAATGCTGAACTTATCTATGCTGATTACACAACAAGTTACTTCTGTCCCAACAAAAAGTCTGATCGGTAAAATAAAGACAAATTGGCAGCTGGCCTAAAAAATGAACCACAAGCTGCAGTTAACTCGGGCAAGGAAAGTTTTATTAATTTTAAACCCTCTAAAACGAATTTCTAACAATTAATCAACTGAAAGACCGCTTTCTGCCTTCAAACAGTCCAGTTATGTGCCATGCGTGATACACTCTTAGGCGATCATGTACCTTTCGATACATGACTGACGAGGCAGATTTTTTTCTCTCAGTAGGTTGCCATTTCTTTCTGTGGTAGACCAGTTGCTATCCAAGGCTATAGAAACCGGTCTGTCCTGCTATTTACTCGTAGCTGGGGGTGGGGAGAAGTAGAGGATTCATTCCTTTTCCCAAGGGTATTAGCACGTAAGCGAATGTCATGGATTCGACACGAATTCGAACTCGGCTCTCCGATTCCTCAATCCGAGACACTATCCTTTACTCCACCGTGCCTTTCTGGCTGACACGTTGCGCCCTCTCGTGATGAAATTCTCTGCTGATATGAAGTGGAAAGATTATATTGAATCCATTTCTAGGTCTGCTGCTGAGAAAATTGGTTCACTACTAGACATTTTTTCTTCAGTATGCATCATACATAATTATATGTCGACTATCATCAATGCTTTCAAAATTGCTGTCACATATCGTGGGATGCTACTGCATATTTAGAGATTCTTGATAAAATCCAAAGAAGAATCCGCAATATTATCGGTCCTGACCTGGCATCACGATTTAATTTATTTACCCACACCCATAAAGTAGTTTCTCTGTGCATTTTCTATAAATACTTTCATGGTAATTGTTATGATGGACTTCACGCTATACTAGGGAGGGTCCAAAAGTAACGGGAATCGTTTTCTGTGTGACAAGCCCGTAGTAGTTCAGGCTTCCACCGCTAGGTGCCACTTGAGGCAACCCTCAGGCATCAGTGTACTAACTGGTGTCATCGTGGGAAGACATACAGCTACGTGGTTCACATTTATTTTGAAGTGATTCATGCCTTTTCGTCTACGAGGTGGGGACCCAAAAGTAACGGGAATCGTTTTCTGTGTGACAAGCCCGTAGTAGTTTAGGCTTCCACCGCTAGGTGCCTCTTGAAGCAACCCTCAGGCACCAGTGTGATAATTGGTGTCATCGTTAATTTTGTGTTTAGAATTATCAAAAAAAAATTGTTGACTTTTTCTTTTTCCCTCTCGTCCCCTTATTCCTATAATTTTAAATACAAAAAAAACATTCCTGCTTGGTTTACACTTTTAGAAACCAATATGGCCGACAAAGGTCGGGTTGTTCGTAAATACATTTCGGGTCTGCATTCATTGCATACGCACTTGATAAAAATAAATGCGATGTGAGTGGATTTAAAAGGATTAGTATAGAAAAAAAGGAAAAAAAAAACAAACAATCAAATAATATAGTGGCCAATAATTGTCAAAATATGACCGAGGTAAGAAATTAGGTAAATCGAATGACATGGAGGGCGACAATGCTGAGGCCTGTGAAACGCTCTCTTCTTGGAATCCTCCCCTCTAAATATATAATCAACGTTGAAGGGTTTTGGGACCAAGCCAAGTATTACGCACACCTTATAAAAGACGGTGGACTCTTCGAAGACCTTCCAAATATATGCGGAGCTCAAACCTAGATGCTACAAGCCTAGAACCGGAACGGTTATAAAAGCTGCTAAACATCTTGAAAGATTTGCACTGGATTTTAAGGAAACACTTCTGCCGAAAGCGTGAAATAAGGAACAATTAGCGACGAGTACTCTCGTTTTCCATTCGCTGTTTCATGCTTTGATATGATTCGTTGTCCTTCATGGAGTGGAGAATTTAACAGTCTCCACCACCATATCAACACACATTGCAGAATCTCTCAGGCCGCAATAGCATACCCTTTCAGTTTCACGGTTTTAAATACTGGCTTAACGCTATTCACCATATATGTTGTATTCTTCCATACACACACGCGCAAAGCACACACACACACACACACACACACACACACACACACACACACACACACATACACACACACACACACACATTCGCACAGGCATGACAAAATAGCTTCTTTTGTTTTCTGACAACCAACTTTTCCCATTATTGTTAGTTTCATTTGATTATTGCCCACCTCGAGTTTTCTCACCCCACCCGCCAAATGATGGTTCCCGTTGAATATTAATGGAGAGTAATTCTCCTTAATTATCTGACACATAAGTTAAGTCTCTCACCAAGTCAGCTATTTCACCAAACCCTCACTTTCCGTTAGTTTTAATCTATTGTATGCATTCATATCTGACAAATGTCGCCGTTTTATGTTTCACTTTTCTGTCTGACATTTTGTCCTCATAATCTTATTGATTTTCAAACACTTGCTTTTTTAAAATCAATGAAAAGACTGTATTTTCACTTTTCTTTAGTTTTTTTTTATCTATGGTCTGCTTAAACAGCAGCGTCCATAGTTGAAAAATGTCCCTATTTTTAGGATTCGTTTTCCTGTCAAACTTTTGAAGTCTTTACATTCAGAGTAACTAGTAAACTTATGGATTTTCAAACAAAACTCTTGCTTTAGATAATCAATGAAAATATATTTGTTTTGCCTGTTATTTTTAATTTTGTGTTGTTTATTTTACTAATTTTAATTCAAGACAATACTCAAGATAGAGGGCTACTGAAAGAGATGGATGTGTAAGCGATACGTGATAACACGCAGAGTTTATGAGGATGTATTGCAAAATATCACGGTTAACAATAGACTGGTAGACGTTAGGATTGTAGTGATCCCGAAAACATCATCTTGATCTTGTGCTAAATGTAGCGGTTCTTGGGAAGAAGCTGTCCGAGTGGAACTTCCTTCTTATTCATGGAATACGATGGGATGTTTCTTCCCAGTCTACGTGGAATCATCAGTCTTAGCTGTGAAGGTTAAAACTGGTGCAATGACTGAATGTAGCTCATCAGAATATTTCCAATAGAAAGAGCAAGAGTAGCGAGGGACTTGCGTCTTTTCGTCTGTGGGAAATAAGTTGTTGTGTGGAAAAATTCATCACCGACAAGGCCGTTTATATATATTTAAACTCATTTTTCTTCATCGGGAGTTTGTTGGACAAAGTAGCGGTTGCTTTGAAGAAGCTCTTCGAGTGAGGTGTCCTTCTTACTAATGGAATACGAAGGGAATGCGTATGATTCGAACCAGCAAACGTGGTATGCCCGGTCTTAACTGTGAAGGTTGAGAACTACGGGAAATATCGGCAGAATAGCGAGAAGGTGGCGACATTTCGACTGTGGGAAATTGGTAGTAGGGTGGGATACAATTCACCGCTTACAAGGTGGCATAAAGGCATTTTTACTTTATCAAAATTGAAAAGTGAGGAATTGGTAGCTCCAGCCCAGATACGACAGCAGTCCTCACTTTTCCATCTGATTTGGCTTTTGTAAAGTTAGACCAGAGCAGAAGCCAGGTACCCACAGGAGTGCCACAAGGAACTGGCCATTTCTTCAGATTCTTTACCGATGGATCGATATATGGGATCTACCTGAGTCCCAGTAGTAATTCAAAGTAAGGGCCCCATTGAGAAAATCTCTGTTTATCGCTATAGGCTCAGTCCAGTGTCTGCTTGAAGATAATTCGGTTTGGTTTGTTTTGTTTAACGGCCTATCAACCTCAATGGGTTATTTAGTAGCGACAAACTTTTTATTGCCGGTAATATTTTGTTTTGTCCGAAATCTATTTCTGGTAATATTTTTTGTTCTCAAAAATATATAACTGGTAATATTATTTAAAACAATGAATTCCTGGTAATATATTTTTTCAAAAATATATTGCTGGTAATAGTTCTTTTTTCCTTCAAAAATTTATCTCTGGTAATAATTTTTTACAAAGTATTTTTGGTATTAAAACCTATTTTTACACTTTCATAATGCTTTTTACCTCAGTTTGGAGGTTAACTATTTGCCCATAGCTGGGACCCTAACAGGTACTACCACCCCGAGTCAAGGTGGACACCAGGAATTAAAAGGTGGTTCCACGCTCCTCAAAACCTCTTGATCAGAGGCCTTGCTGTGAGACGTAGTTTATCGTCATACCCATGACGCGGATGTAGTTTATCGTCATACCCAGCTAGAAGATGATGGGTCTTTCCGTACATTTGAAAATAAAACGAAAATCATCAAAAGTATTTATAAGAAGTTTTATTCCTTAAGTTACATTGCTTGTAATATACGTTGTCTTTCACGGTAGAATAAAACAAGAGAGAACAGAAAATACATTGAAACGAAGAAATATTTTATTACCTAGGAACTAAAAAGACAGAGAGAAAAAAGAAAGATGAGGCATAAAAGAAAGACGGAGAAAAAGAATAAACAAGATTAAGGATGAAAGAAAAAAAGAGTTGAAGAAAATCAGAAACGGGAGAGGTAGAAAAAAAAACAAAGGCGAAAGAGGTGACAATAAATGATAAGAAAAGAAAGAAGAAGCAAACATCAGTGAAGAATAAAAGGTGAACGGAAAAGAAATCTTAAAGAAATATAAAAGAAAGGGAATAAAATGGCAAAGAGAAGAAAATAAAGGAAGAAAGAAAAATTCTAACATAAATGTAAATCATGGCGACAATATCGAAGAAGTCACGGATAAAAAAGAAAAAAGAAAAATGTGAAAGAAAAAGGAAAAGAAAAAACAAATGAATGCGTTGAAAAGGAAGACATGAAGGAAAAAATAAATGACGAAAAAATTCAGACGATAAAATTATATCGATAAAAAAAAAGTAGAGAAAAAATAAAGAAGCAAAACGACTTTGTATAAAAATATGGACAAGCAAATTTAGACATTCAAAGGACTATCTATGAAATATATTGTTGTCTACAATAAAGAAATACAATATTCATGAACATATAGTCGAACAACTTTAAATATTCCAACTGAAAATCTATGAAATATATTGTTGTCTACAATAAAGAAATACAATATTCATGAACATATAGTCGAACAACTTTAAATATTCCAACTGAAAATCTATGAAATATATTGTTGTCTACAATAAAGAAATACAATATTCATGAACATATAGTCGAACAACTTTAAATATTCCAACTGAAAATCTATGAAATATATTGTTGTCTACAATAAAGAAATACAATATTCATGAACATATAGTCGAACAACTTTAAATATTCCAACTGAAAATCTATGAAATATATTGTTGTCTACAATAAAGAAATACAATATTCATGAACATATAGTCGAACAACTTTAAATATTCCAACTGAAAATCTATGAAATATATTGTTGTCTACAATAAAGAAATACAATATTCATGAACATATAGTCGAACAACTTTAAATATTCCAACTGAAAATCTATGAAATATATTGTTGTCTACAATAAAGAAATACAATATTCATGAACATATAGTCGAACAACTTTAAATATTCCAACTGAAAATCTATGAAATATATTGTTGTCTACAATAAAGAAATACAATATTCATGAACATATAGTCGAACAACTTTAAATATTCCAACTGAAAATCTATGAAATATATTGTTGTCTACAATAAAGAAATACAATATTCATGAACATATAGTCGAACAACTTTAAATATTCCAACTGAAAATCTATGAAATATATTGTTGTCTACAATAAAGAAATACAATATTCATGAACATATAGTCGAACAACTTTAAATATTCCAATTGAAAATCTATGAAATATATTACTGGCTCCGCCACAGAAATAAAATAATTATAAACTTATTGGCGGACAATATAGTTTTATTCATTATTTTCAAGCGTTATTACTGATAGAAAAAACTGATAGAAAAAAGAAACGAAATCTCATTGGTTAATATTGTTTATTAGCTTTAATGTAAGACAAAATGTTACAGGAAATTAAATAAAAAAGAAAATGTATAATGTGTGTGTGTATATATATATATATATATATATATATATATATATATATATATATATATATATAGAGAGAGAGAGAGAGAGAGAGAGAGAGAGGAGGGAGAGAGAGTATTGTGTTGAATTATCCATTGTATGCAAAAATGTTTGATTTTCGCTCTCGCATATTAAATTAGTTATGAATTTCGGAACCGTTAAAAAGATACGTAAATGGCCAGGGCGTCAGCGGTTCTATATCCTGAAAAGAAGATAAGAAAACATAAATCAATTTTAGAAAGAAAGTAATAACAGAACGAATAAATGAATGAAAAAAATTTGAATTATGCCCAGCTGATATAATTTCATTAATTTTCATCATTCCCCAGTGTCATTAATCTGTCCAATGGCATCAGAATCCTGACAAACAACCGGAAGTTGATGGAACAGTAGACGCTCTTAACACAAGAAGAATGTCTCCCAAACACTAAACAAAATCAACGCTAACAATCTATAATATTATTGTGCTATGGTCTATGTAAGTAACAATGAAGTAGAGTTTTATTTCTCGAGTTACATTGCTTGTAATATACGTCGTCTTTTTAAGGTGGAATAAATTCATAGTCGAAGGGAAAACAAGTGAGAAAAGAAAATAGATTTAAGGAATAGGAAGGGAGAAATGAATTATTGCCTAGTAAGTTAAAAGTAGAAGAGGAGAGACGAAAAGAATAAAGAAAGATGAGGAATAAACGAAAGTATAATGGAGAGGGAGAGAGGATTGTGTCGCATTATGCATTGTATGCAACGGTGATTGATTTTAGGTCTCGTAAATAAAATTAGTTACGAATTCCTGGACCGTTAAAAAGATATGTAAACGGCCAGGGCATCAGCAGTACCACGCCCTGAAAAGAAGATCAGAAAACAATGACTGTAAACGTACAACACTCTCCCTGGTCATCCAAGACTTCCAACACCGCCGCGGGTCGCTGAAGTGACCGCTTCAATCCGAAGCTAACCTTGCACCACGTTGTGATTTAAGTTTAATCATAAGGCAGCCAAGATCGTATCGTCGCAGATATGTTCGTTTTTGGTTGCTCCAAGCAGGGCGAAAACGTACAGGATAAAAATAAAATGCGAATAAAATGAACAAAAGTAAATACTGTTTTTATATCAGTCCTCTGAACAATAATTGGTTTATATCAGATTTCGCATGCAATTAATTATCAGCCCAACCCGCGTCTAAATCGGAAGCGATGTTATCATTATTGGCTTGGTAAAGTTTAGTTTGCTGCTTTGGTAAAGTCTGGCACAAGGCTGAAGTCGAAGGATTTTATCAGCAGATAATCACGTGGGTCTCTCTCCTGTCACTGGTCTCGCTTCCGACTCTTCTGCCTCTCTTCTCTCTTCTGCCTAATTTGCTTAGCGCATTCGTATTTATGGAGATTCGCCCAAACTGGCGAAGTAAGAGAATTCAATAATTCTGGCGAATTCTCTTCTTTTACTCTCTCATATTATTACCTCTTACTAAATCTCCTCAATGATCGTTGGTGGCTTATTCACCCCCTCCTGGTATTCCTATTTAACTTTCGACCAGGAGAATCAACTTTGAATTCGTTGAAGTTGATTCAGGTCGTTTATGCGTGAATTAAATCTTCAATTCTTCCCATGGGTTTTCGGTAATAAACCGTCTTGTTTCAATGTCTTTCAGTACATAACACTTTCTTATGTTTTAACAAAACTTTCTTCTGTTTTACCGAGGCAACGACAAAGTGTATCACAGACTGGAAAAATGAATTTAAGAAATAATTTAAGTATTGAATGCAAATAATGCTTGATTTTAATTTTCATCATAAAAGTATGTATCCATATATATAATAAAGTAATTCATTGAGTCTGAAACCTCAACAGAATGCAGAAAGCACTGGACGGCCGTTTCATCCTATATTTGGGATTCATCAGCAGTGCGCATCCACTACCGAGAATTGAAACCCTGACAGTTACGTTATCAAGCATATATATATATATATATATATATATATATATATATATATATATATATATATATATATATATATATATATATATATATATATATATATAGAGAGAGAGAGAGAGAGAGAGATATTATTTGAAATTTGGCATTCGTTTGTGAATGATTTGTTATTTTTTGTGACTAGGGAATGACTCTTAATTCCTCGTCAGAGCCCGCCCCCACCCCTCAAAAAGGAAAAGTAATGGAAAAGAAAAAAACGAAAAGTAGACCCTCCATTTTATCCTGGTACCACCAATAGTAAGTAAATCATTAACGCCTCTCAATCCCATTCTACCTCCTCAACAACCCGTCTGAAGCGAGATTCTTTGGCCTGGCCCCTCATCGTTCACCCATCTCAAACCGAGATCCATTTCAGAGCAATCATAATTTTTTTTCTCCAAACCACAACTAAAAATAAGTTCGTCTGCATTGTCCATAAAAAGTTACAAAGCTTAAGATTTGTTGAGACCGTCGTATGTAAGTGACATTGTCTTGTTGTTGTAGATGTTTATATATCTGTGTCATTCTTTGAATTTTATTTTATTTTTTGTTGTTTGCTGCTTTAGTCTGTGATGCTTTCATCTATCTTTCATTGTGTCGTGTGCATTTTGTTCGACACATTCTTATTAATTATCAAAATTCTTATTTCAGCCCTGCACCCCACACCACAAAAACTTGGTTAATTTAGAATGTGCTCATCTACTGTTGCTTATCAATACTGAGAAACTGGTACGACAAGAGTGAAAAAAGATTTATCATTCTGATTTTTTTTGGTAATAGCCCTCATAACTTATAGTAAGTCATTATTTAATATGATTTTTTCCGTATTTCATCTGCTATTATTTATTTTTTTTACAGATTAATAGTAGATAATCTTATTTTCCGTTCCGCATTCCTTAGATGTATTTTAAACAGGAGTAAAGGGCCATCTCTTGTTCCTTGATTAGGATATAGTTTTCCGGTCCTCTGTCTTTCTTCTACAAGGACAACAATGATTTAAATGTCTCTACTTTTTGCTAATCAGAATATCCAGTGGTCGTGACTTTCCATTGTGAGAATACAGGGTTAGTAGTTTGCTGGCAGCTGCTTCTTATTGGTTGTTAGGGGCCCGAACACTTTGCCACCGCTTAGAGAGACTGCTCCGATCAACACTCACATAATATCAGGGAATCTGTAGTATCATGTCGCGAATGGGTAGGAGTCCCTGCATGTATTTCCGGTGAGCAATCCTGAGGCCACATTATGATTTGCTGTCAGTCATGTTCTGACTGTCATTGCCGACAGATAGTGACAATTATGAAGTATTTTTTCTCTATCATCAAAATATATCTCATGGAAATCACACAAAAAAAAACAAAAATAAATCAAATCAGCTAACAAAAAAACAAAAACAAACAGCGACCCGCCTCAATATTACATTTGCCCAGTCTTCCTGGTATTCATTCCATCTTCTGGAAAGTAGAATTTTCTTCTCCTGCAACAGTCGCCAGATATCTTTGCCCTTGTGTTGAAGTCTTCCATCGGTACCAACGGATACTTGGTTCCATGTTATCTTCCCTTTTACAGAAAAGATTCAAGCATTCACATGCATAAACTTGGTGTTTACATCCGGGATAATGTCCAATGGAAAGGGAATTACCTCGCATTGCTAGATATCATCATGACATTTCCTTATTGATCAGTCGCTCACTCAAATTCTAAAGCTATTGATATAGCCGATATGTAGGAATTACAATTATTCATTGCCCAATCCTTCACTCGAGTTCTAAAGGTATTGATGTTGCCGTTATGTAGGCATGCCATTTCTTCATTACCTAGTCCCTCATTCAAATTCTAAAGGTATTGATATTGACGGAATGTAGGCATTACATTTTCCATTGCCCAATCCTTCACTCAAATTCTAAAGGTATTGATATTGACGGAATGTGGGCATTACATTTTCCATTGCCCAATCCTTCACTCAAATTCTAAAGGTATTGATATTGACGGAATGTAGGCATTACATTTTCCATTGCCCAATCCTTCACTCAAATTCTAAAGGTATTGATATTGACGGAATGTAGGCATTACATTTTCCATTGCCCAATCCTTCACTCAAATTCTAAAGGTATTGATATTGACGGAATGTAGGCATTACACTTTCCATTGCCCAATCATTCACTCAAATTCTAAAGGTATTGAGATTGACGGAATTTAGGGTTTACATTTTCCATTGCCCAATCCTTCTCACAAATTCTAAAGGTATTGATATTGACGGAATGTAGGCATTACATTTCCCATTGCACAATCCTTCACTCAAATTCTTAAAGTATTGATATTGACGGAATGTAGGCATTACATTTTCCATTGCCCAATCCTTCACTCAAATTCTAAAGGTATTGATATTGACGGAATGTAGGGATTACATTTTCCATTGCCCAATCCTTCACTCAAATTCTAAAGGTATTGATATTGACGGAATGTAGGCATTACATTTTCCATTGCCCAATCCTTCACTCAAATTCTAAAGGTATTGATATTGACGGAATGTAGGCATTACATTTTCCATTGACCAATCCTTCACTCAAATTCTAAAGGTATTGATATTGACGGAATGTAGGCATTACATTTTCCATTGCCCAATCCTTCACTCAAATTCTAAAGGTATTGATATTGACGGAATGTAGGCATTACATTTTCCATTGCCCAATCTTTCTCTCAAATTCTAAAGGTATTGATATTGACGGAATGTAGGGATTACATTTTCCATTGCCCAATCCTTCACTCAAATTCTAAAGGTATTGATATTGACGGAATGTAGGCATTACATTTTCCATTGCCCAATCCTTCACTCAAATTCTAAAGGTATTGATATTGACGGAATGTAGGCATTACATTTTCCATTGCCCAATCCTTCACTCAAATTCTAAAGGTATTGATATTGACGGAATGTAGGCATTACATTTTCCATTGCCCAATCTTTCTCTCAAATTCTAAAGGTATTGATATTGACGGAATGTAGGCATTACATTTTCCATTGCCCAATCTTTCTCTCAAATTCTAAAGGTATTGATATTGACGGAATGTAGGCATTACATTTTCCATTGCCCAATCCTTCACTCAAATTCTAAAGGTATTGATATTGACGGAATGTAGGCATTACATTTTCCATTGCCCAATCCTTCACTCAAATTCTAAAGGTATTGATATTGACGGAATGTAGGCATTACATTTTCCATTGCCCAATCCTTCACTCAAATTCTAAAGGTATTGATATTGACGGAATGTAGGCATTACATTTTCCATTGCCCAATCTTTCTCTCAAATTCTAAAGGTATTGATATTGACGGAATGTAGGGATTACATTTTCCATTGCCCAATCCTTCACTCAAATTCTAAAGGTATTGATATTGACGGAATGTAGGCATTACATTTTCCATTGCCCAATCCTTCACTCAAATTCTAAAGGTATTGATATTGACGGAATGTAGGCATTACATTTTCCATTGACCAATCCTTCACTCAAATTCTAAAGGTATTGATATTGACGGAATGTAGGCATTACATTTTCCATTGCCCAATACCTCACTCAAATTCTAAAGGTATTGATATTGACGGAATGTAGGCATTACATTTTCCATTGCCCAATCCTTCACTCAAATTCTAAAGGTATTGATATTGACGGAATGTAGGCATTACATTTTCCATTGCCCAATCCTTCACTCAAATTCTAAAGGTATTGATATTGACGGAATGTAGGCATTACATTTTCCATTGCCCAATCCTTCACTCAAATTCTAAAGGTATTGATATTGACGGAATGTAGGCATTACATTTTCCATTGCCCAATCCTTCACTCAAATTCTAAAGGTATTGATATTGACGGAATGTAGGGATTACATTTTCCATTGCCCAATCCTTCACTCAAATTCTAAAGGTATTGATATTGACGGAATGTAGGCATTACATTTTCCATTGCCCAATCCTTCACTCAAATTCTAAAGGTATTGATATTGACGGAATGTAGGCATTACATTTTCCATTGCCCAATCCTTCACTCAAATTCTAAAGGTATTGATATTGACGGAATGTAGGCATTACATTTTCCATTGCCCAATCCTTCACTCAAATTCTAAAGGTATTGATATTGACGGAATGTAGGGATTACATTTTCCATTGCCCAATCCTTCACTCAAATTCTAAAGGTATTGATATTGACGGAATGTAGGCATTACATTTTCCATTGACCAATCCTTCACTCAAATTCTAAAGGTATTGATATTGACGGAATGTAGGCATTACATTTTCCATTGCCCAATACCTCACTCAAATTCTAAAGGTATTGATATTGACGGAATGTAGGCATTACATTTTCCATTGCCCAATCCTTCACTCAAATTCTAAAGGTATTGATATTGACGGAATGTAGGCATTACATTTTCCATTGCCCAATCCTTCACTCAAATTCTAAAGGTATTGATATTGACGGAATGTAGGCATTACATTTTCCATTGCCCAATCCTTCACTCAAATTCTAAAGGTATTGATATTGACGGAATGTAGGCATTACATTTTCCATTGCCCAATCCTTCACTCAAATTCTAAAGGTATTGATATTGACGGAATGTAGGCATTACATTTTCCATTGACCAATCCTTCACTCAAATTCTAAAGGTATTGATATTGACGGAATGTAGGGATTACATTTTCCATTGCCCAATCCTTCACTCAAATTCTAAAGGTATTGATATTGACGGAATGTAGGCATTACATTTTCCATTGCCCAATCCTTCACTCAAATTCTAAAGGTATTGATATTGACGGAATGTAGGCATTACATTTTCCATTGCCCAATCCTTCACTCAAATTCTAAAGGTATTGATATTGACGGAATGTAGGCATTACATTTTCCATTGCCCAATCCTTCACTCAAATTCTAAAGGTATTGATATTGACGGAATGTAGGCATTACATTTTCCATTGCCCAATCTTTCTCTCAAATTCTAAAGGTATTGATATTGACGGAATGTAGGCATTACATTTTCCATTGCCCAATCCTTCACTCAAATTCTAAAGGTATTGATATTGACGGAATGTAGGCATTACATTTTCCATTGCCCAATCTTTCTCTCAAATTCTAAAGGTATTGATATTGACGGAATGTAGGCATTACATTTTCCATTGCCCAATCCTTCACTCAAATTCTAAAGGTATTGATATTGACGGAATGTAGGCATTACATTTTCCATTGCCCAATCTTTCTCTCAAATTCTAAAGGTATTGATATTGACGGAATGTAGGCATTACATTTTCCATTGCCCAATCCTTCACTCAAATTCTAAAGGTATTGATATTGACGGAATGTAGGCATTACATTTTCCATTGACCAATCCTTCACTCAAATTCTAAAGGTATTGATATTGACGGAATGTAGGCATTACATTTTCCATTGCCCAATCCTTCACTCAAATTCTAAAGGTATTGATATTGACGGAATGTAGGCATTACATTTTCCATTGCCCAATCCTTCACTCAAATTCTAAAGGTATTGATATTGACGGAATGTAGGCATTACATTTTCCATTGACCAATCCTTCACTCAAATTCTAAAGGTATTGATATTGACGGAATGTAGGCATTACATTTTCCATTGACCAATCCTTCACTCAAATTCTAAAGGTATTGATATTGACGGAATGTAGGCATTACATTTTCCATTGCCCAATCCTTCACTCAAATTCTAAAGGTATTGATATTGACGGAATGTAGGCATTACATTTTCCATTGCCCAATCTTTCTCTCAAATTCTAAAGGTATTGATATTGACGGAATGTAGGCATTACATTTTCCATTGCCCAATCCTTCACTCAAATTCTAAAGGTATTGATATTGACGGAATGTAGGCATTACATTTTCCATTGCCCAATCCTTCACTCAAATTCTAAAGGTATTGATATTGACGGAATGTAGGCATTACATTTTCCATTGCCCAATCTTTCTCTCAAATTCTAAAGGTATTGATATTGACGGAATGTAGGCATTACATTTTCCATTGCCCAATCCTTCACTCAAATTCTAAAGGTATTGATATTGACGGAATGTAGGCATTACATTTTCCATTGCCCAATCCTTCACTCAAATTCTAAAGGTATTGATATTGACGGAATGTAGGCATTACATTTTCCATTGCCCAATCTTTCTCTCAAATTCTAAAGGTATTGATATTGACGGAATGTAGGCATTACATTTTCCATTGCCCAATCCTTCACTCAAATTCTAAAGGTATTGATATTGACGGAATGTAGGCATTACATTTTCCATTGCCCAATCTTTCTCTCAAATTCTAAAGGTATTGATATTGACGGAATGTAGGCATTACATTTTCCATTGCCCAATCCTTCACTCAAATTCTAAAGGTATTGATATTGACGGAATGTAGGCATTACATTTTCCATTGCCCAATCCTTCACTCAAATTCTAAAGGTATTGATATTGACGGAATGTAGGCATTACATTTTCCATTGCCCAATCTTTCTCTCAAATTCTAAAGGTATTGATATTGACGGAATGTAGGCATTACATTTTCCATTGCCCAATCCTTCACTCAAATTCTAAAGGTATTGATATTGACGGAATGTAGGCATTACATTTTCCATTGCCCAATCCTTCACTCAAATTCTAAAGGTATTGATATTGACGGAATGTAGGCATTACATTTTCCATTGCCCAATCCTTCACTCAAATTCTAAAGGTATTGATATTGACGGAATGTAGGCATTACATTTTCCATTGCCCAATCTTTCTCTCAAATTCTAAAGGTATTGATATTGACGGAATGTAGGCATTACATTTTCCATTGCCCAATCCTTCACTCAAATTCTAAAGGTATTGATATTGACGGAATGTAGGCATTACATTTTCCATTGCCCAATCCTTCACTCAAATTCTAAAGGTATTGATATTGACGGAATGTAGGCATTACATTTTCCATTGCCCAATCTTTCTCTCAAATTCTAAAGGTATTGATATTGACGGAATGTAGGCATTACATTTTCCATTGCCCAATCCTTCACTCAAATTCTAAAGGTATTGATATTGACGGAATGTAGGCATTACATTTTCCATTGCCCAATCCTTCACTCAAATTCTAAAGGTATTGATATTGACGGAATGTAGGCATTACATTTTCCATTGCCCAATCCTTCACTCAAATTCTAAAGGTATTGATATTGACGGAATGTAGGCATTACATTTTCCATTGCCCAATCTTTCTCTCAAATTCTAAAGGTATTGATATTGACGGAATGTAGGCATTACATTTTCCATTGACCAATCCTTCACTCAAATTCTAAAGGTATTGATATTGACGGAATGTAGGCATTACATTTTCCATTGACCAATCCTTCACTCAAATTCTAAAGGTATTGATATTGACGGAATGTAGGCATTACATTTTCCATTGCCCAATCCTTCACTCAAATTCTAAAGGTATTGATATTGACGGAATGTAGGCATTACATTTTCCATTGCCCAATCTTTCTCTCAAATTCTAAAGGTATTGATATTGACGGAATGTAGGCATTACATTTTCCATTGCCCAATCCTTCACTCAAATTCTAAAGGTATTGATATTGACGGAATGTAGGCATTACATTTTCCATTGACCAATCCTTCACTCAAATTCTAAAGGTATTGATATTGACGGAATGTAGGCATTACATTTTCCATTGCCCAATCTTTCTCTCAAATTCTAAAGGTATTGATATTGACGGAATGTAGGCATTACATTTTCCATTGCCCAATCCTTCACTCAAATTCTAAAGGTATTGATATTGACGGAATGTAGGCATTACATTTTCCATTGCCCAATCTTTCTCTCAAATTCTAAAGGTATTGATATTGACGGAATGTAGGCATTACATTTTCCATTGCCCAATCCTTCACTCAAATTCTAAAGGTATTGATATTGACGGAATGTAGGCATTACATTTTCCATTGCCCAATCTTTCTCTCAAATTCTAAAGGTATTGATATTGACGGAATGTAGGCATTACATTTTCCATTGCCCAATCCTTCACTCAAATTCTAAAGGTATTGATATTGACGGAATGTAGGCATTACATTTTCCATTGACCAATCCTTCACTCAAATTCTAAAGGTATTGATATTGACGGAATGTAGGCATTACATTTTCCATTGCCCAATCCTTCACTCAAATTCTAAAGGTATTGATATTGACGGAATGTAGGCATTACATTTTCCATTGCCCAATCTTTCTCTCAAATTCTAAAGGTATTGATATTGACGGAATGTAGGCATTACATTTTCCATTGCCCAATCTTTCTCTCAAATTCTAAAGGTATTGATATTGACGGAATGTAGGCATTACATTTTCCATTGCCCAATCCTTCACTCAAATTCTAAAGGTATTGATATTGACGGAATGTAGGCATTACATTTTCCATTGCCCAATCCTTCACTCAAATTCTAAAGGTATTGATATTGACGGAATGTAGGCATTACATTTTCCATTGCCCAATCCTTCACTCAAATTCTAAAGGTATTGATATTGACGGAATGTAGGCATTACATTTTCCATTGCCCAATCCTTCACTCAAATTCTAAAGGTATTGATATTGACGGAATGTAGGCATTACATTTTCCATTGCCCAATCTTTCTCTCAAATTCTAAAGGTATTGATATTGACGGAATGTAGGCATTACATTTTCCATTGCCCAATCCTTCACTCAAATTCTAAAGGTATTGATATTGACGGAATGTAGGCATTACATTTTCCATTGCCCAATCTTTCTCTCAAATTCTAAAGGTATTGATATTGACGGAATGTAGGCATTACATTTTCCATTGCCCAATCCTTCACTCAAATTCTAAAGGTATTGATATTGACGGAATGTAGGCATTACATTTTCCATTGCCCAATCCTTCACTCAAATTCTAAAGGTATTGATATTGACGGAATGTAGGCATTACATTTTCCATTGCCCAATCCTTCACTCAAATTCTAAAGGTATTGATATTGACGGAATGTAGGCATTACATTTTCCATTGCCCAATCCTTCACTCAAATTCTAAAGGTATTGATATTGACGGAATGTAGGCATTACATTTTCCATTGCCCAATCCTTCACTCAAATTCTAAAGGTATTGATATTGACGGAATGTAGGCATTACATTTTCCATTGACCAATCCTTCACTCAAATTCTAAAGGTATTGATATTGACGGAATGTAGGCATTACATTTTCCATTGCCCAATCCTTCACTCAAATTCTAAAGGTATTGATATTGACGGAATGTAGGCATTACATTTTCCATTGACCAATCCTTCACTCAAATTCTAAAGGTATTGATATTGACGGAATGTAGGCATTACATTTTCCATTGACCAATCCTTCACTCAAATTCTAAAGGTATTGATATTGACGGAATGTAGGCATTACATTTTCCATTGCCCAATCCTTCACTCAAATTCTAAAGGTATTGATATTGACGGAATGTAGGCATTACATTTTCCATTGCCCAATCCTTCACTCAAATTCTAAAGGTATTGATATTGACGGAATGTAGGCATTACATTTTCCATTGCCCAATCCTTCACTCAAATTCTAAAGGTATTGATATTGACGGAATGTAGGCATTACATTTTCCATTGCCCAATCCTTCACTCAAATTCTAAAGGTATTGATATTGACGGAATGTAGGCATTACATTTTCCATTGACCAATCCTTCACTCAAATTCTAAAGGTATTGATATTGACGGAATGTAGGCATTACATTTTCCATTGCCCAATCCTTCACTCAAATTCTAAAGGTATTGATATTGACGGAATGTAGGCATTACATTTTCCATTGCCCAATCTTTCTCTCAAATTCTAAAGGTATTGATATTGACGGAATGTAGGCATTACATTTTCCATTGCCCAATCCTTCACTCAAATTCTAAAGGTATTGATATTGACGGAATGTAGGCATTACATTTTCCATTGACCAATCCTTCACTCAAATTCTAAAGGTATTGAGATTGACGGAATGTAGGCATGACATTTTCCATTGCCCAATCCTTCACTCAAATTCTAAAGGTATTGATATTGACGGAATGTAGGCATGACCTTTTCCATTGCCCAATCCTTCACTCAAATTCTAAAGGTATTGATATTGACGGAATGTAGGCATTACATTTTCCATTGCCCAATCCTTCACTCAAATTCTAAAGGTATTGATATTGACGGAATGTAGGCATTACATTTTCCATTGCCCAATCCTTCACTCAAATTCTAAAGGTATTGAGATTGACGGAATGTAGGCATGACATTTTCCATTGCCCAATCCTTCACTCAAATTCTAAAGGTATTGATATTGACGGAATGTAGGCATGACATTTTCCATTGCCCAATCCTTCACTCAAATTCTAAAGGTATTGATATTGACGGAATGTAGGCATTACATTTTCCATTGCCCAATCCTTCACTCAAATTCTAAAGGTATTGATATTGACGGAATGTAGGCATTACATTTTCCATTGCCCAATCCTTCTCTCAAATTCTAAAGGTATTGATATTGACGGAATGTAGGCATTACATTTTCCATTGCCCAATCCTTCACTCAAATTCTAAAGGTATTGATATTGACGGAATGTAGGCATTACATTTTCCATTGCCCAATCCTTCACTCAAATTCTAAAGGTATTGATATTGACGGAATGTAGGCATTACATTTTCCATTGCCCAATCCTTCTCTCAAATTCTAAAGGTATTGATATTGACGGAATGTAGGCATTACATTTTCCATTGCCCAATCCTTCACTCAAATTCTAAAGGTATTGATATTGACGGAATGTAGGCATGACATTTTCCATTGCCCAATCCTTCACTCAAATTCTAAAGGTATTGATATTGACGGAATGTAGGCATTACATTTTCCATTGCCCAATCCTTCACTCAAATTCTAAAGGTATTGAGATTGACGGAATGTAGGCATGACATTTTCCATTGCCCAATCCTTCACTCAAATTCTAAAGGTATTGATATTGACGGAATGTAGGCATGACCTTTTCCATTGCCCAATCCTTCACTCAAATTCTAAAGGTATTGATATTGACGGAATGTAGGCATTACATTTTCCATTGCCCAATCCTTCTCTCAAATTCTAAAGGTATTGATATTGACGGAATGTAGGCATTACATTTTCCATTGCCCAATCCTTCACTCAAATTCTAAAGGTATTGATATTGACGGAATGTAGACATTACATTTTCCATTGCCCAATCCTTCACTCAAATTCTAAAGGTATTGATATTGACGGAATGTAGGCATTTCATTTTCCATTGCCCAATCCTTCACTCAAATTCTAAAGGTATTGATATTGACGGAATGTAGACATTACATTTTCCATTGCCCAATCCTTCACTCAAATTCTAAAGGTATTGAGATTGACGGAATGTAGGCATTACACTTTCCATTGCCCAATCATTCACTCAAATTCTAAAGGTATTGAGATTGACGGAATGTAGGGTTTAAATTTTCCATTGTCCAATCCTTCACTCAAATTCTAAAGGTATTGATATTGACGGAATGTAGGCATGACATTTTCCATTGCCCAATCCTTCACTCAAATTCTAAAGGTATTGATATTGACGGAATGTAGGCATTACATTTTCCATTGCACAATCCTTCACTCAAATTCTAAAGGTATTGATATTGACGGAATGTAGGCATGACATTTTCCATTGCCCAATCCTTCACTCAAATTCTAAAGGTATTGATATTGACGGAATGTAGGCATGACATTTTCCATTGCCCAATCCTTCACTCAAATTCTAAAGGTATTGATATTGACGGAATGTAGGCATGACATTTTCCATTGCCCAATCCTTCACTCAAATTCTAAAGGTATTGATATTGACGGAATGTAGGCATTACATTTTCCATTGCACAATCCTTCACTCAAATTCTAAAGGTATTGATATTGACGGAATGTAGGCATGACATTTTCCATTGCCCAATCCTTCACTCAAATTCTAAAGGTATTGATATTGACGGAATGTAGGCATTACATTTTCCATTGCACAATCCTTCACTCAAATTCTAAAGGTATTGATATTGACGGAATGTAGGCATTACATTTTCCATTGCCCAATCCTTCACTCAAATTCTAAAGGTATTGATATTGACGGAATGTAGGCATTACATTTTCCATTGCCCAATCTTTCTCTCAAATTCTAAAGGTATTGATATTGACGGAATGTAGGCATTACATTTTCCATTGCCCAATCCTTCACTCAAATTCTAAAGGTATTGATATTGACGGAATGTAGGCATTACATTTTCCATTGCCCAATCCTTCACTCAAATTCTAAAGGTATTGATATTGACGGAATGTAGGCATTACATTTTCCATTGCCCAATCCTTCACTCAAATTCTAAAGGTATTGATATTGACGGAATGTAGGCATTACATTTTCCATTGCCCAATCCTTCACTCAAATTCTAAAGGTATTGATATTGACGGAATGTAGGCATTACATTTTCCATTGCCCAATCCTTCACTCAAATTCTAAAGGTATTGATATTGACGGAATGTAGGCATTACATTTTCCATTGACCAATCCTTCACTCAAATTCTAAAGGTATTGATATTGACGGAATGTAGGCATTACATTTTCCATTGCCCAATCCTTCACTCAAATTCTAAAGGTATTGATATTGACGGAATGTAGGCATTACATTTTCCATTGACCAATCCTTCACTCAAATTCTAAAGGTATTGATATTGACGGAATGTAGGCATTACATTTTCCATTGACCAATCCTTCACTCAAATTCTAAAGGTATTGATATTGACGGAATGTAGGCATTACATTTTCCATTGCCCAATCCTTCACTCAAATTCTAAAGGTATTGATATTGACGGAATGTAGGCATTACATTTTCCATTGCCCAATCCTTCACTCAAATTCTAAAGGTATTGATATTGACGGAATGTAGGCATTACATTTTCCATTGCCCAATCCTTCACTCAAATTCTAAAGGTATTGATATTGACGGAATGTAGGCATTACATTTTCCATTGCCCAATCCTTCACTCAAATTCTAAAGGTATTGATATTGACGGAATGTAGGCATTACATTTTCCATTGACCAATCCTTCACTCAAATTCTAAAGGTATTGATATTGACGGAATGTAGGCATTACATTTTCCATTGCCCAATCCTTCACTCAAATTCTAAAGGTATTGATATTGACGGAATGTAGGCATTACATTTTCCATTGCCCAATCTTTCTCTCAAATTCTAAAGGTATTGATATTGACGGAATGTAGGCATTACATTTTCCATTGCCCAATCCTTCACTCAAATTCTAAAGGTATTGATATTGACGGAATGTAGGCATTACATTTTCCATTGACCAATCCTTCACTCAAATTCTAAAGGTATTGAGATTGACGGAATGTAGGCATGACATTTTCCATTGCCCAATCCTTCACTCAAATTCTAAAGGTATTGATATTGACGGAATGTAGGCATGACCTTTTCCATTGCCCAATCCTTCACTCAAATTCTAAAGGTATTGATATTGACGGAATGTAGGCATTACATTTTCCATTGCCCAATCCTTCACTCAAATTCTAAAGGTATTGATATTGACGGAATGTAGGCATTACATTTTCCATTGCCCAATCCTTCACTCAAATTCTAAAGGTATTGAGATTGACGGAATGTAGGCATGACATTTTCCATTGCCCAATCCTTCACTCAAATTCTAAAGGTATTGATATTGACGGAATGTAGGCATGACATTTTCCATTGCCCAATCCTTCACTCAAATTCTAAAGGTATTGATATTGACGGAATGTAGGCATTACATTTTCCATTGCCCAATCCTTCACTCAAATTCTAAAGGTATTGATATTGACGGAATGTAGGCATTACATTTTCCATTGCCCAATCCTTCTCTCAAATTCTAAAGGTATTGATATTGACGGAATGTAGGCATTACATTTTCCATTGCCCAATCCTTCACTCAAATTCTAAAGGTATTGATATTGACGGAATGTAGGCATTACATTTTCCATTGCCCAATCCTTCACTCAAATTCTAAAGGTATTGATATTGACGGAATGTAGGCATTACATTTTCCATTGCCCAATCCTTCTCTCAAATTCTAAAGGTATTGATATTGACGGAATGTAGGCATTACATTTTCCATTGCCCAATCCTTCACTCAAATTCTAAAGGTATTGATATTGACGGAATGTAGGCATGACATTTTCCATTGCCCAATCCTTCACTCAAATTCTAAAGGTATTGATATTGACGGAATGTAGGCATTACATTTTCCATTGCCCAATCCTTCACTCAAATTCTAAAGGTATTGAGATTGACGGAATGTAGGCATGACATTTTCCATTGCCCAATCCTTCACTCAAATTCTAAAGGTATTGATATTGACGGAATGTAGGCATGACCTTTTCCATTGCCCAATCCTTCACTCAAATTCTAAAGGTATTGATATTGACGGAATGTAGGCATTACATTTTCCATTGCCCAATCCTTCTCTCAAATTCTAAAGGTATTGATATTGACGGAATGTAGGCATTACATTTTCCATTGCCCAATCCTTCACTCAAATTCTAAAGGTATTGATATTGACGGAATGTAGACATTACATTTTCCATTGCCCAATCCTTCACTCAAATTCTAAAGGTATTGATATTGACGGAATGTAGGCATTTCATTTTCCATTGCCCAATCCTTCACTCAAATTCTAAAGGTATTGATATTGACGGAATGTAGACATTACATTTTCCATTGCCCAATCCTTCACTCAAATTCTAAAGGTATTGAGATTGACGGAATGTAGGCATTACACTTTCCATTGCCCAATCATTCACTCAAATTCTAAAGGTATTGAGATTGACGGAATGTAGGGTTTAAATTTTCCATTGTCCAATCCTTCACTCAAATTCTAAAGGTATTGATATTGACGGAATGTAGGCATGACATTTTCCATTGCCCAATCCTTCACTCAAATTCTAAAGGTATTGATATTGACGGAATGTAGGCATTACATTTTCCATTGCACAATCCTTCACTCAAATTCTAAAGGTATTGATATTGACGGAATGTAGGCATGACATTTTCCATTGCCCAATCCTTCACTCAAATTCTAAAGGTATTGATATTGACGGAATGTAGGCATGACATTTTCCATTGCCCAATCCTTCACTCAAATTCTAAAGGTATTGATATTGACGGAATGTAGGCATGACATTTTCCATTGCCCAATCCTTCACTCAAATTCTAAAGGTATTGATATTGACGGAATGTAGGCATTACATTTTCCATTGCACAATCCTTCACTCAAATTCTAAAGGTATTGATATTGACGGAATGTAGGCATGACATTTTCCATTGCCCAATCCTTCACTCAAATTCTAAAGGTATTGATATTGACGGAATGTAGGCATGACATTTTCCATTGCCCAATCCTTCACTCAAATTCTAAAGGTATTGATATTGACGGAATGTAGGCATTACATTTTCCATTGCACAATCCTTCACTCAAATTCTAAAGGTATTGATATTGACGGAATGTAGGCATGACATTTTCCATTGCCCAATCCTTCACTCAAATTCTAAAGGTATTGATATTGACGGAATGTAGGCATTACATTTTCCATTGCCCAATCCTTCACTCAAATTCTAAAGGTATTGATATTGACGGAATGTAGGCATGACATTTTCCATTGCCCAATCCTTCACTCAAATTCTAAAGGTATTGATATTGACGTAATGTTGGCATTGTATTTTCCATTGCCCAATCCTTCACTCAAATTCTAAAGGTATTGATATTGACGGAATGTTGGCATTATATTTTCCATTGCCCAATCCTTCACTCAAATTCTAAAGGTATTGAGATTGACGGAATGTAGGCATGACATTTTCCATTGCCCAATCCTTCACTCAAATTCTAAAGGTATTGATATTGACGGAATGTAGGCATGACCTTTTCCATTGCCCAATCCTTCACTCAAATTCTAAAGGTATTGATATTGACGGAATGTAGGCATTACATTTTCCATTGCCCAATCCTTCACTCAAATTCTAAAGGTATTGATATTGACGGAATGTAGACATTACATTTTCCATTGCCCAATCCTTCACTCAAATTCTAAAGGTATTGATATTGACGGAATGTAGGCATTTCATTTTCCATTGCCCAATCCTTCACTCAAATTCTAAAGGTATTGATATTGACGGAATGTAGACATTACATTTTCCATTGCCCAATCCTTCACTCAAATTCTAAAGGTATTGAGATTGACGGAATGTAGGCATTACACTTTCCATTGCCCAATCATTCACTCAAATTCTAAAGGTATTGAGATTGACGGAATGTAGGGTTTAAATTTTCCATTGTCCAATCCTTCACTCAAATTCTAAAGGTATTGATATTGACGGAATGTAGGCATGACATTTTCCATTGCCCAATCCTTCACTCAAATTCTAAAGGTATTGATATTGACGTAATGTTGGCATTGTATTTTCCATTGCCCAATCCTTCACTCAAATTCTAAAGGTATTGATATTTACGGAATGTTGGCATTATATTTTCCATTGCCCAATCCTTCACTCAAATTCTAAAGGTATTTATATTGACGGAATGTTGGCATTATATTTTCCATTTCCCAATCCTTCACTCAAATTCTAAAGGTATTTATATTGACGGAATGTAGGCATTACATTTTCCATTGCCCAATACCTCACTCAAATTCTAAAGGTATTGATATTGACGGAATGTAGTCATTACATTTTCCATTGCCCAATCCTTCACTCAAATTCTAAAGGTATTGATATTGACGGAATGTAGGCATTACATTTTCCATTGCCCAATCCTTCACTCAAATTCTAAAGGTATTGATATTGACGGAATGTAGGCATTACATTTTCCATTGCCCAATCCTTCTCTCAAATTCTAAAGGTATTGATATTGACGGAATGTAGGCATTACATTTTTCATTGCCCAATCCTTCACTCAAATTCTAAAGGTATTGATATTGACGGAATGTAGACATTACATTTTCCATTGCCCAATCCTTCACTCAAATTCTAAAGGTATTGATATTGACGGAATGTAGGCATTACATTTTCCATTGCCCAATCCTTCACTCAAATTCTAAAGGTATTGATATTGACGGAATGTAGACATTACATTTTCCATTGCCCAATCCATCACTCGAATTCAAAAGTTACTGATGTTGCCGATATTAAGGCATTATATTTTTCCATTGCCCAATCCCTAACTCAAATTCTAAAGGTACTGATGTTGCTGTTATGCAGGCATTTCAATTTTCCATTGACCAGTTCCTCACTCAAATTGGGTGCTTTCCTACTTTATTCACTAGCCAAATTGTTCAACAGAATTCTCTACTGGATGTATTTCTTGATTCCTTTCCTGGCTCTTGCTGAGCCCTTCAATACTGCTTTATTCGTAACTCAGACCACTCTTTGGTAGCTATTGCTATCTCCTTCCTTAGATTGACATCTACAACTTCCCAATTCAAAATTTCTCTACTGAATTTTCTTCCTGCTTCAAAGCCGGCATGGACAGTTTCATAACTTCTCGAAAATACCAGGTGGAACCGCACTCCTTGCCATGGTTCGCACCAGCATGATCGGCCGCCATAGCACACAGGAACCATTATTTACGGTTATACCAGTGTTTGACTACTCTCGTCATAAAAAGTGTCTATTCGTTACTGTTCATAATATATGTAAGCGTGTTTTCGAAGGAGGCCCTGTTCGCTGAGAGAAACAGGCATCGTATAGCCTCTAACAACTTTGGCTCTCGCGATTGCTGCTGTCTCTGTAATAGAGTACTAAATAAGTGTAAGGTCTCTATTCCTCCCCTCTTCAATCGCTGGGAGTCATCATCAGTTGTTACAGTTTTTAAGAACTCTGGTGAGCCGTCCGAACCTTCCAACTCTCGGCCTATTAGCCTTATACTTGTTTTTGGAAAACTCCTAGAGGGCCTAATCAATGCTGAATTCGTTCAGCATTCACCAATTTAAACAAATGGACGTTGTTTAATTATGTTGGCTTTCACAAGAAACTAAACTTAATTTTCCTTTTGTTTCATTTCCTCTTCTTCTTCTATGTGTCGTGTCCTTTCAGGACGTGGGCAATCGTGGCTCTCCACAACTTTCTGTTCCTTGTAAGGTTTATCTTTTTGTCATCCCTGCTATTCCCAATTCTGCCAACCATTTATCTATCACCGTTATTGTTATTCGCTGCTTTCCTCCGTTCATCTTCAATATTTCCTGTGTGTCAAAATTTCCAGGCCCTTTTTCCTCCTTATCTGCCCTAGAATTTTCATTTGTCTCTTTCTGTTTCTTTTAACATAAACCTCCTTTTTGTTTCTCTTATTCACTGTCATATAGGAAAACCGATATTACATAATATTTCAACACTTTCAAGGATTTTATCCCTTCTCGGAAATATCAGTTGAAATCAATCCTCTCCATGGTTCACACCAGAATGATCGGCTGCTATAGCGCACATGTACCACTATTTCCGGTCATACCAGCGTGACGGCTCTCGTCACACAAGGCGGCTATTCGTTGCTGCATGCAATAAATATAAGAGAATCCTCAAATGAGTAAAGTCCGTTTGCCAAGCGAATGAGGCACTACATAGCCTCTAAAACCTGGCGGCTCTGTAATAGGGCATTAAATAAGTGTAAGGTCTCTATTCCTCCCCTCTTTAATCAATATGAGATGTTATCATCCCCTGATGATAAAGCTGAATGCTTTTGCCGTAAATTCTCGTAATCCCTGACTGATTTCCCTTCTGGAGCTTAGTCTTTGTTGAGTGTTATGCATATAACCCCTTCCATGGTTTCTGCTATCATCTTTAACCTAGATTCCCACAAAGCATATGGGCCGATGATATCCCTGTAATAGGCATTAAGTAGTATGCTTCCGAACTGACTCCTGTTCTCTCTAAACTGTATGATAAATGCCTAGCTGCCTCCTGCTTTCCTGCTCGCTGGAAGTCATCATCAGTTGTTACAGTTTTTAAGAAATCTGGTGATCTGTCCGACCCTTTCAACTCTCGGCCTATTAGCCTTCTTTTTGAAAGACTAGAGTCCCTAATCAATGTTGAATTGGTTCATTATCTCTCATCGCAGGGCCTTTTCTCAGACAAGCAATACGACATTTGTTTCTCCAGGTCAACTGCTGCTGTACTGACAATATTTGCGGAAATATTTTATCATGCTCTATATAAAAACGGTGAACCCCGGGCTGTTGCATTGGAAATCTCGAAAGCCTTTGACAGGGTTTATCATTAATGTCTTCTCCCCAAGCTGAACAGATACGGTGTCAATTTGACGTATTATCATCTTTTGCTGATAGAGCTTAATTCCTTGCCCATAAATTCTATTCGAATTCTACACTTGGCTCATATGGAGTACCCATTACTAACTTCCCATTTAGAATTGATTCTCTGTTCAGTGATATACATATAACTTCTTCGATGGTTTTTAAGAACTCTGGCGAAACGCTTTACCCATCATAATGTGTTTACCTTCATTTCTTTGAAATCATTGTTTTTTTTTATTTAGCAAGAAACATTCTAATAGCAATAACATGTAAAGGAGTAAAAACAAAATAATAATTTTGTGGTTATATGAAAAATGAATATTCCGGAAATCTAAATCTTACCTGTAGTGGCATGTTCTTTATCAGAATAGATTATAACTGGATACACATAAGAAAGCAGATAGCAACCACTGGGAGAGCCAATTAATGCAATCCATCCACTTATTTGACAGCTGCCGAATGATTTCACAGCAGCCAAAGGAATTTCATAGCTGAATAAAAATATAAATAGATATCGATTTAGATAAATGAACTTTTGCTGTGTGGATTTAAAAAAAAATGATTTAAAAACGTTTTTTAGTTTTTTTTGGAAGTAAGTGCATTCCTCTATTTTCGAATAAATATGACATTTCAATTACATTGGAACCAAGAGGTTTTCCGGAATTTGTAATTTGATTTAATTCTGCGATCTTTGGATAGAGAAGCCATTTTTTCGTCATCCGATCATTTCAATGGAATATCAAATGAATGTTTATCACGTTAATAACCCTCCACACCTATATCTCGCGGTAAGTCCGGGTGCCCTGGCATAGATTTTGGCAAAGACTTTCTTTCCGATTACACTATATTTAATATTTCCTATATTTGTAAATGAGATTTCTAGGTTAATTGATAATACATACATACATATATATATATATATATATATATATATATATATATATATATATATATATATATATATATAAACTGATTATATATATATATTGACTGATGATATATATATATATATATATTATCAGTTATAATCGTATTTCCAAATAACATCGAAACATTAAATATAGTGTAATATAGGTATTTAAAATTTTCTTTTATATCGGTTATCTTATATATACATATATATATATATATATATATATATATATATATATATATATATATATATATATATGTTATATAATGATTTTATAATCATATTTCCAAATATACGATTAATATATAAATAAATAATAAATTAAATATAGTGTAATATAGGTGTTTTAAATTTTCTTTTATATCGGCTATCTTATATATATATATATATATATATATATATATATATATATGACATAGCCGATATAAAAGACAATCTAAAATACCCAGCACCCTTCGTTCGTGCGCATGTGTAGTCTGACCAACAGAACAAATTTAGTCCGATGAAGTCGTGAAGGACGAAACTCATCACAAGTTAATTTTGTACGCATTGTCATACAATATATATATATATATATATATATATATATATATATATATATATATATATATATATATATATATATATATATATATACAGATGCTGTCTACAGGAACTTTATTTTGAGATACTTCCAGACATGCTAGATGATGTACCTCTGCTAATGCGAAGACACATGTGTTTCATGCATGATGGGACTGCAGGATATTGTAGTTACAGGCTGACATCTACCATGAAAGATGACCTGCACGATTTTTATCCGAGGGGTCACCTAAAACAAATGGTTTATGCAGCAGATATTAATAATACAGAGGCGCCTAATCAGCGTGTCATAGAGGCATGCGAAACCATTCGATACCGTGTGGAAGTATTTGAAAGAGTCCACCAGTCAATGATCCGACGGGTACATGTGGAAAAGCAAGCAGAGAACATTTTGAACATTTTTTATGAGTTACTGTGTCGGGGAACGAAGATGGCTTTTGAACATATGTTTATGTAGACATTTTACCTTGTTTTGGTCTCGGAAACCCACCTCCAAATTTATAAAAATATATTTTTGATTGTATCTTGGATTATGCATTTAACAGCGTGTACCATAAACTTTAAGGTTAATAAGTAATAAACGAAGGATTTGCAAAGATATGTTCATATGAACTTTTGGCCTTTTTTGTGTGTGGACTTCACCCCAACGTTTGGAAAACTTTTTTGATACAACTTGTATATATATATATATATATATATATATATATTGCCATGTTTAGTTTAAATCTAACAAACTTACCGTACCTTCACAACAGATCCGTTAATTACTTTTTGGTTAATAAAATTCTCAATAATGATTGCAGATATTATTTATAAATATACATTTATATCCATTTAAAGAAGGTTCCCATTTGTTTTACGATCGCTGGACAAAGAAGCCATATATATATATATATATATATATATATATATATATATATATATATAAATTAATATATATATTATAAATTAATTGATTTAAAATATGGGTTTTTCGCTACACAGTGATAACCATGTTTCAAAAATGGAAGCTAAAGCCCTTGAATTCAATTTTGAAACATGGTTATCACTGTGTAGCGAAAAACCCATATTTAAATCAATTAATTTATAATATTAATGCCCTGTAAATTTACATTGAGCACTATTGTGTAAAAATAAAAATATCTATAAGAACACCGGATTTTATATGTTACTGTTCTTCTTTATATATATATATATATATATATATATATATATATATATATATATATATATATATATATATGAAGAAATATAGTCTTAAAGTGTGCTATATTTATGGGATAAAGTTCTCAATATCAGAGATAGAGCGTGTGTAAATATACAAGTGGACATGGAAGTCAGCACTTAGAGGCGACAGTCTGTTTCATGCTAGTGCAATCGTCAGACGAGTCGCCTGACGATTGCACTAGCATGAAACAGACTGTCGCCTCTAAGTGCTGACTTCCATGTCCACTTTTATATATATATATATATATATATATATATATATATTGCCACCTTTATTTTAAATCTAAAAGATCCGTTTATTACATTTGCTTGATAAAATTTCCGACAACGATTCCAGCAAGACATAACCATTCTAAAGGTTCTAATTTGGTTCCCGATTGCTAGACAAAGAAGCCATTTCTTCTTCATAACATAATTTCAAAGGAATATCAGATGAATATTGTTCAGTTGATTTTTCGCCATCTACCTAGAGACATCTGGCGGTGCGTCAGTGTACTGCGGCGCATATTTTGGGAGCTGAGTCAGTTAAGTGCCCTGTGTTGTACATGGATGGGCGATCATGTCTCTTTCAATTCATGACTGACGAGGCAGAAATTTTTCCAACTGTCTTTTGTCATATCATTCTGTGGCAACCTAGTTGTCTATCATGGCTATAGAAACGAATCTATACTGCTATTGAAAATGGATTCATATTATTCTGAAGATTATTTGGGTGTAAGTGAATAAATATAACGAACATGACTGGAATTCGAACCCCGCTCTCCAATTTCATATTCTGATTCGATATCCATTAGACCACAAAGCACATAATTTTACTCGAATACTTGGCTTAAAATAACGGTTTTGAAACTGTTTGAATATAGTGAACATTTAAAACAGTATCAAAACCGTTATATATAGGGCCGTACAACTGTAAAGCTGGCTATACACGAGGACCTTACGCATTCTATCGTCACTCGTCCTTGCAACGTGACAATCCCAGCGAAATCTCAATTTCACCAATGGTACATTTTGCGGAATTGGATACTTTTCGTCAAAAGTATAGCCACAGATTGCGCCGAGACTTTTGTAGAAGACATCCGACTGACTGACCTAGATGGGGTCACATAATTCTGATAAGTACAATAGTATAGTCAAGACTGCTTCTCGATAAAGCCCTATTTTTGTGTCCAATTTGGTACCTCTCTCCTTCCATAAACAGTGGCGAAGCTTCCCAAATACACTTGCAATCCGATTTGTATTTATTCATCTTACTTTCTAAATTATATAAATGGTCTCACATACATCAAGTTCTTACCATCAATCTGCATAAGAGTGTCTGAGAATTGATGAACTGGTGGGGGTTTTCTGACACCCCGGGTCTGCTTTGGACAAGGGGGCGGCTGGTGGATCACCGTTTCTTTATGCTAATGATAAGGCCAAATGCTTCGCACGCAACAGAGAAACGGATGACGAGATCTTGGGCTTCCTCTAGGAATATTGTCATAAGTGCAACTGCGTCAATTAGCAGAAAATCACGAATGAAGGTTGTTCGGAGAAGTGTTTTAGATTTGCACCGCTGATTGTTGAATAGACAACCACTCAAATTTAACTCTAGTGTCCAAGTCACCAAAGGTATATTTGAGCAAAGATAACAAGGGCCATTCTTTTTTGGTTTCGTGCTATTTTTACCATCAAAACATTCAGACAATTTCCTCTCAGACATAACACCAGCTTTCACGCCCTCGTGAAAAGAGCTTATAATATTCAAACTTTGTCTGGGATTCCAAGCTTTTAAAGATATTTCCAGAATCCTTCCCGATTTACACTCTTGAAGGCCTTAGTAATTTCAACAAGCATCACCTGGTTCTTTTCACGCACTTTTCCGGCTACCTGATTGAGTGAGAAGATCATATAATTAGTGTCATGACCGAACCTGAAACCACACTGTGATTTCGGGTAAATCTCATTGATAACATGCTTGATAATCCTGTTCAGAATAAGTTTAGCTAATATTCTACCAGTAATTGAGAAATTGATAGTAGAGATATTCCACGATAGTTGTCACAAACATTTCTATTACATTTGTTCTTGTATAGGTGTTGAATTAAGGCACCCTTGTAATCTTGAAGAACACGAATTGGCCTCCGTATTACCCTGAAGAGCTGGTGTAAGTCTTTGACTAACTTTTTACCCACATACTTGTATATTTCAAGTGGAAAAACATCTTTTCCAGCTGTTTTACCTGAAGAGATTTGTTTTATAGAGAGCAAGACTTCCTACAAAGTTGGCTAGAAAGGCATTTCTTGTATTTCAGGACTTTTGGAAATGGCTGCAATAAAGTCTTCAGCAATGACAGATGGAGCGTTGAAAATAGACCTTGAAGTGCCGATTCCAGCGACGCAAGGTATTAGACTATTCTGACAGAGGCGTCTGTCCATTTGAGGAGATTACTGGCGTGACTCCGTTCTCTCAAGCACCGTAGATTTTCCTAAGAAATGATGAAGCCCTTTCTATCTGCTGCTTCCTGAAGTTCTGTAGCTTTTGAAAACAACCAGTCTACCGAGGTACTGAGTCTTCTTTGAAAGAAGTTTTTATCATTAATCCGTTTTGTGTGAGTTTACTCTATGAGTAGCTGGACTTCAACTTTGCTTTCATCAAATCAAACCTGGTGTTTCCGAACCGGCAGTTGGAGCTCATCTAAGGAAGCAGTATGCACTGTATGCCGAAGTGATTTCCCCATTAATTCGATAGCAATATCGTTAGTAATCTTGAGGGCACTGAAAGCCGTATCCAGCTTGCTGCAGAGCTCACTCTGTTTTTTCTGATGATTTTAAAACCAGAGTATTTATCCGACTAGGCACAAATGTCTTCTGCAGGCTCCTGTGAGCAAGCCGAAAGGAAGCCTTACAAAGAAGGTGAGCATGGTCAGAAAGGCAGCAGTTTGTATCAAACGAATGTGTCGTATTAATGTCCATCAAGTCAGTCGTGGTGACGGAATAGCGAATAGGGTGCCAGTCGATCGACGATGCATCCATAATGTCTTGCGGCAGCACGATTGTTAAAAGTAGATGTTGATGATTACAAGATTGAATTCTCTGCGAATAGAAAAGAGGCGCAGGCCGTGGAAGTGCATGCCTTTACCAGCATGATGACCCAGCAGGCCATCCCAGAACTGGTAATCGCTACCCAACCGAGTATTAAAGTCCCCTATTAGGATGAGTTTATCTCTATGTTGTACGTGTAAAATGACATTACGGAGGTGGTTGTAGAAGTCATCTTTCTCTTCCACAATGCTGTTATATACACACACACACACACACACACACACACACACACACACACACACACACACATATATATATATATATTAAGTATGTGGTGCAGTTCAATTTATATTACATGAATCATTCATAGAAAAAGCAGATAGTGAAGTGAATGATATAAATGGTGAGAATACATCTTCGCAAACAAATTTATTAAAATTACATTAACCTTTTGATGAATGCGATGATCCATGTTTTTAATAAATTCCAGTTATATAAGGTAATTTTTTTTGCTAGTACTTTCATCTTTTCATACAAACATCATCAGGCATGGAAATTGATTTGTTTTTTACATCGAGGTAATAACGGAATAACGAAAGATTAGATGTGATCCGAAATATGTTTTTTTTAGAAATGTGTTATTGTTAACGGTACGAAATTTTGGAGTATGCGGTCGCAACGCTGAGATTGATATTTTTGAAAATTTAAGAGTGTCCGTTTTTTTGCTAATATGGTAATAGAAGAATTCTTTTGTTGCAGTAGTTTTTCAGTCGATGTGGCATGAACTAAATTGTTCAATAAATAGAGGAATGTTGCAACTATTATCCCGGAGGTTGCTTTTTGCATGAATGATTCATGTAATATTAGGTCATCCCATAAGTTCTGCCCGAATTTCGAATAAAGAAAACAAGTGACCAAATGTTACATTTAATTACAGATTCAATCAACAATATATTTTCCCTGGTTATCTATGACTGCCTTCCATCTATTAACAAGCTTACTAATTCCATTACTGTAAAATTCTTTTGGCTTTAATTCGAAGAACTCACAAATGTTAGTTTTAACCTCTTCCTGTGTTACAAAAGCTGTTTTTTCCAAATGCTTCTGTAAGCTACAAAACAAATGGTAGTCTGAAGGAGTAAGGTCGGGAGAATAAGGTGAATGAGGAATTTTCTCCCAACCAAGTTCTTCGATCTTTTGTGACGTGATTCTTGCTGTGTGTGGTCGCGCATTGTCCTGATGAAACATCATCCGTTTTCGATTCACTAGAGCAGGTCTTTTCTTCCCCTCAAAGCTTGGTTCAAACGTTCTAATTGCTGACAGTATATTTGAGCATTAATTGTTGCATTAGGTGGTAAGAATTTAAAGTAGATTATTCCTTGGCAATCCCACCAGACTGAAAGAAAAACCTTTTGCCCATAAAGTTCCCTTCTCGGCTGTAGCTGGGGTCCTTCCCCTTTACCGAGCATCGGTCTACGACGCTTAACATTTCGATAAAATATTCATTTTTCGTCGCCAGTCACAAGTCTATCCAAAAAAGGTGAAACAAGTTGGCGAGAATGGAGAGAAGAGCAGATGTCAACTCGGGATTTGAGGTTGTTTTCAGACAATTCATGAGGTACCCAATTTCCAAGTTTAGGAACTTTTCCAAATTGTTGAAGATGACGATGAATAGTTGTATGGTTTGAACTGAGAACCACTGCCAATTCCTCAACTGATAAAGCAAGATTTTTATCAAGGGCTGCTTCAAGAAGCTTTTCATCAAACTCAACTGGACGTCCGGTTCGATCTTCATCTTCAAGGCTGAAATCTCCACCTCTGAATTTTGCAAACCATCTTCTGCAAGTTCTTTCATTCACACATTCCTCTTCATAAACTGAGTTAATGTTTCTAGCCGCTTCGGCTGCTGAGTTTCCTTTCTTGAACTCAAATGATTCTTAGGTACTTCCATGTTAGCAGGGTTTTAATCAAACAAAATTTAATTTTATTGTTCTCTGAAATAAAATCTGATCAGTTTAAATGCATCTAAACATAAAAATAATGTTCAGCTCCATTAGACATTATAAAATATTCTTTAAATTTTGTTCATTTTAACAAAAAGTTAAAATTCGGACAGAACTTATGGGATGGCCTAATACATATATATATATATATATATATATATATATCTATATATATATATATATGTGTGTGTGTGTGTGTGTGTGTGTGTGTGTGTGTGTGTGTGTGATGGACACACAAGTCGTATTCGACGTATGACGGTCAGAGCAGCTCAGTTCCAAGGAACCGACAGCCAGACACCAGCACATATGATTTGATTATAATGGTGAAGACTTTGTGTGGAACCATCCACACTTTTTGAAAAGTCGAATACGAAAACCTAGTGCACTATGTGCCACAACGTCCCCAAACGTCCGTCTACAGGTTTTGAATTCAGAGTCATCCTTCTAGACCAAGGCTATAGAAACCAATCTGTCCTGTTATTTATCTATAGCTGGTGGGGGAAGAGGAGGATTAATACCTTTCCCAAGGGTTTTTAGCACGTAGATGAATGCAATGGATTCGACTGGAATACGAACTCGGCTCTCCTATTCCTCAATCCGAGACGCTATCCACTACTTCTCATATATATATATATATATATATATATATATATATATATATATATATATATATATATATATATATATATATAAATAATATTAGTGGTTGATATACACATATACATATATACATCTAAAATATATAAATATATATACATACTTATACACACGCACACACACACACACACACACACACACACACACACATATATATATATGTATATATATATATATATATATATATATATATATATGTAAAATTTCCAACAGGATAGAATCCAGGTAGAACTCAATGTCCAGGACAGAGTAAGAATATAATAAAAAGAATATAATAAAAAAGCTCAAACACTAATATTCCATGGTTATAATTTATTATATTGGAATCGTAATTACGATCCAATTCATCAGACCTACAAATTCAAAAAGAAATCAGAAAAAAATAACTCCGGGAATAAAAACCAAAATTTAGTAAGAGTATATCTATGAGAATGGGGGACGAATGTGTGAGGTAAATGAAAATTCTAGAGAGGGGTAACAGACGAGAGAAGAACACGAAGGCCTAAAAGTGAAGGAGGGGATTAAATTTAACAGAGAGAAATTTTAAATATAAGAGCTAAATGATAGTTTACATGAGTGAGATACAGATAAATGTGAATTATTTTCCGATGCATAATTAATTACTGAATAGCTGAGCTAAATTGAATAAAATATATACAACCAAAAATGTTTGCGGTTTCTCTCTTTTACTAAAATATACATTTTTCTTTCGTTGGAACAACTATACCCATTTCCCTATATATATATATATATATATATATATATATATATATATATATATATATATATATATATATATATATATATATATATATATATACACATATATATATATATATATGTATATATATATATACACACATATATATATATATATATGTGAACATAGAAGTCAACACTTAGAGGCAACAGTCTGTTCCTGCTAGATGCAATCGTCAGACCTGACGATTGCATCTAGCATGAAACAGACTGTCGCCTCTAAGTGTTGACTTCTATGTTCACTTTTATATTTACACACGCTCTATTTCTGATATTCAGCAATTTATCCCATAAATATAGCACACTTTAAGACTATATTTCTTTATATATATATATATATATATATATATATATATATATATATATATATATATATATATGTGTGTGTGTGTGTGTGTGTGTGTGTGTGTTTATTTTAAATCAGTCAAAACTATTGCAACGTTACAAAACATTTCAGATAATGATGATAACTACTATTTATACATGGATATTTATAATTATTTTTGAGAATGTCTTTGAAATATTCTCATGAAAGGGAGAGCGGAAACCACAAAAACCTGAATTCCCAACGGAAGTTTGGGATTTAGCTCCTGATCACCTTCCGTGTTCTGATGTGTACTAAGAAAATGCTGACTGGTCTTTGTTGATTTTCAAATGTCAAGAATAACTGTGGCTATATCGTCTCAGAACGCGGAAATGATTGCATTTTTGAAGAATCTTTTTAGCTTGTCGATGCCGTCCTTAACCGAAAGCTTATTTTCTTGGAATTTTTAAACCGACAAAAATATTACCTATTCAAGTCGCTTCTAATCTGTCAAGACTGCGTAACAGACTTTATACACTCATTATTGCCTCGACGACATTGTATTATAATTGATTAATTCGGGCATCTCGAAGCAGTGTAATGGTTAGTAAGCTTGTCTCGTTCGAACAATTACGACTGAGTATTGAGTTAAATCCTCACTGGGTGCCCCTTACTTTCGGCCTTGTGCCACATCTAAACTACACTTGGAAAATCACTATATTTGATTGATTATCCCAGGCGACCATTCAATCATTATTAACTGAAAAGGAAATTTAACAATGTACTTATAATTTTGAAGAACACTGTAAATATAATGCTGACTGGTCTTTGTTGATTTTCCAGTCTCAAGAATGACAGTGGCCCCTTTCGTATCAGGACGCAGAAATGACTGCATTTTTGAAGCAGTTTTTAGATTGGCGAATACCTTCCTTAACCGAAAGCTAATTTTCTTGGAATTTTTAAACTATCAAATATGTTACTTATTTGAGTTGATTGAAATCTGTAAACACTGGCAATCAGGGAAACAAACTTTATACTCTTATTATTGATTTGACGACAGTGTATTATGATTAAATAAATGATTGTCCTAAGTTATCATTCATTCATTATTAATTGAATAATGATATGTTCACCACGAGAAGAAGCACATTGGCAAATGAATAAGAAATTTAAAAAGAAATGTGTTTATAATTTTGAAGAACACTGTAAATATAATCCCCGCTTTTAATTGTCAGGTAACATCCTAGCAGGCGATCCCACAAATATAATTATATACTTACTAATAATTAATTCCAAAATGAGCGCTCGTTGCTCCTTTGTAAACGTCTCTCCAAGGGGAATCCAGCACGCGAGACATCGTAAACCAATTTAGTGAATTTGTTCCTTGACCGTCAAATATGACGCGAAGGACCTCCGTGTCATTCTTGAATAAAGATAATTTAACCTGAAATTTAACATGAAATGAATTAATTAATCGTCAATAATTAACAAGCAGCTGGCGTAACAGTTTTATTACGGAAACGGAAAATGGACTCGATAGGCCGAATTCAAATTTCAACTGTGCTAGTTTTATTTAATTCTTTAGGCCCTACTACGTTCCTTATCCTCATTAACGATCTTCTTGATCTCATAGGTTCCCTAGTAGGTATCTATGCAAACGACACTACTATTTACTCCTGCCTCAAAAACAAATCTAGTGTCACCGATAAAACTAACCTGGCCGTTTGTCTTGAAAAGTACCTCCAATCGGTTGTAAACTGGGGCAGGAATTGGCTGGTTAACTTTAATGCCCCCAAAACAAAACTGCTCTCTATAACTCACCAGAGAGAACCATCCCTGCCTCCCATTAGAATGTCTGACACTGAATTCCACGAGAGCACCTCTTTGCGACTACTCGGTTTCACATTGTCCGCTGACCTGACAAGAAACGAATACATTGAGTCAATAGCTTCGTCCACCGCTAGGAAGGTTGGTTCCCTGTGTCGCGCCAGGAAATTTTTCTCGCCGGAGTTGATCCTTCAAATCAACCATTCGTCCTTGCATGGAGTATTGCTGTCATATATGGTCTGGAGCTCCTTGCAATTGTCTCAAGGTCGTTGATAAAATCCAAAGACGGCTATGCAATGTAACTGTTCCTGATCTGGCATCTCGTCTGCAACCGTTCTCTCACACACATGCCGTTGCCTCCCTCTGTCTTTTTTACGAATACTTTCACGGTAACTACGTGGATGAGCTACTTTCGCTCGTTCCCAGACTTCATGAATTTAAGCGCTCAACTAGGCTGGCATCTCGCTCTCACCCTTTGACTATCGAAACTGTTAAATGTAGTCGTCTCTTCTACTCCAATAGCTTCATGTCTCGCACTTCTCGACTGTGGAACTCCCTCGCCATTTCTTGTTTTCCTGATAGCTATAATCTCCAACTATTCAAAAGTAACGTCAATCGACGTCTCCAGATGCCCTGATCTATCCCCTAACCTTCTCTTCATTCTTTCCTCTATCACTCCTCTTTGCTCTCACTCCAACTCTCTGTAACCCCTTGCGTGCTAGTGGCTTCCCGCCTTGCTTGGGATTAAATGCTTAAAAAAAGATCCTTTGAAAAGGCATGAATCTATTTTCCATGACCTCCTTGAAACGAACCCTAATTATTTCTTAAGATGGAGTGCGAATCAAATATCATCTCTGGTTTTTCTCACGTTCATCAAATAAAATATGAAGGCATGTCCTTTTCCAAAATTTTCTATTTTGTCAGTAGATTAATTCGATGGTTTTTCTGTTGTGTGACCAGCAAAATTTAAAGTCTTTCCTCAGTTGCTGCTTTACGATTAAGATGTGTCTCATGAAATGTCGGACTCATGGGGATTTCTGATTTGAATCTATCAAGATGGAATGAATTTTGTATTTATCTATATTTACTTAGCACACATATAAATGGAAAGAGAAAGAGGTGAACTTTGATGCACCAATCTTGTATTGCCTTGAAAATCAGCATTTGAAATCCTAGCGTTATGTGCGCTTGAACACTGATCACTTCGTTCTTCATGGTATTTTTTATTATCAAGTCTGTGAAGCAAACATGGCTGTTTTCTTTTACTTGATAATCTTGAATGCAGGTTTTGTTTCAAAAATGTTATTTTTAACAAGTATCGTGTTTTGTATTTAATTTTCAAAGCTTGATATGTCATGTAGACTAACCTGATACATCTCACCTTCAAAGGCAGATTTGCAATGATGAACTAAATGTTAAATTAAAAAAACTCATTGATTCTGTTATTGTAATTATCGGCTTCACAAGACTAAAAAGGATAAGCGAACGAAAATGGGGTATCAACACGATAGGATAAGCAGGAAATAAAATGTGATTGGCTTAAAGTGTAAATATTCGAGCAAAATCGAGGAAATTATGATCATTATAGTTGGTAGGGGTATCACTCTCGTTAATTAAATTGTGTTCATGCCACAATACACCCCTACTAAGCCTACCCCAAATCACAGGCGTGTTGCATACAGTGGGTATCGATGTTACAACCATAGGGAATGACCAGAAAAGTTTCCAACTATACAATTGGGGGAACATTCCGAATGAATTAACAAGATCAGTTTCAATTTCTTTGGTGATAAAATGAATACATTTCAGAATAATCTTACTTTCATTATGGGAAGAGAAGTCCAAATTTCAAAGAAAAAACTGGAAAAGTAGCCAGGGCAATTTCCATTGGTGCAATACGCTGGCATAAATGTATTAAAAACTCCATTGAGTCCGCTTCCACTTTTCATAGAATAGATTTTCATCCATTGGTCATCTGATAAAAATATATAAAGTGATTTGTAAGATCATCAAATACAAAAAAAGGACCGAACTCCAACAGTCACTTAAATACTTCAAGTAAATGAGGTGATGTAGGATTAATGGCTGATGTGGTTGGAACTTACGAACAGATAAAAGAGATGATGACTCTCCAATTACCTTACGAACAGATAAAAGAGATGAAGACTCTCCAATTAACTTACGAACAGATAAAAGAGATGAAGACTCTCCAATTAACTTACGAACAGATAAAAGAGATGATGACTCTCCACTTAACTTACGAACAGATAAAAAAGATGATGACTCTCCACTTAACTTACAAACAGACAAAAGAGATGATGACTCTCTACTTAACTTACGAACAGACAAAAGAGATGATGACTCTCCACTTAACTTACGAACAGACAAAAGAGATGATGACTCTCCACTTAACTTACGAACAGATAAAAGAGATGATGACTCTCCACTTAACTTACGAACAGATAAAAGAGATGATGACTCTCTACTTAACTTACGAACAGACAAAAGAGATGATGACTCTCCACTTAACTTACGAACAGATAAAAGAGATGATGACTCTCCACTTAACTTACGAACAGACAAAAGAGATGATGACTCTCCACTTAACTTACAAACAGACAAAAGAGATGATGACTCTCTAATTAACTTACGAACAGACAAAAGAGATGATGACTCTCCACTTAACTTACGAACAGACAAAAGAGATGATGACTCTCTACTTAACTTACGAACAGATAAAAGAGATGATGACTCTCCACTTAACTTACGAACAGATAAAAGAGATGATGACTCTCTACTTAACTTACGAACAGAGAAAAGAGATGATGACTCTCTACTTAACTTACAAACAGACAAAAGAGATGATGACTCTCTACTTAACTTACAAACAGACAAAAGAGATGATGACTCTCCACTTAACTTACAAACAGACAAAAGAGATGATGACTCTCTACTTAACTTACGAACAGACAAAAGAGATGATGACTCTCCACTTAACTTACAAACAGACAAAAGAGATGATGACTCTCCACTTAACTTACGAACAGACAAAAGAGATGATGACTCTCCACTTAACTTACAAACAGACAAAAGAGATGATGACTCTCTACTTAACTTACGAACAGACAAAAGAGATGATGACTCTCAACTTAACTTACGAACAGACAAAAGAGATGATGACTCTCCACTTAACTTACAAACAGATAAAAGAGATGATGACTCTCTACTTAACTTACGAACAGACAAAAGAGATGATGACTCTCCACTTAACTTACGAACAGATAAAAGAGATGATGACTCTCCACTTAACTTACGAACAGACAAAAGAGATGATGACTCTCCACTTAACTTACAAACAGACAAAAGAGATGATGACTCTCCACTTAACTTACAAACAGACAAAAGAGATGATGACTCTCTACTTAACTTACGAACAGACAAAAGAGATGATGACTCTCCAATTAACTTACGAACAGATAAAAGAGATGATGACTCTCCACTTAACTTACGAACAGATAAAAGAGATGATGACTCTCCACTTAACTTACGAACAGACAAAAGAGATGATGACTCTCCACTTAACTTACGAACAGACAAAAGAGATGATGACTCTCCACTTAACTTACGAACAGATAAAAGAGATGATGACTCTCCACTTAACTTACGAACAGATAAAAGAGATGATGACTCTCTACTTAACTTACGAACAGAGAAAAGAGATGATGACTCTCTACTTAACTTACAAACAGACAAAAGAGATGATGACTCTCTACTTAACTTACAAACAGACAAAAGAGATGATGACTCTCCACTTAACTTACAAACAGACAAAAGAGATGATGACTCTCTACTTAACTTACGAACAGACAAAAGAGATGATGACTCTCCACTTAACTTACAAACAGACAAAAGAGATGATGACTCTCCACTTAACTTACGAACAGACAAAAGAGATGATGACTCTCCACTTAACTTACAAACAGACAAAAGAGATGATGACTCTCCACTTAACTTACAAACAGACAAAAGAGATGATGACTCTCTACTTAACTTACGAACAGACAAAAGAGATGATGACTCTCCACTTAACTTACGAACAGACAAAAGAGATGATGACTCTCCACTTAACTTACGAACAGACAAAATAGATGATGACTCTCCACTTAACTTACAAACAGACAAAAGAGATGATGACTCTCTACTTAACTTACAAACAGACAAAAGAGATGATGACTCTCCACTTAACTTACGAACAGACAAAAGAGATGATGTCTCTCCAATTAACTTACGAACAGATAAAAGAGATGATGACTCTCCACTTAACTTACGAACAGATAAAAGAGATGATGACTCTCCAATTAACTTGCGAACAGATAAAAGAGATGATGACTCTCCAATTAACTTACGAACAGATAAAAGAGATGATGACTCTCCAATTAACTTGCGAACAGATAAAAGAGATGATGACTCTCCAATTAACTTACGAACAGATAAAAGAGATGATGACTCTCCACTTAACTTACAAACAGACAAAAGAGATGATGACTCTCCACTTAACTTACAAACAGACAAAAGAGATGATGACTCTCCACTTAACTTACAAACAGACAAATGAGATGATGACTCTCCACTTAACTTACGAACAGATAAAAGAGATGATGACTCTCCACTTAACTTACGAACAGACAAAAGAGATGATGACTCTCCACTTAACTTACAAACAGACAAATGAGATGATGACTCTCCACTTAACTTACGAAAAAGGCAAAAGACATAAAGACTCTCCATTAAATTACGAACAGATAAAAGAGATGTTGACTCTCCACTTAACCTACGAACAGACAAACTAAATGAAGACTCTCCACATATCTTTCGAATAGAAGAAAGACACGATGCTCTTCACTTAACTTACGAACAGTCAAAAGACTTGATGACCCTCCACTTAACTTACGAACAGACAAGAGTTGTTGACTCACCACTTATTATACGAACAGATAAAATGTGATGATGACTCTCCGCTTAACATACGAACAGACAAAAGACATGTTGACTCTCCACTTTACTTACGAACAGACAAAAGAGATGATGATTCCCCAATTAACTTACGAACAAACAAGGGAGATGTTGACTCTCAACTTAACTTACGAACAGACCAAAGAGATGTTGACTCTCCACTTAACTTACGAACAGACACAAGTGATGATGACTCTCCACTTAACTTACGAACAAAGAGATGATGACTCTCTACTTAACTTACGAACTGACAAAAGAGTTGTTCACTCTCCACGTAACTTACGAACAGACAAAAGAGATGATGACTCTCTACTTAACTTACGAACAGACAAAAGAGATAACGACTTTCCACTTAACATGACAATTTGCTTTTGAAACTTTAGAAATCTTAAAATCGGAGAACGCTGAAGGATGAAAATTCCTGGGGGAAAATGACCGAGTGATTCGACTTTATATTTACTCTGGATCAGGAGCAGACGATATAAACCGTCACGGTGTCTACAGTGTCCGGAAATTATTTTGGATTGAGAACTGTTGTCCGATTTTGGGGTGGGGGAATGGTGAGTCAATGACCAAGATGATGATGATGATGATTATCGTCTTAGATGGGTTTCCGATGAGGATAAATATTGCAAATTGTTGCTATTCTTGATGGTAATGTCTATCATTTCAGCTCAGCTGGTATCAATTGAATTGACACGTTGTTATATAGGAATAAAGTGTCGCTGCCGACACTTAAGGTTGAATATAGATCGCCAGTGGACAAGCACAGGCGATCCTATTATTGAATTAAATGGATCACGTGACCATAGAGGAAACGCATATATGTAGGAAGTCGCATGACGTCTAATTGATTATCATTTTTATTCTATCCTCTATTACTATTCGGATCGTCATTTCTAGTCTATCCTCTATTACTATTCGGTTCGATATTACTAGTCTATCCTCTGTTACTATATGGACCGCTATTCTCTACTCTATTCACTATTTTATTTCTCTATTCGGATCACTATACGGATTACTGTTCGAGCGACTATTATCGAGCAAGTGCAGTTATAACCCATGCCTGATACACGCTTAAGCGATCATGTATCTTTCGATACATGACTGACGAGGCAGGTAGATAATGGATAGCGGCTCGGATTTGGGAATAGGTGTGCCGAGTTCGAATTCCAGTAGTATCCATTACATTTACTTACGTGCTAGTACCCTTGGGAAAAGTATGAATCTTATTCTTCTCCCCGCAGCTATGGATAAATAGTAGGACAGGTCCTGTAGCCTTGGATGGCAACTGGTCTACCGCAGAAAAAATGGCAACCTACTGCGGGAAAAATTCTCCCTCGTCAGTTATGTAACGAAATATACATGATCACCTAAGCGTGTATCACGTATGGAACATACTGACTATTAGTGCGAGATTATTCAAAGGCTTCTGGCACCAGTATTGTTCAACGGCGTACTATAGCTGTATCTGCGATTACAATGTCTCTACTACAACGAGCATTACAAAAGCGACAACGAATATTTGTTGGCATCAAAAGTGGCAACATATGTTCGTTGATATCGCAAAACACGTGTATGGCTTGTATTAATGAATATGTCCATCAGAATGACGATAATAAAGATGAATATGAATATGATAATGATGTGAATATTTATAATGCCATAACAAAAATGAAAATGAAGATGATAATTGCAATAAGATTTATTTTAATTAGTGAAGATTACATTTAAAGCAATATTGATATATGACTAAACGCGATCATTGTAATTAGGCTTATATGAAAATGATGTATAAACGAATTTGAGGAAAGACTGGACAGCATTGACGAGGATCAAAATGATTCTTATTTAAATAATATTGACGACTCGAGCTCATCTTCTGTTTCATAATGTCTTTGATATTGGATTTGTTGATTTTATCGCTGTCACCTTATCATTCTTTGAGTGGAAAATTTGACAACTTCCATCACCAAAACGCCACACGTTGCAGGATATATTAATAAATTAATTGATTGGATTTTTACCGATAATGATCGAGATAATTCATATTTAAATAGTATTGACGATGCGAGCTTACCTTCTCCTGTTTCATAGTATGTCTTTGTTGTTGTATTTGTTGATATTTTTGCTGTCACTTTGTCCTTCATGGCGTGGAAAATCTGACAGTTTCCCAAACCAAATCGCCAGACATTGCAGAATTTCTCATCTGCACACTTTTGGCCGCATTTACTTATATCTTTCAGTTTCACGGTTTTAAATACTGGCTGAACGCCATTCAGGATGTAAATGTTGATTCCCCCCGGCAATAACTTGTATTCTCTCACGTAGCACTGGGCATGCATATAAGTAACGCATTGTATTAAAAGAAAAACTATATTTATTACAAAGAATTTTTTAGCAGCTTCCATAGTTTTCCCTGCTGTCAAAAAAAGAAAATAAAAGCAAACATGTCAGAATGTCATCTGGCGGATGTGCGTTCTTAAATGAAGTTTAACAAAGGGGAGATAATCATGTTTAACATTGATCGATTTACTCACATTCCCTTGACGTAATCATTATTTTTATTAGGCATGTTGAAAAGTTTTCAGCGAAAAACTAGAAGCTTGTTTTCAAAAAGAGGTCTAGGAACTTTCACACATTCCTGATAATAATGGAATCATTAAGAGAACATATAAAATGGAAATATAGTTTAATTCATTGCTTCAAATTAAAGCAAAGGCACTAAAATAATATTTTTTATTACGCTGGAAAAATTCGAAGGTGCTTAGTGAATGACGTCCTTGTGAGATTAAACAAAATATTAAAACATAGAAAGTTATCGTTAGAAACAAAGAAAAGTGTTCTGAACTGTTATGTGATAAGGAATTGTATGTTAGACAACTTTCTTGCAGGTACGGAAGAGACTTGAAGCGCATAGGTGAGGTTCTATCGATGACTGGTAATAATTCTATAGGTGTGGGCGGTAAGCAACGAGGGTGTCAGAGGGAAAATATATATGTTAAATGTATATTTACAATCAGAAAGAGAGTTGAAATTTCTGTTACTTATAATGAGAACCGTGTGCTTATAGAATTTAACACTCCTAGGATATATGCAAGAAAATCTTCTTACAAGTGATGAAAAGACTTGAAGTAATAGAATAACATGGACCAAACATGTGAGCAACGACGAAGGTTCTAGAGAAAAGGTAAACGAAAAGAACACTTATACTTAAGATCAGAAAGAGACGGATGAAATTTCTGGAGCGCATAATGAGGAAAGAGGGCTTGGAAAATCTTATACGCACAGGGCAGATTGAAGAAGAAGGAGTTTTTAAAACCAAAAACGGCTTTTACAAAAATACATGTGAATGAAAAATTGAATCAACTCAATCTTTATATGTCTGTTAAAGAACCTAAAATTAATCAATATATATATATATAGTTTTTTATCCTTACATGTGCGTATGCATGTGTGTGCTTGTGCGCATGCGTGTGTGCGTGTGTATGCGAATGCGTGTGCGTATGCACGAGTGTGTGTGTATGTGTGCGTAAAATATTAATTCAAACTGAGGCATAAAACAACGCAAGTTTTTCGCATTCGCTTTTCAGTATGTATTTGCATAATACCCAGCTGAGAGATTCTTCCTTCACAAAGAATACAACTTGTATATTGAACTTCCAAAATCAAAAAATGAAAAAAGTTATATAATGACTCAGCTGTAATATACAACTTACGGAATGACAACTATGTAATATATAATTTATAGAATGAGAACATTGTAAGTTACATTTTATAGAATTTCTATACTATAATATACAATTTATGGAATAGCAACTATATAATATACAATTTATGGAATAGCAACTATATAATATATAATTTGTGGAATGTCAACTATATAATATATAATTTATGGAATAGCAACTATATAATATACAATTTTTGGAATGTCAACTATATAATATACAATTTATGGAATAGCAACTATATAATATATAATTTGTGGAATGTCAACTATATAATATACAATTTATGGAATAGCAACTATATAATATACAATTAATGGAATAGCCACTATATCATATATAATTTGTGGAATGTCAACTATATAATATACAATTTATGGAATAGAAGCTATATAATATACAATTTGTGGAATGTCAACTCATAATATACAATTTATGGAATAGCAACTACATAATATACAATTTATCGAATAGCAACTATATAATATATAATTTATGTAATAGGAACTATATAATATACAATTTATGGAATGGCAACTATATAACATATAATTTGTGGAATAGCAACTATATAATATACAATTTATGGAATGAGTACGGTGTAATTTAGCAGTTATAGAATTGTTAAGTTACAATTTATAAACCGACTACTCTATAGTATACTATTAATGGAATAACATCATAGTAATATACCATTTATGGAATGACTGCACTATAATATACAGTTGATGAAATGACAACACTGTAATATAAAACGTATAGAACGAAAATCTGTAAAACACTCGTTCATGCGCACGTGTTTTATCAACGTAAATAACATTGAAGTCCGTTGAAGTCTCAAAAGACGAAACACGTCACAGAAAACCTTTTCACACTTTGTCACACTTCTCTCTCTCTCTCTCTCTCTCTCTCTCTATATATATATATATATATATATATATATATATATATATATATTTGTGTATTTAGGCAGCAATCCTTCTTTCATTCATATTTCATTAAAACGACTGACAATTTATTTAGTTTTATTTAGCTTTTTATACAATTTCATATGCGATCTAATAATGTTTTTCTTTTCGGATGATAAATTATATAAAAACTGTCCAAAATTTTCTTTTTATCCGAGCGCTTTCGGCTATACATTTAGCCATTTTCAAGGATTATATTTTAACTGTTAGAATTAGAAATAGTTTGTTATATGTATGTTTTATAAAAGGTTTCATTTTTTTGTTTCAAGACACGGTCAAGATATTATGTCCATGTTCAAAGTTAATATTATTAAGTGTTGGTTTGTTTGTTTTTATTAATAAGGCTTCCATTATTTTTAGCCTTTTTTTGCATGTGGATAATTAGAAGAAACAGTGCACGTGTGCTTCTTATAGTATGTAAAATAGAGAGGTTGGTTAATAGAACAACGGCAGACGAAAGAGTACCAATATAGAGAGTACGAAAAACATTTATTAAATATGAATTATTAACCACATGAGAGAAATGAAGCACAGAAATTGTTGTAGAGTTATTTCCTCAGTGGAAACTGTATTTGGACTAAATTCGGTCCTAAATAGTTCCAACGTACAAAACGTTAGGAACTTGTTATAATAAGTATTACGCAGAGTAATCGAGTTGTGGTAGCTGACTACTTTCGTATTCGACTCCCCGTCGACTCTCACTGACTCCTACTTATATTAGGTGGGAGAGTTTATTATCTATAGACTAGGTGTGTATCACCATAACAGAGAGAGAGAGAGAGAGAGAGAGAGAGAGAGAGAGAGAGAGAGAGAGAGAGAGAGAGAGAGTGTTGTAGAGTTATTTCCTCAGTGGAAACTGTATTTGGACTAAATTCGGTCCTAAATAGTTTCAACGTACAAAACGTTAGGAACTTGTTATAATAAGTATTACGCAGAGTAATCGAGTTGTGGTAGCTGACTACTTTCGTATTCGACTCCCCGTCGACTCTCACTGACTCCTACTTATATTAGGTGGGAGAGTTTATTATCTATAGACTAGGTGTGTATCACCATAACAGAGAGAGAGAGAGAGACAGAGAGAGAGAGAGAGAGAGAGAGAGAGAGAGTGTTGTAGAGTTATTTCCTCAGTGGAAACTGTATTTGGACTAAATTCGGTCCTAAATAGTTCCAACGTACAAAACGTTAGGAACTTGTTATAATAAGTATTACGCAGAGTAATCGAGTTGTGGTAGCTGACTACTTTCGTATTCGACTCCCCGTCGACTCTCACTGACTCCTACTTATATTAGGTGGGAGAGTTTATTATCTATAGACTAGGTGTGTATCACCATAACAGAGAGAGAGAGAGAGAGAGAGAGAGAGAGAGAGAGAGAGAGAGAGAGTGTTGTAGAGTTATTTCCTCAGTGGAAACTGTATTTGGACTAAATTCGGTCCTAAATAGTTTCAACGTACAAAACGTTAGGTAACTTGTTATAATAAGTATTACGCAGAGTAATCGAGTTGTGGTAGCTGACTACTTTAGTATTCGACTCCCCGTCGACTCTCACTGACTCCTACTTATATTAGGTGGGAGAGTCTATTATCTATAGACTAGGTGTGTTTCACCATAACAGAAATAAAGGTTCTAAGTCCGGAATTTTCGGGCACGCCTGTGTCCTTCAACGGTGCGAGAAATAAACAGAGAAATGGGGATTACTCTACGACAGATGTTTTAGTGGACGGCGCATTTTCTGGCGCAGATCATATTAGCAAAAGCTATGTCTGAAAACCTCTTATGAAAATGAATTTAGATTTAAACTTTGGATCGGTACGAAGGCGTTAGACCGTTTTATTATTATCAGTGGGGGAGTAAGTTTGTAAAGATAGAGGAAGAAGGTCATATGACGTGGGGTGGGAAAGAAGTCTCGTCTGCGGTCAATGCCAAAGATTGTTTGTCCAAGACATCTGACGACATAGAGGAAGGTAATAAAAATAAAAGAAAATAAAAAAGGGAAGGAACAGATAACAGATTAAAAAATTTTGTAAAAAAAATTGGGTTACCATTGTCAAAAAAACGATTCTCATTGTCAAAAAGCGAGTGTTCTAACCACACACACACACACATTTATATATATATATATATATATATATATATATATATATATAAAGTGGACATGGAAGTCAGCACTTAGAAGCGACAGTTGTGTTTAACCGAGTAATCAGCGTATAATATATGGATTGCGCCATCTGTACGTTATATATATATATATATATATATATATATATATATATATATATATATATATATATATATATATATATGTATAAAAGTGAACGTTGAAGTAAATACTTAGAGGTGACAGGCTGTTTCATGCCAGACGCAATCGTCCGGCCACCCTTGTGTCTAGCATAAATCAACCTGTCGCCTGAATTTATAGTTTTTTTTTAATATAAAATTTAAATCTCGTTTATTTTAAATATAAATTAGAATTATATATATATATATATATATATATATATATATATATATATATATATATATATATATATATATATATATATATATATTCAGCCCCGTTCATTTAAATACAAAATATAAATGCCATCTATTTTAAATAATTTTATGTTTAACCCAGTAATCAGCGTATAATATATGGACTGCCCCTGCTTTGCGTTTTAAATATATATATATATATATATATATATATATATATATATATATATATATATATATATATATATATATATATATATATATATAAAAGTGAACATTAAAGTCAATACTTAAAGGCGGCAGGCTGTTTCATGCTAGATGCAATCGTCCGGCCACCTTTGCGTCTAACATTTATAGTTTTTTTTTAAATATAAAATATAAATCTCGTCTATTTTAAATAAAAATTGAAAATATATATATATATATATATATATGTATATATATATATAAGGCTTGGAGACTTAAACATTCACTTGACATTTTTAAGGTAATAGAGGCAAAAGGAAACGGTGAATATTTGATTTAACTTTTTTAAATTAATGGATGATTGAACAATGGCAACATAGACAGAGCGGGAGAAAGAAAAGGGACAAAAGTTACTTACAACAACAAAAATCAGGAAGGTGTAGAGAACCACGATCGTCCACGCCCGGGAAGGACACGACACACGAAAAAAGAAGGAATTTACAAATAATGCTTTTTCAGTATTGAAATTAAACTCCAATAATATTTGCATGAAATAACTTTAAAAAAAATCTTGTATGATTTGATATTTTGTGTAAATAGTCTACAAGTTAGCAAGAGAATTAAAAGGACACTTACACAAATGTTCTCTGCTGCTTCGATGTATCGAATTAAATGAACAGGATACTTTGTTTTTATTATATACTAATCGACTTTCAGTTAACAATGCTTGTATTCCTTTCATAAATTGAAACCCGTTATTCAAAACCAAATGTACTGAATATTGATACGTACTTTCGAGACATCAAATTCTTGTTTAGACAAGTTCACTCAACTCAAAATATCACGTCTTGTAATAAAAATTATTGAAGTAAACTCTGAATTGTTATTTACTATTTATTTTTTTCTTTAATAGGAGTTTATAGGTTCGCCTTTCATCCGGTTTATACTCCTCCTCGGTCACTTGAACACAAGTATAGGTTTATCCCTTGTTTAGGATTGAGTTACCGCTTTCTTCTAAAATGTACTTCAACCCTACACATCTAAAAGCTAAGCCTATTCTGAAATTTTATTTAGGATTTATTTTTGCCATCAACAGAACAAGATAGCTTCGTTTATCGTCGAGTTTACAAAGAATATGAAAGCAGTCAGCGTCTTCATTCCGTAATAAAAGAAGCCAACAATTTCAAAATAGAGTTTCAAATGGATGCAGAAATACAAGTAAAGCACAACACACCGACTGAAGTTGCAAAATACATGAAAAAGAAAAGCAAAAACAAACGCAACCGACCAGATACAGAAACAATGGCAAGATAAACCGCTTCATGGACAATTCTCTGCCCGTACCAAACAAGCTGATGTAGACAAAAAGCGTACCCATCAGTGGCTACGTAGTGCAGGGTTAAATGCTTAAAAATGAAGGTTTTATCCTTGCTGCACAGAATCAGTGCTTGTTAACTAGAAATTATCAAGCACACAAACTAAAATACTGTGTTAGCCCAAGATGCAGGTTCTGTGATCATTACCCAGAACCAATTGATCATCTTGTATCAGGTTGCACGGTATTGGCACCCACTGAATATAAAAGACAGTATGACAGAGTTGGCCAATATCTGCACTGAAAAATCTGCTTCTTCTACGGGAAGGAAACTGAAATTGGTATGAACACCACCCAGACCCGGTACCGGAGATAGGACCTGTTACAATTTTATGGGACTACACAATACACACAGGCAGAACAATCAAAGCAAACCGCCCAGACATTGTTATTAGAGACCGCAAACAAACAAAAAATTGTCTCCTTATTGATATGGCAGCCCATGAAGACTGCAATGTATCTTTGAAGATCTTCAAAAATACAAGGACCTTGAAATCGAAATCTCAAGAATGTGGCACATGGGAACATCAACTATCTCTGTTTGTAGTTGGAGCCCTCACATTGGTCGGAAAAGATTCCAGTCGACTAATTGAAGGGATTCCTGTAAAGCCAATACCTTAAAGAAATACAAAAATCGTTCTCACGAGTACACCCTACAGATTACGAAGGCCTTTATCTATGTAATTTTTTATGCCATTTCTAACTTTAGGTCTCTGTGCGGGACCCACATCAGAAATCAAAGGAAATAATAATAATAATAATAATAATAATAATAATAATAATAATAATAATAATAATAATAATAGATAGGACTACACAATACACACTGACAGAACAGTCAAAGCCAACCGCCCAGACATTGTTATTAAAGACCACAAACAAAATAAGTGCCTCCTTATTGATATGGCAGTCCCTGCAGACTGCAATGTATCTTTGAAGATATTCGAAAAGCTGTCAAAACACAAGGACCTTGAAATAGAAATCTCAAAAATGTGGCACATGAGAACATCAACAATCCCTGTTGTAGTTGAAGCCCTTGGACTGGTTGGAAAAGATTCCAGTAGACTAATTGAAGGGATCTCTGGAAGTCCATGCCTCAAAGAGATACAAAAAATTGGTCTGACAAATACAACCCACACTTTACGAAGGGCTTTATCTATGTAATTATTATTATTTTTTTTTTTTTGGCAGTGGAAAGTGTCATAATGCCATTTCTAACCTTAGGTCCCTGGGCGGGACCCGGAAAGAAATGTGTAAACGCCAGATATCAAAGAAACTAATAATAATAATAATAATAATAATAATAATAATATACAGAGACAGAACAATCAAAGCTAATCGCCCTGACATCGTGATAAAAAACTACAAAATAATAATAGTTTAAAAGACATAAATCATCAGTTCTGTCTTTTAGTTTCATTTAGTTGCATATCGAAAACTAATATAAAAGTCAAGGTCAATGGACTGCTTTTGGATGCACTGGTTGAAACAAAAACGAAAAAGAACATTTCAGTGCCACGCATTTTCTCATCGGTTTATCTGCTATAAATAATAATGAAGGCCAACGCTCTTAAATATTATGTTCATCCAAAATGGAGATTCTGTGATAAATATCCAGAAACAATTGACCATCTTGTATCAGGTTGCACGGTATTGGCACCCACTGAATATAAATCACATCACGACACACTGGACCAATATCTGCACTGGAAATTCTGCAACACTTTCGGAAAGGAAACTGCAAGAAATTGGTATGAAAACTACCCAGACACGGTTACGGAGATAGAACCTTTAACAATTTTATGGGACTTCGCAATACACACAGACAGTAATTTGATAGTTTTTGTAAATTTTCATCTTTGAAGATCTACAAAAAAACTATCAAAATACAAGGACCTTGTAATCGAAATCTAAAAAATGTGGAGTATGAGGACATTAACAATTCTAGTTGTAGTCTGAGCCCTCGGATTGATTGGAAAATATTCCAATAGACTCATTGAAGAAATTCCTGGGAGCCCATGCCTTAAAGAAATACAAGAAATTGTACTCACAAGTACCGCCTACACCTTACAAATGGCTTTATCTATATAAAATGTGTGATTTTTTTTTCAAAATTGCTCACTGAAAAGGTTCATGATGCCATTTCTGACCTTAGGTCTCTGGTCAGGACCCGGAAAGCAATGAGTATAGATCAGAAAAGAAAGAAAATAAAATGATTTAAATCTAATCGCCCTGGCATAGTGATCAAAAACTACAAAAAACATTCTACGCGTTCTTATTGATATGACAGCTACTGCAGACAATAATGTAGCGTCAAAAGCGATCCAATTACAAGGATCTTGAAGTGGAAATCTAAAAAATGTGGCACATGAGGACATCAATAATTCAGTCAGTTATGTGCCATGCGTGATACACGCTTAGACGATCATGTATCTTTCGATACTAACGAGGCAGATTTTTTTCCTTGCAGTAGGTTGCCTTTTCTTTCCAGTCTGTCTTGCTATTTACCCATAGCTGGGGGGATAAGAAGAGAATTCATACCTTTCCCGAGGTTATTAGCCCGCAAGTGAATCTAATGAGTTTGAGTGGAATTCAAGCCGCCATCCATTACTCCAACGTAACTCAATAATTACTTTTGGGCTCTAGGGATTTGATTATAAAAGGTTAATTGAAGGGATCCCTGCTAGCCTATGCCTTAAAGAAATACAAAACAAATATCCTCACAAGCACAGCTCACACCATATAAATTCAGTTTCTTACCTTAGGTCTATGGTTAGGACCCGGAAGGAAGTGATTATACCACATAAATCAATGGAAATAATAATCATTTAAAAGAAAGAAATCACATTTGGAATAATATAGATGTGGTTACGCAGAGGATATCTAAAAAGAGAAACTGAATGAAACAGCATGAACAGTGATACACTGATAATGAAAGAGAATGAACTGTGATACACTGAGAATTGTCAACAAAAGTAAGCAATATGTTATATAAGAAAAAGAAAAATAGAAATAAAAATCAAATAAGAAAATTGGATGTGGATTTTGTGGGGAGGGTTCTAGAGATTTTAATAGCCCTATCATTCACTCTCTAGTATAACAAAGCTTACTTTGGTATCTCGTAGGGTGATCCCAGTATATATTAGGGTCTCTACAGACCACCTCTTCTTGGAACAGCAATTTCTGATTAACGTTATATTCGATTCAGATCTCTATTTTTTTTCCGGGCGTGAATCACAAACTAACGCATCCGTAGTATTTGATTCACGCCCGGGCATACTAAAGTTGTGAATATGAGTCTCTTTAGTGCGTAAACCTTGGACTAATGTTTTGGACACAATTATGTACATGAATTCATAAAACCTACGATACAATTAATTATAGTATAAATATTTCTTTACAGATGGGATTTTATCAAGAATATTTGCGTCCTATTCTAATAGACTAAGAAGTGAAATTCTCTTGTGATGTCAGAACAAATCAGCGGATATGCTATGCTGAGACGGCCTCGAATGAAGCTTAATTTCAATTCTTTCATGAAAGTTTTTATCGTTTTCATTTCCTCCCCCCAAAATTCGTCCATATGTTTACACTTATTAGATTTTTCTATCGTAGCCAATTATGTCTTCCATAGATTGTCAATTGGAATATCTAAAGCTGATCCTCCATAAGTTTACATTTATCTTTGATTCAGTTGCCTCTTTCGAGGTTTTCAGTTACATTTTTACATAATCTAAGCTTACTAGAGTTACCTAAAACTCTATAGGTCTTCGGTTGAAACCCGGAAAGAATTGAGTATGAAAACGAAATCAAAGAAATTAATAATAATAATAATAATAATAATAATAATAATAATAATAATAATAATAATAATAATAATGATTTAAAAGAGAGAATCATCACAGTTAAAATATTATAGATGTGGTTACGCAGAGGATATCTAAAAAGAGAAAGTGAATGAAAAAGAACGAACTTAGATTTGACTATGTCAACAAAAGTAAGCAATATGTTATATAAGAAAAATAAAAATAGAAATAACAATGAAATAAGAAAATTGGATGTGGATTTTGTGGGGATGGTTCTGGAGATTTTAATAGCCCTATCATTCACTCTCTAGTATAACAATGAATCTTAATTTCAATTCTTTCATGAAAATTTATATCGTTTTCATTTGCTCCCCATTTGATTCAATGTTATGCAGGAATTCGTTAAAATAAATCTAACACTGACGGTCGAAGAAGACAAAGACAAAAATGAGAAAATGTTTGCAATTTACTTTATTAATTTCTGAAACAATACAAATAATAAATCTCAGTAAGTATGCCAATTATCTCTTCTCGGTATTACCATACTAATGTCTTTAGGTACCTCAGTTTTTGTCGATTATTTTCTCTCCGCCATATTGTTTAACTTAAACAATACACAGACGCTGCAAACTTCAGCCAATGATTAACCTGGATTGAAAAGAAAATAATGTCTAATTTTCATGTAAATTATTACAATATTCACCATTTAATATTAAATACAAAAGGTGAATCTGTAGGTGAGTTCGCAAACGCGTTTGGCGTGAATTCGTTTGTGTTTGTGATTTACTTAGTCGGTCCTTTGCAGAGAACTCGGAGGCTTAAACTTAAAGATTCTGCTGATGACACGGCTGCTGCTGCTTGTATCACGCTTGGCTTCATCCAGCGTCGTCACTCTTGTCTCTTGTCTTACTGTTGCTGTCGACGTCTTCATGTCATTTTATTTTGCTTTAATAGTTCACATATTGTAATTATTTTTTTATCCTAAACCTACTATCGAGGCCGTCTCAGCATAGCATATCCGCTGATTTGTTCTGACATCATAAGAGAATTTCACTTCTTAGTCTATCAGAATAGGACGCAAATATTCTTGATAAAATCCCATCTGTAAAGAAATATTTATACTATAATTAATTGTATCGTAGGTTTTATTAATTCATGTACATAATTGTGTCCAAAACATTAGTCCAAGGTTTACGCACTAAAGAGACTCATATTCACAACTTTAGTATGCCCGGGCGTGAATCAAATACTACGGATGCGTTAGTTTGTGATTCACGCCCGGAAAAAAAATAGAGATCTGAATCGAATATAACGTTAATCAGAAATTGCTGTTCCAAGAAGAGGTGGTCTGTAGAGACCCTAATATATACTGGGATCACCCTACGAGATACCAAAGTAAGCTTTGCACTCGGTGTCACATCAAGAGAGAACGGTGCATCAGAGTTAACCTAGAAGATAACATTATAGCTAGCAAGAGCATAATCACGCCTCGAAAAATGTCGGTGGCTTTGCCGACATATAAACAAGAAGTTAGTCAAGTGGAACTTCGGATATACACGTACAAGCCCCTCTTGTGAAGGGAAAGCCAAAGTCACTCACAATCTTCCTGGAAAACAGTACACCTTCACGATCGAATTTAATCTGAAGTCCAGAAATGAATAAATAATAATTTTATGGATGAAGTATTTTGTATTGATTTCTTTGTAGATACTACTTAGATAAAATTACCCATAATCCTTTTCTGTTTTGACTTTAGATTAAACCAAGCGAGATTAATTATTAACTCCAGAGTAAAAAAAAAAAAAATGAACACTTACAGTAGCGTTACATTTTAGGATATTTTTTCTCACAAACTGATTCGCTTGTGTCTCGAAGTCAGATTTTTACTGGTTGTTCTGAGAAGTTTACTCAACTTATAGAATCTTCTTTAACCCTATGCCTGTCCTCCTTATCATATGTAATGCACAGGACATGTGACTTCCACATCCAGGCATCATATGTGGTGAACACAAGCCATGTTTTTTAAATGAGTGGTAAAACCAAGGCCGTTTATGAAAAGAGTCTACTATTTAAGCGCATGTCCGAGGAAAGACCTAATCTAATATTGTGTACATCATATATGAACACAGCACGTCTGCCTGTTTTCACGTTTATAACTACTGGAAGACAATTCAGCTTATTTGGCAAATAGAATGTGCTGATATATAATTTCAAATATTAAAATCTTGTGTATCACATGTAATAAACAGAGCGTAGTGTAAATAACTTATGATTTGTACATTTTTATTGTGTGAAACACTATATATAAGCACATTCGATTTGCCAAATAACCTGACTTGCAATAGGTATAAATCGGGAAACGGGCATGAACGAATAGTATAAACGAATATGCCCTGGACAGGCGAGGGTTTAATAATCTCTTGCAAAAACATAGCACATGTACACGGAATAAACGCCTTATTGCGATTTTCTAAGTATTGCTTACATGTAGCACAAGGCCAACAATATGGAGCACCCAGTGATGAGCGAACTCACTGCTCAGTCGTAAGTAGATTTAGCGAGACAAACTTGCTAATCATTACACCTCGTCAATGTACCCAAGATAGATTCCTTATGTGTACCTGGTGTAAATGATGAAATATGCGATTGCCTTTTCGTTTCTAAGAACAATATGGAAATTGTCAATTTTACAACTGTCATAAGATGAGACCTTCTGTAATCAGGGAAATGAATAAAATAATTAATATATGAACTGAAGGGAATTTTTTCTGTCTTTTCGTTTAATCATCTCACTCCAAGCAAGGCAATGAAGCCACTAAGACGCAAGGTTTTACTGAGTAAACAAAAAGAGAGAAAAAAACACTATTAAAAAGAGAGAACAATAAAAGAACAGTAATTAAGAAGACAGAAGATAACGATTGATATTGAATTTTCTGGCTTTCAATAACCTGCAAAGGGTTGATAAACTGTAGAAAATGAATCGATCAATCAATAAATTAATAATAGTGTTATACTGTGTTGGAGTTTTTGCGTACCCTATGTGCTAGTGAGACAACCAAAACTGAGCTGACTCATTTTATAGTTCACCAATAGAAGAGATAACCAATCAGAATGCTTAAAATATTCAATACGACGTCTATAAAGGCAGCCATGTTTTTTCTCCGAATATTTACTGCCAACCACTGATATCGAAGAGTGAAGAATTACTGGATATCTATTCACTGCCAACCTCTGATATCGAAGAGTGAATAATTACTGGATATCTATTCACTGCCAACCTCTGATATCGAAGAGTGAATAATTACTGAATATCTATTCACTGCCAACCTCTGATATCGAAGAGTGAATAATTACTGGATATCTATTCACTGCCAACCTCTGATATCGAAGAGTGAATAATTACTGGATATCTATTCACTGCCAACCTCTGATATCGAAGACTGAAGAATTACTGAATATCTATTCACTGCCAACCTCTGATATCGAAGACTGAAGAATTACTGAATATCTATTCACTGCCAAGCTCTGATATGGAAGACTGAAGAATTACTGAATATCTATTCACTGCCAACCTTTGATATCGAAGACTAAAGAATTACTGAACAGTATTGGCGTTGTTTCATTGAACAAATTACGTACTGCGCTGGATTCTATATTCATAGACTACGGTGAACATGGTCAACATACTGCTGGACGGTGCATCATTTGTTTAATAAGATTTCCTAATATTGAGGCCGGCAGACAAAAATGAATAAATATACCGTTTAGTAAATAAACGGAACGTCTATTCAAATATAGCTATCCACTAAAAATAACGTGTGAATGATAAAATTTCATAGATGCTACTAAGATACTAGTATTGGGAAGTCATCTTTTTATTGATTGTTCTGAGTTTTTTTTGCTCAACGAGTTTTTAACACTTTCACTGCTACTCATTTGCTCAGTGCAATTAGATACGAAACTACCATGACGTTGAGAAAAATCGAGGCTGACTAATAATTTGCATGATAGAGCAGTTAGAATTTTCCGTATTTCACGATAGATGGCGCAACAGGACACTCATACCAGCGGTATGCAAAAACGTAGGTTTCCGTACTTAGCCAGCTGGAGCAAGATAAGAAAAACGAAGATCTCCGTAGTTAGCAGCAGAAGTGTTAAGAATCTCTTGCAAAAACCTAGCCCAGGTACATCGAACACATTATGCTTTCTTTCTTTGTCTCTTTCTCCTTGCTTCAAATTCTTTCTGCTGTTCTTTCTTTGTAACTCTCTCTTACTTTCTAAAATTTCGAAATTCCTTTGATAATCCCTTTTCACTGAATATCGTCACAATAAAAAAAATACTTGGCAGGCTTAAACTTACCTCGATATCGAACCAGAAATCCTGATATATTGATTTCTAATTCTTGAAATTTGTTCAGTGAATATGTTTGTGTCTTTATAATATATCAGAAATTGTTTTTAATATATATATATATATATATATATATATATATATATATATATATATAATGGTACTTGGATATTATGAGAATAGATTTAAAATTCAAAGAAATGTAAGAAAAACTGAAACAAGCTTTGATATTTCGGATTGGTTAAATGGATATGTAAATAGCCATGGCTTCAGCGGTAGAATATCCTGAAAAAGAAAATCAGAAATAAATTTAAAGAAAAATAAATAAAAGAATGCAAGAACAAAAAAATGATTGAAAAATGTTTGGATTTTACAAAACCGATATTACAGTAATTCTTTATCATTAGCCATTATTCTATAGTGTTATTCTTCAGTATGATGTCTTCACACTTCTGACTCACAACAGGAATTCGATGGAGCTTTACAAGCTATTTACACAAAAAGATGGAAAAAAATGATTGAAAAATGTTTGGATTTTACCAAACTGATATAGAGTAATTCTTTATCATTATGCATAATTCTCTGGTGCAATTTTTCGATCTAATGTCTTCACAATTCTGACATATAACCGGAAGTCGATGGAGCATGACAAGCTATTAACACAAGAACGAATAAATAATTCAAAACTGTTTAGACTGACAAACGGAAGTCGATAAAGTAATGTAACTGTAATAAATGTGAAAGGATCGCACAATGCTAATAACTTCCAATGTCTCATAACAATAAATAATTCTACATATGAATAAATTATTCTACCTTAATGACTGACTTCTTTAAATCAGTTTCTAATTTGTAATTCTCATAACGGAAACCTAGTGTGGAAACTTGTTAAAACAAATTTTAAGAAAAAAGTAACGAAATGAATTAAACGAGGAAATTGTGGTGTAGAGGTAATGTAAATGGGAGAAAAATGGCAAAAACGAAGTCTTGCCTACAAATAACGCAAGGTTTTGTTTCGTTTCTACCAAGAAAAGTTTGTGTGAGATTTAATTCATGTAAAGATTAAAGCGGGTCATTAAATTTTTGATTATAAAATTTCCGTGTCGGTGGGTGACTGACGTGTGGTAGTCTGCGTGTTTGAATGTTGAGTTATGTTGGACATAAGCAACCGATGATCCGGAGGGTCAGATGAGGACGTCTCTGCAATCTCCCTGCCGGGTGATGGAATAGTCTAGGATGTACGATTGTTTAGATCGAGGATGCCTCCACGTGGTTTTCTGTTGGGTAGGGAGCTGGAAGATGGTATTGGATATTAGAGGCTGGTGCTCAGGACACATATGCTGAGAAGGTGAATCCCGTTGTCATTGCAATGTCATGTCATTACACCAATTTCCAAACAATAGACTCCACGTTGCAGCGTCATTCACCACCCAGGCATTGAAGTCGTCAAGGATGATTAGTTTGTCCCTTGGTGTAACGGAAGGGATGAGGTTATTCAGTTGCCGGTAGAACTCGTCTTTTACAGATTCATCAGAGTCAAAGGTTGGGACGTAGACTGAGATGAGTATCATGAAATAGTCATGAGATAAAGGCACATGACAATTCACAGATAATAAAGAAAAGGAATCTGTGGAGAAGGCAACGGGAAACGACTCCACTATCTTTCCCAAGACGGAATGGCAATTGACAGATGATAAAGAAAAGGAATCTGTGGAGAAGGCAACGGGAAACGACTCCACTATCTTTCCCAAGAAGGAATGGCAATTCACAGATAATAAAGGAAAGGAATCTGCGGAGAAGGTAACGGGAAACCACTCCACTATCTGTCCCAAGAAGGAATGGCAATTCACAGATGATAAAGAAAAGGAATCTGTGGAGAAGGCAACGGGACACGACTCCACTATCTTTCCCAAGAAGGAATGGCAATTGACAGATGATAAAGAAAAGGAATCTGTTGAGAAGACAACGGGAACGACTCCACTGTCTTTCCCTAGATGGAATGGCAATTCACAGATAATAAAGAAAAGGAATCTGTGGAGATGGGAACAGGAAACCACTCCACTATCCGTTGATGGCTTTTGGAAGAAGATTGTGGGCATACACCAAGTATGATCTGACCGAAAAACTTGCTCCATGTATCCGGCGTTTTGTAGCTGCTTTCCCTTTTCAGAAGATGGAATATGCGGATCCCACTTTGTCGATTCTTCCTTCGTCTAATTTTCTGGTTTCCCCGAGCAAACATATGTCGATGTTGAAGTGTGCAAATTCCTTGTTGTGAAAATTCCCCTGTTGAGGTCTTGCGCCATCTTGAAGATCAAGGAGCGTTCTAATATACCATGCACCAAGTGTCAGTGAAGAGTAGTTGAGATAATTGTAAGATTTTGGTCAACCGTAGAAAATGGGTACCTGCTGGGTGTGGTTTTCCAGCCAGGTGAAGGTGATGGCATCCAATGTTTAGGGCCGTATGGATGCTCCTAAAATAGGCTCGCTCCGTTGCAGATATAGAACCTCATGTCAGACTCACCAGTATGCGGCCATCATACACCAGCCGCCTACGTGAAACTAGAAGATTCCAGCCTGTCTCCATTATCTCCGCATCGTGCTGTAGTACTTGAAGGACGAGAGATTTGGAAAAGAGGACGTGAGAAGAAAAGACTTTAAGCATGAAAGCCTTGAGTTTCTAAGATATTCCATCGGCCTCCACTCCCAGACACACACACTTCTACTGACACCGTCCGCTACGGCATTTCAGGGATTGTCAGGCAGGTTCATGATGGCTGCCGACATGTTCTCGTACGTAGAACATCGTCTTGACTGCGTACCCACCGACCGTCGGATCGTGCTTAGTCTGCTCCCTTTCCTCCCTGGATGACTTTACCAGGAGACGGATTGTTTGTTTTCTTTTTGTTTTACGGCATATCAACCTCAATGCTTATTTAATGATGACAAGATAATGGTAATATTTTTTTTTCAAAATGTATTGCTGGTAATAATTTTTCACAAAGTATTTCTATTTTTACACTTTCATGGTGTTTTGACCCCAGTTTTGGTATTACCCATAGCTGGGACCTTAACAGGTGCTACCACCCCGGGTCAGGGTGAACCTGGGAACACCAGCAGTTAAGAGGTGGTTCCATGCTCCTCAAAACCTCCTCAGAGGCCTCGCTGTTGGACGTAGTTTATCGTCTTACCCAGGAGACGGAGATCCCGACGGAATGCAATTATATAGGGAGGCATTTGTCTAGGGACGCAAATGTCCAGAGACAAAATTGTCCAGTACTCAACTCTCCTAGAACCAATAAATAAATGGTGTTTAAGATTTATGTTGTCAATTCTCAAGAATAAAAAAAAATACATCAATCTACTTTCGTAATTTTTTTATTAATATTTTTAAAGCATTTATTGTTTTAAAAAGCGATAATTAGAATTTTGATGCCGTGGAGGTGAAATTTGATGCCGAGGGGGTGAATTTTGATGCCAAGGAGGTGAATTTTGATGTCGGGCGGGTATAAAGTTATATCGGTGTCACGGGAATAATTGCTCTTTCGATACACAGTTTTTTTGTTTTTTTTTTCGGATACAAAGGTTAAACATTGCCAAAGTCTTACATAAGTACCGTAATTCCCCATGTATAATACGCCTTCATACATAATACGCACACCTAAAATTGTGCTGAAAGTGTCAGAAAATGCTTCTACTCATGCATAATCCGCACCACTTTATTGAAAACAAACCCTATAAATTGTACAATTCCAATTTCATTACGGCCTGTGTTTTCTACTCTTATTCAAAATATGGTTTTAAACATAGAATATTATTCCAATTCATTTTTACGATGATTCTTATTTTATTTTATGGCAATTTTTTATATATTTTTTGTAGCTATGCATAATACGCACCACCGAATTTGCTTCTTTTTTCTTTTTTTTGTTGAAAAAAATGCGTATTATACATGAAGAATTATGGTATATATTATTTGCTATTTTTTCTCTTGTTGATGTTGTTTCGATTCATTTCATTACGATGATTTATTTTATTACCCTTTGTAGTATCGTATGCAAATTAGATAGACCAGTATAAATAGAGAACAACTGGCGAACATAGGGCGTTATGCCTAGCAAACCCGGTTGCTATTCAGTACGCGCCCGGGTCCCCACTTTAAAAAGACCTTGTGTCACGTCTCATTTCATTTGGGGAATGAGTAAACATCGCTTTTCGGCCTTTTGGCTAAGATGACTTATTATCGCTCAGTTGCGTCTCTGTCTTTGGGCAGAGTGCGCTCAGGTGCTTCTCTGTCAGAGGACAGGGAGACAACTGAGAAAATTATAATGAAGAGGTGCCCAGCCCTGGGGGAAGAGCTGCTCGAGGCCGCACCCTCTCATTGCACCAGAGGAAGGGATCGGTGCTCGCATCGAGGCCAGCGCAACCGATAGTTGCAGGGGCTGGGGGAATTTCTGTCTCTTGACCGTGTGTACGCGACCGGGTCCTCACTTTAAAAAGACCTTGTGTCACGTCTCGTTCTAGTGGGGGAATGAGTAAACCTTTGCTATTCAGGACACAGAGAACTGTACTACGACTAGTACTACGCAGAGAGATTGGCACAAATAAACACTATACTTTCTCTTGATTCTTGTTTTGTTTTCTGATATACAATATCAATATGTTCATTTTTAAAGCATTAAAAACAATTTCTGATTGAAATATATCAGGAATCTAAATCTTACCGGATTCCCACCGAGTGGCATAATCTGTAGCCGAATAAAGGAAATATGGATAACCTGCTTGTGTGTCCCAAGTACAGGACGGTTTTTTTTCGATAACAGTCAACCAACCGACATCCTTAGTACAGCCTCTCTGGTATTTGGCCATATAAAAACTTCTCAGGGAGCTGAATAAAAACATAAATGAGATGATATCGTCGTATCAACACAAGAACAAATTGAAGAAAAAAAAAGGTTGTGTTATGTCAAGTGAGAAACATACCAGCCTTTAAAAAAAGCATTCGAAATTGGTGTTTCCGTACTTAATTATCTAACCCGTTAAACAGGTCAAAATTATTAAATAAACTTAGTTTACTCTCGCAAAACCGAAAAAAAACTCAGAAGGTTTTGTTATCTAGAGTTTTTTTAAAAAATTAAGCGCAGCACTAAACTGGCATCGAGATCTCATCAATTTACAGTTAAGCTGGCTTGATGTAGCCGTAAGTTCTATGCTAACAGTTTCTTCTCCCGTATTTCTCGCCTGCGGGACTCCCGTCCGACTGCATGCTTTCCAGCCAACTTTAATCTGCAAAATATTAAATGCAATGTCAATCGCTATCGTCTGTCTACTCTCTTCTCTTTCTGCTCATCATTAATGTTCCTGTTTCTAATTCTTAGACATCCTGTAACCCCTGTGTTTTATTGGCATTACTTCCTTGCTTGAGATGATTCTGATTTAAAAAAAAAACAAAAAAAAACAGGTACCAGGCTAGGATCGAACTCAAAATAATGCCGAATTGTTCGACGAGATGAACCATGATAAGCGTCCTTATTAAGATATAATAAATTTTGCTTGTTCTGGCACAAAAGTCTTACAAATTTGTGTGGCGCAAACTCATTATATTAGATAATTGTCATGCGAGCCAATCATAGGTTGCTAAAGGTTTTGATAACTTCTTTGCGTTTATTTTTAATTACATTATATGGCGCTGGAAATTCCTTTGTCCGACCAACTTCCTTAAATCAAATAATATGCAAATTCTTATTTTGGTGAAGAAAGTGTTTTATAATCGAACAGATAACTTTTCAGCCCCCTCTCGTACATGCATCATTTTTTAAAATTATTTCTCCTCAAACAAGGCGATAATGTCACTAAGACACAAAGAGTTATTGAGAGTGAAAGAAGATGAAAAAATGTTAATCAAGAGAATGGAAAATAAAAGAATAGGATTCAGAAAGACAAGAGATGTCGACTAATGTTGCATTTACATTTTTGAAGATGAGATAAAGAAAAAGCAAGAAAAGTGTTTCACAGTCAAGAAGTCCGAGAGAAGAAACTATTTGAGTAGAACTTACGGTTGCGTCTCGCTATTTAAACAGTCAAATGATGAGACATACTTTTCAGTCTAGGAGATACCGCATTTACCTGCGGTTCCAACCCACAAGACGTACCATCTTTGAAAAACTGTCTTCAAAACTTTAAAGCTTTCGGGCCCGATTTGATGACGGTGTCATATGCTTTGTAAGTAAGGCTTAATAATACTAGCGTGATATTTTATTCAGATAAACGTTCACAAATAAACACATATCCGTATGAATTTATTATGAAAATCACATAAACCACAATAATTTGAATTTGAAAAATTCTTGTCAAATTTTAAACTATTAATCTAGAGGTGAAAATAAAGCTTGAGTTAAATTTTACGTGGTTTTAACGGATTTTATTAAAAGCTATTGGATTTGTTATACAAAATGCAGTCTTAAGTTATACCGATTAAAATAATATTACTTTAAATCTTCTGAAGTCTAACAAAAACGACTTTTCCATAAAATATGTTGCCGCATAGAAAGGATCTAATACAAAGGATCTAACCAATGCCGAAAAACAGAAAATAAAAATGTGACTGAATGAACAGATATCAAAGGAACTTTGCAGACGTCATGGAACGATGAAGAAAACATGGAACGTGGAACTAGAACAGTCTACCCCAGTGAACGAAATATAGGTTTTCAGCTCGACATTCCAACCACCTGAAGAAGGCCGGAGCGTACAACGGCCGAAACGTTGTAATAAATATGGCGACAAAGATGAGGACAATAGTCCGAATAATGCAAAGAAGGCACGTAAGTGAATATAACGCACCCGATGGAAATTGAAACCCGCCTCTCCAATTAATAATTCCCTTACCCCTACTGCACATCCAAACTTTCAGCGCCTGGTATCCCCAAGCGGTCATCTATCTAGGCAGTGATAACTTCAGTGATCGTACAGGAGACGGTATTTCAACGTAATGTGGCCGTAAACACTCCGTAAGAGGGTGAGTATGAATGAATGGGTTTTCCAAATGTCCGTTCATTCACCGCCAGTTGAAGAAAGATACCCAATGAAATATGCTTAGCGTTGGAATAAAGGAACTTATGTTTAAAATTAAAAAAAAAAATGCAAAAAAAGTTCACTCTGTAAAAGGTTCGGGAGCCACTCGAATTAGAGGGTTACATTAAGTCGTAGTTTATATAGATAGGTGGGGAAGATAATGGTTGAATCTAGACTTGATCAGGCCAAGACTGTAGGGATCGGGGAAACAACCTCTTGGCAGTTTGTTCCACGAGCTGATGGTTCGCGGGAAGGATTTGTTTTTTTGAGTGGAACTTACTTCTTGCTAAGGGAATATCAGCGGTTTGCTACTATGTAAGTGGCATGGCGGGTTCTATCCGTGAAGGTTATACCTGGCGGAACCAAGGAATGTAATTCGTCCGATCACTTTCCATGGTAGTAGCGATAGAGTAGCAGTGAGAGGATCGCCACATCCCACCGGTGAGTGAGATGTTGGAGGGTGGAAAATAATTATTCCCCAACAAGGATTCGGAGACGCTATTGAACACTTTCAAGACAGGAAAGTGAGGACCAGACAGCTTCCGCCCAAATATGGCAACAGTATTCCATTTTCGGCCTGATCTGATAAAGGTAAAAGAGAGCATGGGGAGTCAGGTATTTACTTGAGTGATACAGGGAGGAGCCGATTATTTTACCTGCATCTTTAGCGATGGATCCTATATAGAAAATTCCACTTAAGGTCGAGTGTGAGTTTGAAGCCTGATATCCTCACAAGGCACGGTGCCTCCCCCCGAGGAGACATACCTTTATCGTGACCGGCTGTAGTTTGGGGTCTGTTGGCGGTGATGAAATGTAACAAGTTTTATTTTTGAGGTATTGAATGTAACCAGCCAGATTTTCGCCACTGGGTTATATTTTTTTAAGCTTATCACCCCAAGCAAGGCTGGAAGCCACTAGCACGCAAGGGGTTACAGAAGGTTTGGAAGAAGAGCAGATAGGAGTGGTAGAGGAAAGGATGTGGAGAAAGATAGTGGATCGATCAAGGCAAGGGGGTTACAGAAGATTTGGAGCGAGAGCAGAGAGGAATGAAAGATGAAAGGATGTGGAGAAGGGAAGTGGATAGATCAAGGCAACTGGAGATGTCGATTGACGTTACACTTAAATAGCTGGAGATTGTATTTGTCAGGGAACCAGGAATAAGGAAGGGAGTTCCACAGGCGAGATGTGCGAGACATGAAGCTATTGGAGTAGAAGAGACGTCTACATCTAACAGTTTCAACGGTGAAGGGGATGCCAGCCTCGTAGGACGCTTAAATACATGAGGCCTGGGAACCAGCGAAAGCAGTTCATCGGAGTAATTACCGTGAAAGTGTTTGTAAAAAAGACAGAGCGAGGCAACGGCGCGTCTGTGAGAGAGCGACTGCAGACGAGATGACAGATCAGGGCCAATTACGTTGCATATCCGTCTCTGGATCTTATCAAGAACCCTGAGGCAAACAGCAGGGGCTCCAGACCATATATGGCAGCAATACTCCATGCAAGGGCGAATGGTTTGTGTTAGATCGGAAGAGAATTCAGCTGCCGACCTCTGATCGTAAATACGATTATAATTTTGGATAACACTGTAAATATATCTAATGCCAAGTAAGATATGCGATGGTTATTGTGATTTGTTAAAGCAAGTGAATGCAAAGAATTCTTGTACTTACTAGTAATCTAAAGTAAAGTACTGGCACCATGCTCCACTGTAAACATCTTTCCAAGGTGCCTTCAGAACGTGAGACATATTAAACCAACTTGTTGAATCTGTTCCTTGACCATCAAATATCACCGAAAGGATCTCTGTGTTATTCTGGAGCAAAGATAATTTAACCTGAAATTTAAAATGAAAATACCGGGTGTAACAGCAAAATTGTTCAAATCATGTAACGGCGTAATTTTCTTTTGTGACCCATATGGGTGGCCGTTAATGATAAAGTAAAACTCAAGGCTTCAACGTTTAAATAAAGAAGTATTTAATTACAAACTGCAAATAAATACGTAACACAAACACCAGTAGAAAGATTCAATCAAACTTATTAACAAATTTATGGAATAACTTTTAGTAACGCGGCTCTGCTTAACGTCCAGTAGTCAATCAATAGGTAACCAGTAATATGGTCGTCAATAAGGGGATAAGCCTAAAATGCGATTTGAAGGTCGGGAACACTAGAAATAAGCAGACGCGGAAGTTTAAATATCTGGGAAGCGTCTTGATAGAGGACGGTAAGTGCGACACTGAGATCCGTAGGATTATTGGGGTGGCAAAGGACACATTTCTAACGTTGGGCAGACTACTGCGAGGCAGGAGAATATCCTTAGGAACAAAGAAAAGAATACTGAACTATTACGTGACATCTGTTCTTCTTTACAGCAGCGAATACTGGACGATTTCCTTAAAGATGAAGAAGATACTCGATACGACGAAGATGTCGTTCTACACAAGGATGCTAATGGGCCGAGCGTGCGAGCAACGATGAGATCTTAGAGAGGATGCAAACAAGGAGGCGGCTCATACTTAATATCAGGAAGAGGCAGCTGAAGTTTCTGGTACACTTAATGAGGAAGAAGGGCCTGGAGAATCTGATACTCACGGGTCGAATAGAAGGAGACAAGGGAAAACAACGCGTGACATAATTGGCTGACTTAAGCATGTGGATGACAGAACGTGATCTGGGGGACGAAGCAGAGGAAAGGAACTTATTGAGAGCTGCAAGTGATGGGAAGGATGTGGAGAGCCATGATCACCTACGTCCTGAAAGGACATGGTACATAAAAAGGAAGAAAGGATCCACTCGTAATCAACTAGTAATCCGACCAATAGTCTACTCTGGTCGTCAGTAGCATGATACGGCTAGTTATAGATCTGGCGAAAAAATACATTCATAAGTCCAGACTGTCAGGTTCGAATCTCGGTGTCGGTAGTTCTCATTTTCTTCCTATATCATATTATCCATCCCACAAAATGTTTAATATCTAAAAAAAAACTACTAAGTTAATTGAGTTTTTTTTCAGGTTTTCAGATATGATGTTTAGCCATCTTGACATGATTTGTCCTAAAATCATTGAAAAACCCTTTGAGTTATTCAGCTAGAAAGAGAGCAGGTTAAAATTGTTTTGTGTCTGACCCACTGTCTTTCCAACTGAGCAATGGTGTGAGAAAAAAGATCATTCAGGCCTTCAGTAATGGTGCCAACATTCCGACGTTGGCTTCCATCTTCGAAGTCCATTCAAGTACCATCAAGAGAACGTTTAAAAAAAAAAAGGGAAATGTAGAGGGGAAAACTGTATCAAGAGGTCACAACAGCATGAGGGATCATCAACTTAGAGCTAAATACGTTCTTATTGTTCAAAGTAGAGATCAATACCTTTGTAAAAACTTCGGAGAATTCCAGTAAGATATCTTTAATCATTTCTAAGATACAACGGTTCAAATCTAAATCTAACAATTGGATAATTTTGTTGTTACATCATTTGAACAATTTTGCTGTTACATCCGATATATAGTTCCATCAGCAGAAACATTACTTGAGTCCAATGAAGTCCTTTTAGAGAATGAGATGCGTGACACAGAAGTTTTTTTAGTTGCAATTCAATGACAACGCACGCACACACACACACACACACACACACACACACACACACACACACACACATACACACACACATACATACATACACACACACATACATACATACACACACATATATATATATTTGTGTAATTTGGGAGGTAAAAAAAGTAGCAACATGATTACGCTACATGATAATTGGCAAATGTTTGTTAAAAAAAATTTGACTAAAAATATTGACCCTGAAGATGAACAATGATGTTCGAAAGCGCTAGGTCATCGTATGGACAATACTTATTTCGAAATCATTTTCAAATAAAAAGTCTCATTAGAGAATATGAGAAAATTCAAAAGAAAATATGCAAGACTCCGTTGTCTTTAACAATCAATACTACATGCTTAAAATATATATTTGTATATACTCTGTGTGGGCTTTTCAGAATTTTCATTATCTCGGTTACGCACATTGAAAAACGCATTGAATTATTCAGCTAAAAAGAGATCAGGTTAAAATTGTTTTGTGTCCGACCCATTGTCTTCTCAAATAAGCAATGATGAGAGGAAAAAGATCATTCAAGCCTTCAGTAATGGTACTAACATTCATAGTCTGGCTTCTATCTTCAAAGTCCATTCAAGAACCATCAAGAGAACGATGAATTTAAAAACTGGATCAGGAGGTCACAACAGGAAGAGGGTTCATCATTTCAACTTAGAGCTAAAGAAATAAATTAGAAAAGATCCATCTCAATCCCTGATACATTTGGCACGTGAGAGAGGAGTTTCAGCGATGACAGTCCAAAGAGCAGTGAAAAAAAGACTTGAAAAAGAAATTGTACGTGAAACAAGTGAGGCACATGGACAAGAAATTAGAAGTTTAGAGAATGCGAAAATAATCTTGAATAAGTTGGAAAGTTAACCTGGAATAATATATATATATATATATATATATATATATATATATATATATATATATATATATATATATATATATTTGAAATTTATTTCAAGTCTTCATGAGCTTCTGATCCTTAGCTATGATTAATTAATGATGAACATATCATTTTCGTTTATAATCGATTTCATCACGATACTTTTGTTAAATTGGAAAGTAATCATACATTCTTATTGCTCAAAGTAGAGTTTAATAGTGTTATAAACACCTCGGAGAATTCCAGTAAAATATCTTTAATCATTTCTATGATAAAATGGTTCAGAGCTTACCCTAACAGCTGGATAATTTTGGTGTTACCCGATTTGAACAATTTTTCTGTTAAATCCGGTATATAAATCCACAATCAATAACAGATATGTATTTGATATAACGGTTGTGGCCCTGGATAATGGAATCAACGAGCCGAATTCGAATGTTTTGATAATTCTTATCCAAATTATGGAGGCGCGATGATAGTAATGGATAGCGGCTCGGATTGAGGAATCGGAGAGTCGGGTTTTATTCCAGTCGTGTACATTACATTCACTTACGTGGTGTAATGATTAGCAAACTTTTCTCGCTAGACTTGCTGGAATCTGTTCCAGCAAGATGGTCGAATTCTCTGCCTTCGGGCAGAGAGGAACCCGGACGAGGCTCCGCCGAAGGGCAGAGTCTTGTTCTGGGAAGTTGACCAACCCGATTCTGTTTTTACAGTTTCTACGGGCATTTTTGGGGGGCCGAGCCTGCGGGCTCGGAATACGCACGTAAAACTCGGCCTTGCGCCACATCTTTCCCTCGTGGTGGGGGAGTAAATAACAATTTTCCTCGCTACAAGAATTACGACTCATTTTGATTGTCACTATACTTTCGATTTTATGACATTTTTTTAAAGCCACGCTTAGAAAATCACCATTATGTTCACTTACATTTTGGGGAAATGTATGAATTCATATATTCCTCAGGTATGGTCAAATAGCAGAACAGATTCAGTCATCTAGCTATGGATGGCAACCGGTTTTAGGAGAAGAAAAAATCCGAATTCAAAACCTGATGGCGACCCACACCATGTCTTCGGCTGTCGGTCATGAGCTCGGCGATGATATGGACGCCGCAAAGCAAAACTGAACCTCCATTGGAAACATCAAGATCTTCTGCCCCCAGGTCACAGCGACAGTCAGATCATCGTCAGGGGACTGATGATGATCCCAACTTTGAATACTGATAATCATCAGTATAGATCCCCCGCCACATTATCAGTTTTTTGGCCTCAGGAGGGAAAGAAAAAAAAAAACCAAAAAACAAACAAAAGAAAACAAACTGTTTTCTATTAGTAGTATTTTTTGTGATATGGTATGGAATGCTTAAATGATAATTTCCTTATACAATGCGCACAGATGTGCACATCTGTGCGCATTGTATAAAGAAATATAAAAATAGAACGGGGTCCTCATTTCTCCCTTGTCTTACTCCTGATAAGAATTAATGATTCCATATTGATCTCGATATGCGAAGGTGCATCTGGACTGATAGGTAGCCTGGTGTTTGGTGAGTGGAGTAAGTGATGATAGATAAGACCCAACATTTTATCCCCACAAAATATCTACGGGCATTATATATAAAAAGATGTATTTTGTAGGCTAAAATCCAAAGTACTATTCGTAGATTACCAGTCCCTTTTTCCGTAGACTCATTCTGTCATACTATAATAGTAAATGGTAACTAAGGCAGCGTTTTTGTCATTAAATATGGTAAAGTAAAGCTCAAGAGGATAGCAGGAAATGACTAAAGATTTGCTTACTTCTTTGATTGGTAGATAAGCCCAAATATCAATCAAAACATTCCTAAAAAGATCCTTGCAGAAGGTTTGAGTACACGAAGCCGATCCCCAACACGTGTATGTTCCTCGTCCAAGAAAAGATTCTGATGCTTTGAGTTCGCTTTTTTTTAAAAAAAAACTACTTCAGCAATTACGGTATTCACTATTATTGTCTTATAAATTCATGTCTTGTTCCAATATTTTCCCAACAATATTATTAACCAGAAATAAACGAGTTTATAGGAACATTCTAACAGAAATAATTAAAAATGCCTTACTTTTTTGATCGGGAGATAGGACCAAATATCAATCAAAAGACTCCTAAAGAAATCCTTGCAGAAGGTTTGAGTACACGAAGCGGGTCCCCAAGACGTGTATGTTCCTCTTCCAAGAAAAGATGGTGCTGTTTCGAAATTGCTTTCTGACTTTAAAAAATAAACTTCGATCCAGTTATTGACTGAAAATAAGAAAAAACAAACTATAATTTAGATGCTTACAGAAAATAACTGTTTGAACATTGAAATAATATATAATATTAATTTTTCTTATACTTCAAAATTTTTGCCGTATAAAATGATGAATATTTATTTTGTATTTCAGTCCCTCTTACTGCTTCTCGCTCTCTCCTTCCCTTCACACACATACACACACACACACACTCACAATATATATATATATATATATATATATATATATATATATATATATATATATATATATATATATATCCAGTCAAAGCTGATTATTGGTGTACAGATTTTTGCTACTGATTGTATAGGAAAATAGTTATGGAAGAGCTATTTGCTGAAGTACTTAGTCATACACTCTCTTCTCAGGCAACCAGTGTGACATACCAGTGACGACGAATTATAGCACAGGGAAGGGTAGAATCATACCTTTTCCAAGAGGTATTAATTTGAAATGAATATAAGACTTCAATTCGATTTTGAACTCGCACTACCGATTACGTTTACTGCTCATATAATATATATGTATATATAGAATATATATGTATAAATAGAATATATATATATATATATATATATATATATATATATATATATATATATATATATATATATATATGTGTGTGTGTGTGTGTGTGTATGGGGGGGAGAAATCATTCTTTTATTCAAGTTTCATTAAATATAACGGAAGGGATAGGTTTTGTTATCCAAGTTTTATTGTGTACTAGCAGCATGACCCGGCGTTGCCCGGGCTTGATTAAAAAATCGTACGACTCATACAGCGATCGCTATCACTTGACTTAAAATATTTTTGCCATTCCTTGAATTTAAAGGAGTGCCCTTTGCCGTGCTGATGTTGCTACATGGCTTACTTCTTGCCTATCTCACACTGCGAATTTTTTCTAAGCTCTATACTAAACATTAAATCTGTTACGAAAAAAGAACTAAACAAAATGAACACAAAACGATCAGCTTTAAAAAAGGACTCATAACTGGAAAAACCGAATGAAAAAAGAATGTTAACAACAAATACTTTTCACACTGATGTGGACCCGAAGTAGGGGCCACGGAAGGAAAACACGGAACACGGGTTAGAGGTAAGAAAGATATATTAAACAGAAAAGTTACAAAGAATAGTGTAAGACTAAGCAGAGCTGACTATCCAGTGGTGTCCGATATTGGTATCGTACACGGCTGCGCATTACTGGTGCTACTCCCATGATACTACCATTCACATAATAATATAGTACTGGGAGAGTCCATGATGTAGGAAAGTATCGGTCTCACAACACACACCCAACCCAGTTCTGCGGAATCAGAATCAACGTTGAGTTTAAGCAAGCCAATGAACAAATTGGAGTAAAGTGCCATGCAGATTTAAATTTTTCCCACTTGTGACGAATGCAGCTATCGATTTTTTTGTTTTGCATGCTAGCATGCTAGTTAACATTCGTGTCAGTCAGCTGTTGGCTCTCACGCTGGCGAATAGAATCTTCCTGCCTATTCGTGGCAGCCAGCTATAGGCTCTCACTCTGGCCAGTAGAAAATGGCCGCTAACTACATGAAAACTGATGTAGAAGCATGAAAAAAAGTATTTCCTCTATCGATGGGATTTGGGAAATGCACAAGTCGGTTTTGGCCTTTTCACAAACTTGGAGCATGTGCATGTAAATTTTGGTGCAAATACGTCGAAAATTGCAGCCGTGCATTTGTTACACACACACACACACACACACACACACACACACACACACACACACACACACACACACACACACACATCCTACCTTTTATAGATAGAGATTCTACAATTTTAACATTTTAATGATGACGTGTGCGTGTCTATAATGTGTATAATCTTGAGCTCATTCAGTTAATAATTTAACCGTATTCAAAGGGAGTTAATTTCGGTACTAACGTGGAGAGGTTTCGTATATTATGTTGTGTATCAATATTGTTTTGTGTGAGAGGTCATTTTGTTGTAGTCATTTTATTATTTCAGTTTTCACTTGTAAACAACGATTCCGCACAAGTTTATATGCTGGGTGTAACAAAATGTTTAATATATATATATATATATATATATATATATATATATGTAAGTATATATTTAAAAATTATAAATTAAATATGTTATAAAATCACTACAAAAATAGCCATTTTGTTTCAACACCTCCGGTGTCTTATCAAGTGATGGTGTTGAATGTAGAATAAATGGGTTTATTTATTTATTTATGTTATAATTTTTAAATAAATAATTATATCTGCTCTACTCTGTATTGAGCACTCTTTTAAGAATAATAATTGTTGGTTATTGGAATTTATTCCGTATATACCAATCCTATACTTGTATATATATATATATATATATATATATATATATATATATATATATATATATATATATATATGTGTGTGTGTGTGTGTGTGTGTGTGTGTGTATAACACCACTAAACTAATTGTGTTTCTTTTATCTAGGTTTTTAAATCAGATGTTTAGCTATCTTGAACCCATTTGGGACAAGAACCACTGAAAAGCACTTTAAATTATTCAGCTAGAAATATAACAAGTTAAAATCGCTTTGTGTCAGCCCCACTCTCTTCCCAAACGAGGAATGATGAGAGGAAAAGATCATTCAAATCTTCAGTAATGGTATTAACATTCATACTCTGGCTTCCGTCTTCAAAGTCCATTCAAGAACCATGAAGAGAACGGTGAATAAGTTTAAAAACGAGGTAACAGTAGAGAATAAAACTCGATCAGGAGGTCACAATAGGAAGAGGGTTCATCATTTTAAATTAGAGCTTAAGAGATAAATTAGAAAAGATCCAACTCAATCTATAAGTAGTGTGGCACGTGAACGTGGTATTTTACGTATTACAATCCAAAGAGCAGTGAAAAAAACTTGGAAATGAAATCCTGTGTGAGGCACCTTGTTACTCCAGGACAGAAAGTTAGAAGGTTAAAGAGGGCGAAGATCATCTTGAATAAATTGGAAAATGATAGAGGATTAATATATATATATATATATATATATATATATATATATATATATATATCTTTGAACTTTATTTCAGTACTTCATGAGCTTTCGATCCTTAGATTTTGAATAATTAATGATGAGCATGTCCTTTTTGCTTATAATCGATTTCATTACGATTCTTCTGTTAAGCTTGGAAAGTAATTATGCATTTTTATTGCTCAAAGTAGAGTCCAGTAGTCTTATTAAATCGTCGGTGAATTCATTTTTAAGATAAAAGTTTCAAAGATTAATCTAACAATTGGATAATTTTGCTGTTACACGACAAATCCGCAGTCAGTAATAGACAATTATGTGACGTAACGGTCATTGTCCGGGATAATGGAATCAGCGAGCCGAATTCAAATATTTTGTTAATTCTTATCCAAATTACGGAGGCACAATGATATTAATGGATATCGGCTTGCATTGAGGAATCGGATAGTCGAGTTCGAATCCAAGCCGTGGTCATTACATTTAATTTTTGAACCTCGACGTGGTGTAATCACTAGAAAGCTGGTCTCGCTCGAAGAATTACGACGCAGTTCGATCGTCTCTATACGTTCGATTTTGTGCCGCATCTAAGCTATGCTTAGAAAATCACTATTACATTCACTTACTTTCTTGGGAAATATATGAGTCCATATATCCCTCAAGAATGGTTAAATGTTTTGATAATTCTTATCCAAATTACGAAGGCACGATGATAGTAATGGATATCGGCGAGGAATCAGAGAGTCGGGTTCAAATTCCAGTCGTGTTCATTACATTCACTTACGTGGTGTAATGATTAGCAAACTTTCTCGCTAGAAGAATTACGACTCATTTTGATTGTCACTATACTTTAGATTCCGTGACATTTTTCTAAGCCACGCTTAGAAAATCACCATTATATTCACTTACATTCTTGGGAAATGTATGAATTCATATATCCCTCAGGTATGGTCAAATAGCAGAACAGATTGGGTTCTCTAGCTATGGGCGGCAACCGGTTCTAGGAGAAGAACAAATCTGAATTAAAAACCCGATAGCGACTCACGCCATGTCTTCGGCTGTCGGTCAAGAGATCCGGGATGATAAGATATCTTTAATCATTTCTAAGATACAGCGGCCCAAAGCTTAATCTCACAAATGGACAATTTTGCTTTTACACGATTTGGACAATTTTGCTGTACACCCAGTATATACGTTTATTCATTTAATCAATGTAATATCTCTTATATTGATTACTGATTATTTTCATAAGTCGAGTGACCTATGTGTTCCTAAAATGGTCCAGCAAATGTCTATCTTGTCAGCAGCAACGCACATTTTTGCTCTTGATTACAAATCTGGCCAAGACGCTGGCCAATCTCAACGTCGTATCAACCAACCATTTGGTGAAGACATAATTGGTTTTTGCACGGCCTTCAAGAAGTTCCTGACTGGCCAATTCGATCTCCAAGATCAGCCAAGAAGTGGTCAAACCTCACGTATTGACATTGAGAATTTGTGCGCATGTGCTGATCTACACCTGACAGCAGTCAAACTGGCTTAAAAGTATAGCGTCAACCACACAGTTACTTTGCCTTCACTTTGAAGAAGTGAGCAAAGTAAGCAAATTGGACGCATGTAAACCGACTGACTTTTACGCTGCATGGACGCCTGCACGACACTATTCTCCAAGAAACGCCGTTTTGGTTAACTAACCAAAGTTTTGCTACAGATGAAAAATGGTGTTTGTACTCAAATGTGATACGCAAAAAAAGCTGGACAGACAAGAGTGTAACTGTACAACTGCAGGCAAAGTTCGACTTGAAGAAAGAAATAAGATTATGTTTAGTTGTCAGGTGAGATGTGAAGGGCGTGATTCAATGGAGGAATACAGGAAGGTAATCAGCCCATCTGTGCTCTCAACAATGGAACGTGTGACTGACGTAATTGCACAAAACGTGATTCATGATCACACGTTGCAAAGCTTACTCGTGAAAAATTCCTGGAAAAGATATCTGGGGTTGGATTCTTGCTCAACCTGCAGCCAATAGACTACCATTTATTCCGGGAGATCCAGCACTTCTTGAATGGCAAAAAATTGCAACTGATGATGAACTGAAAACTGCAAATGGCGACATGTTGAATAGCAAGCCGGATGAATTTTACAACAAAATTATCTATGATCTAACCTGTCGATGGAAGCAACTGATTGAAAATAATATTTGATATGCACTTTTTATTACATTGTATCGTTATATATCGTTGTCAGTAGAATTTTCTTTGCAATCGAATTGTTTAAGATGTCTTGGTTTCCAACGTTAAAAAGGAGCCACTGGTAGAAAGAATGTTTTTTATTAGACGTACTTCTAATGTCTTTTGCTATATAAAACACACACACACACACACACACACACACACATACACATATATATATATATATATATATATATATATATATATATGTGTGTGTGTGTGTGTGTGTGTGTGTGTGTGTGTGTATATATATATGGTAAATTTTCACAAACTAAAAGGCCACTCAAAGTAGATTATTATTGACTAGATGTAAGAGGAGAAACTATCAGGTCATCCCATAAGTTCTGTCCGAATTTTAAATTTTTGTTAAAATGAACGAAATTTAAAGAGAATTTTATAATGTCTAATGGAGCTGAACATTATTTTTAAGTTTAGATGCATTTAAACCGATCAAATTTTATTTCAGAGAACAATAAAATTAAATTTTGTTTGATTAAAACCCTGCTAACATGGAAGTACCCAAGAATCATTTGAGGCACATAATGCTTTATGAGTTCAAGAAAGGAAATTCAGCAGCCGAAGCGGCTAGAAACATTCACTCAGTTTATGGAGAGGAATGTGTGAATGAAAGAACTTGCAGAAGATGGTTTGCAAAATTCAGAGGTGGAGATTTCACCCTTAAAGATGAAGATCGAACCGGACGTCCAGTTGAGTTTGATGAAAAGCTTCTTGAAGCAGCCCTTGAAGAAAATCCTGCTTTATCAGTTGAGGAATTGACAGTGGTTCTCAGTTCAAACCATACAACTATTCATCGTCAACTTCAACAACTTGGAAAAGTTCCTAAACTTGGAAAATGGGTGCCTCATAAATTGTCCGAAAACAACCTCAAATCCCGAGTTGACATCTGCTCTTCTCTCCATTCTCGCCAACTTGTTTCACCTTTTTTGGATAGACTTGTGACTGGCGACGAAAAATGGATCTTTTATCGAAATGCTAAGCGTCGTGGCTTGTTGAAGGGGAAGGATCCCAGCCACAGCCGAGAAGGGAACTTCATGAGCAAAAGGTTCTTCTTTCAATCTGGTGGGATTGCCAATGAATAATCCACTTTGAATTCTTACCACCTAATGCAACAATTAATGCTCAAATTTAGATGTAAAGGTCTGAACTGGTGGTACGCAGGAATATAACTCATCTGAACACATGCCATGAAAATAGTGATGGCCTAGAAGGCTTTCGTCTATTGAAAAGTATCTTCAATTAAAAATCATTTCGCCTCAAGCAAGGCAATAAAGCCACTAAAACGCAAGAGGGTTAGTGAATGTGAGAGAATATATATATATATATATATATTTCATTTATTTATTATAATTTTATCATATAGACAAAACCATTTTACTCACTACAAGATGCAACTTCGTTGCAGTTGAAATGCACCGAAACGAAGTTGCATCTTGTAGTGAGTAAAATGGTTTTGTCTATATGATAAAATTATAATAAATAAATAATTATCGCTCTACTATCGGTATCGAGCCCTCGTTTGGATTAATGCTGTGAACGTTGGAATTTGTATATTACTTTCGTTCTCATCGCATCGGATATGTATATATATATATATATATATATATATATATATATATATATATATATATATATAGACTCAATGAATTTACTTAATTATAATTATCAAATCCTCCTAATAATTTCTATCATTTGTATATCATTGCTTGAACCGGCTTCTAATGCTCCAGTTGGCGCGGCTTGGTGATAGTAGTCGTAGCTCCGGAGGCACAGTCTCATGGGTATAAAAGGAAACTCAGTAGAGTTCCACCACGGAATATGTGAGCGAGCGGCGCTATATTGAGTCTGATTTGCAATCTCTTCGTCACCGAGGCCGCTGGAACAGTTGGTAGTGGATGCGCACTGCTGATGAGTCCCAAATATAGGACGAAACGGCCGTCCAGTGCTTTCTGCATTCTGTTGAGGTTTCTTTCTGACTGAATGAATTTACTTAATTACAATTATCAAATCCTCCTCATAATTTCTAAATATATATATATATATATAAATAAAAGGACAGTTAAGGGAAGTAAACAATAAACGAACAGTGTTTAAGAAGATAAAGTTTTGCATTTAAATTTTTGAAGATCAAAGTTAACTGGGGAAAGTTTGTAGATGATAAAATATATTGTTGGCAAATGCGTTTCGTGAGAGTTTGTGTGCAGGGTTTTGCTGTCTAGGATATTTCTGCAGATTAAGGCTGACGATTGGTTGGCTGATTTGTTTAAAGGCACATCAATCCTTATTGGTTATTTAATACAATTTTATGACTTCAACTACAGATATTCGGTACATATTTATCTTCCCGAGGAAAGTATGTGGAACAAGGCCGAGTTTAACGTTTGTTTCTCCGAGCCCGTAGGCTTGGCCAAAAATATTCCCTTAGAACCTGCATAAACGGGTTCGGGATCTGTCTACCTCCCCGGACGAAACTTTGCCCTTCCGCAAAGCCTAATCCGAGTTCCTCTCTGCCAGAGTTCGACAGGAGTCGTGCACAGTCAGAGACCGCCGCTCGACTCGATTCGATATTTAACAGTCCCCCCACGTGGAAAGTATGTGGCACAAGCCTGAGTTTAACGTGGGTTTCTCCGAGCCCGTAAGCTCGGCCAAAAATACTCCCTTAAGAACCAGTATAAACGGGTTCAGGGCCTGTCTACCACCCCGGACGAAACTTTCCCTTCGGCAAAGCCTCGTCCGGGTTCCTCTCTGCCAAAGCAGAGAGTTCGATAGGAGTCACGCACAGTCAGAGACTGCGGCTCAACTCAATTCGTCCCTCTTTCTTGAGAGGCGTAGTATACATAGTGTTAGGAAGAGTTCATTCTGTAGTTATAGGTTAGGACCCATGACATGTAGTTTTCTCATGTTGGTTTCTTTGTAATATTTATGTTTTACACGTAAATACAATGTTCAAATGCAACTTGGCATGTTGTACATGTTGGTTGATCTTCATATAAATCGGTGACGTGGGTGTTTCTTATGTGTCACGTCGGTTTTTAAATTCATTAACTAGCCATCCAGATGAACGCCATTGGTCGAGTTTAATTTGAACGTTTTGCTCCAACCCTGTCGATATTCTGATCTATCGTTATTGATCAAATGAACTTAGGGAAGAGCGTAGATAATGATAAGTATTTGAGAAGCATGTCTGTTTCAAGTCTGCAGAAATATTTGGACAGAGTTTCCTTCTCGAATATTTCCTACTGAGTAGATATTTAAATTAATAAACTAGCATACCAGCTGAAGGCTAATTGGTGAATTTAAAATTGGACATATTCTTTCAATCCCCAACAAGATAATATTTTAGCATGTTAAAGAAATCATCAGTTATCAAGAAGAAAAAAGTATAGACATCGATTATTAATCACAGAGAAAAGAGATACAAAAAACAATCGATATTTTACAAGACGAACGTGTTTACAGTAAGGAATCGTATTTTAAAATGGCTGTGAGACAGTTTGTCTAAACGTTTGACCCAAGAAAGAAAAGTCAAAATAAAAGAGGAGAGAACTCGTCCATTTTATATCTTTCAACCACGACATATTTAATACTGAGGCTGATTATTATAATGGCGGACAAGGAGACGAAGTTTCATGACTATGAATATGATGATGATAATCGCGCTGGTATTGAAAATTATGATAGCGATGGTGTTAGTGGTGGTGGTGGTGGTTTTATTGCAATGATGATTTGCAGGAAACTCTAAAAAATAATTTTTGTACAGTTGTTGCTGCTGATGTTGGTGATGATGATGATGGTGGTGGTGGAAGTGATCATTTTTGTTCTGATGATGATGATGGTGGTAGTATTTCTTATTGAAAATAGGATTTGCATGAAACTTCAAAAGAACTTTGCAGCTGCTGTTTTTTTGTTGTTGATGATGACGTTTATGATAATGATGATAGTGATCATGTCGTTGTTGTTATTGATGGTTATTGCGGTGATGATGATGATGATGATGATAGAACTGATGATAATTATGAGAATATTAATGTTAATGATGATGATGATGATAAAACTGATGATAATTGTGAGAATATTAATGCTAATGATGATGATGATGACAGAATTGATGATTATTGTGAGAATATTAATGTTAATGATGATGATGATGATGATGATGATGATGATGATGATGATGACAGAACTGATGATAATTGTGTGAATATTATTATTAAAATTCTTAGGAGATTAGCTTGAATGATATTACCAGGAAAAAAAAAGTTGTCGACATTAAATGTCCCATTCAGGTTGATATGCCGTAAAACAATCCAAACCAAACGAAAACCAGAATGTGTGGGATCTTAGAAATAGTTTTAGACAAGGGACGTAACATCCCCAAGATGGAGATGTACTTATGTTGTCGGCTCAAGAACACAATTATCTTTAAAGAAAGATAACTAGATTATAAAGCAAACAGTTTTTGAACAATGGCTCCTAAGATTAAGACGGTCGAGTGGAGAAATTTGTTATATCAAAATGTCTTTTTGTGGGAGTGGATGTTGTTAATATAAATCGGTCGACAAGGAGTTATCACCCACGAGAAACACAGCCGCACTTTTATTGGCCTGTGCCAAAACACAAACACACGCATGACAGAAGAATCGACACTACTCTAACATATGCGACTTGAATTTCTAAATCAGCATTCGTATAGTAGAGAACTTGATTTTGCAGTAGATAACAGAGACATTTCATTGAGTTACCAACAGCGTTGTGCATTATATTGAAGGAATTCTTCTTCCAGCTGTTTTTGAACGTAAAGAAACAAATGACCACGGTCACAGACAGGAACTACGCAACTCTGTCTATAGTACACAACGTACATAGATTCACACTAAACTTCGCCGTCAATTCCAATATTCTAGGCTTTTGGGAAACCCGCACCAACTCTATCAAGACAAGACGCAGGCTCCCAATCGAAAAGAGAACCGAAAGATCGGTAAATCAATATTACTCAGCAAACCTAACGGAGCTGTCGACTAACGACTGTCTGGAAAATAACGACAGATCATTGAGCTGGGGTAGGTGGTGTGTGAGTTGAGAAGTGATAGGTGTATTGTTCGGGGTGTCATCGATAAAAGGGTTGTCTGCAAACGTTGACGATTACATTTGGGACGTTTGTGTGGATTACAAAAAAAGAAAAACATCTTTGCAAAGTCTTTTACGCAAAAGCAAACTAAATGATATTAAAAGTAATTTAAAAAACACACACTGAGTTAAAACAAAAAGACAAATAAATGGAAATGATGAGTTTGATTGCATCTTTGTCGCCATATTTATTACAACGTTTCGGCCCTTCAGTATCTGTCTATATTTCTGAGATGAGGTATTATGTACACTATTTACATTATTCGGACTATTGTCCTCATCTTTGTCACCATATTTATTACAACGTTTCGGCCTTTCAGTATCTGTCTATATTTCTGAGATGAGGTATTATGTACACTATTTACATTATTCGGACTATTGTCCTCATCTTTGTCGCCATATTTATTACAACGTTTCGGCCCTTCAGTATCTGTCTATATTTCTGAGATGAGGTATTATGTACACTATTTACATTATTCGGACTATTGTCCTCATCATTGTCACCATATTTATTACAACGTTTCGGCCTTTCAGTATCTGTCTATATTTTTGAGATGAGGTATTATGTACACTATTTACATTATTCGGACTATTGTCCTCATCTTTGTCGCCATATTTATTACAACGTTTCGGCCCTTCAGTATCTGTCAATATTTCTGAGATGAGGTATTATGTACACTATTTACATTATTCGGACTATTGTCCTCATCTTTGTCACCATATTTATTACAACGTTTCGGCCTTTCAGTATCTGTCTATATTTCTGAGATGAGGTATTATGTACACTATTTACATTATTCGGACTATTGTCCTCATCTTTGTCGCCATATTTATTACAACGTTTCGGCCCTTCAGTATCTGTCTATATTTCTGAGATGAGGTATTATGTACACTATTTACATTATTCGGACTATTGTCCTCATCTTTGTCGCCATATTTATTACAACGTTTCGGCCCTTCAGTATCTGTCTATATTTCTGAGATGAGGTATTATGTACACTATTTACATTATTCGGACTATTGTCCTCATCTTTGTCGCCATATTTATTATAACGTTTCGGCCCTTCAGTATCTGTCTATATTTCTGAGATGAGGTATTATGTACACTATTTACATTATTCGGACTATTGTCCTCATCTTTGTCGCCATATTTATTACAACGTTTCGGCCCTTCAGTATCTGTCTATATTTCTGAGATGAGGTATTATGTACACTATTTACATTATTCGGACTATTGTCCTCATCATTGTCACCATATTTATTACAACGTTTCGGCCTTTCAGTATCTGTCTATATTTTTGAGATGAGGTATTATGTACACTATTTACATTATTCGGACTATTGTCCTCATCTTTGTCGCCATATTTATTACAACGTTTCGGCCCTTCAGTATCTGTCAATATTTCTGAGATGAGGTATTATGTACACTATTTACATTATTCGGACTATTGTCCTCATCTTTGTCACCATATTTATTACAACGTTTCGGCCTTTCAGTATCTGTCTATATTTCTGAGATGAGGTATTATGTACACTATTTACATTATTCGGACTATTGTCCTCATCTTTGTCGCCATATTTATTACAACGTTTCGGCCCTTCAGTATCTGTCTATATTTCTGAGATGAGGTATTATGTACACTATTTACATTATTCGGACTATTGTCCTCATCTTTGTCGCCATATTTATTACAACGTTTCGGCCCTTCAGTATCTGTCTATATTTCTGAGATGAGGTATTATGTACACTATTTACATTATTCGGACTATTGTCCTCATCTTTGTCGCCATATTTATTATAACGTTTCGGCCCTTCAGTATCTGTCTATATTTCTGAGATGAGGTATTATGTACACTATTTACATTATTCGGACTATTGTCCTCATCTTTGTCGCCATATTTATTACAACGTTTCGGCCTTTCAGTATCTGTCTATATTTCTGAGATGAGGTATTATGTACACTATTTACATTATTCGGACTATTGTCCTCATCTTTGTCGCCATATTTATTACAACGTTTCGGCCCTTCAGTATCTGTCTATATTTCTGAGATGAGGTATTATGTACACTATTTACATTATTCGGACTATTGTCCTCATCTTTGTCGCCATATTTATTATAACGTTTCGGCCCTTCAGTATCTGTCTATATTTCTGAGATGAGGTATTATGTACACTATTTACATTATTCGGACTATTGTCCTCATCTTTGTCGCCATATTTATTACAACGTTTCGGCCCTTCAGTATCTGTCTATATTTCTGAGATGAGGTATTATGTACACTATTTACATTATTCGGACTATTGTCCTCATCTTTGTCGCCATATTTATTACAACGTTTCGGCCCTTCAGTATCTGTCTATATTTCTGAGATGAGGTATTATGTACACTATTTACATTATTCGGACTATTGTCCTTATCTTTGTCGCCATATTTATTACAACGTTTCGGCCGTTCAGTATCTGTCTATATTTCTGAGATGAGGTATTATGTACACTATTTACATTATTCGGACTATTGTCCTCATCTTTGTCGCCATATTTATTACAACGTTTCGGCCGTTCAGTATCTGTCTATATTTCTGAGATGAGGTATTATGTACACTATTTACATTATTCGGACTATTGTCCTCATCTTTGTCGCCATATTTATTACAACGTTTCGGCCCTTCAGTATCTGTCTATATTTCTGAGATGAGGTATTATGTACACTATTTACATTATTCGGACTATTGTCCTCATCTTTGTCGCCATATTTATTACAACGTTTCGGCCCTTCAGTATCTGTCTATATTTCTGAGATGAGGTATTATGTACACTATTTACATTATTCGGACTATTGTCCTCATCTTTGTCGCCATATTTATTACAACGTTTCGGCCGTTCAGTATCTGTCTATATTTCTGAGATGAGGTATTATGTACACTATTTACATTATTCGGACTATTGTCCTCATCTTTGTCGCCATATTTATTACAACGTTTCGGCCCTTCAGTATCTGTCTATATTTCTGAGATGAGGTATTATGTACACTATTTACATTATTCGGACTATTGTCCTCATCTTTGTCGCCATATTTATTACAACGTTTCGGCCCTTCAGTATCTGTCTATATTTCTGAGATGAGGTATTATGTACACTATTTACATTATTCGGACTATTGTCCTCATCTTTGTCGCCATATTTATTACAACGTTTCGGCCCTTCAGTATCTGTCTATATTTCTGAGATGAGGTATTATGTACACTATTTACATTATTCGGACTATTGTCCTCATCTTTGTCGCCATATTTATTACAACGTTTCGGCCCTTCAGTATCTGTCTATATTTCTGAGATGAAGTATTATGTACACTATTTACATTATACGGACTATTGTCCTCATCTTTGTCGCCATATTTATTACAACGTTTCGGCCCTTCAGTATCTGTCTATATTTCTGAGATGAGGTATTATGTACACTATTTACATTATTCGGACTATTGTCCTCATCTTTGTCGCCATAATTATTACAACGTTTCGGCCCTTCAGTATCTGTCTATATTTCTGAGATGAGGTATTATGTACACTATTTACATTATTCGGACTATTGTCCTCATCTTTGTCGCCATATTTATTACAACGTTTCGGCCCTTCAGTATCTGTCTATATTTCTGAGATGAGGTATTATGTACACTATTTACATTATTCGGACTATTGTCCTCATCTTTGTCGCCATATTTATTACAACGTTTCGGCCCTTCAGTATCTGTCTATATTTCTGAGATGAGGTATTATGTACACTATTTACATTATTCGGACTATTGTCCTCATCTTTGTCGCCATATTTATTACAACGTTTCGGCCCTTCAGTATCTGTCTATATTTCTGAGATGAGGTATTATGTACACTATTTACATTATTCGGACTATTGTCCTCATCTTTGTCGCCATATTTATTACAACGTTTCGGCCCTTCAGTATCTGTCTATATTTCTGAGATGAGGTATTATGTACACTATTTACATTATTCGGACTATTGTCCTCATCTTTGTCGCCATATTTATTACAACGTTTCGGCCCTTCAGTATCTGTCTATATTTCTGAGATGAGGTATTATGTACACTATTTACATTATTCGGACTATTGTCCTCATCTTTGTCACCATATTTATTACAACGTTTCGGCCTTTCAGTATCTGTCTATATTTCTGAGATGAGGTATTATGTACACTATTTACATTATTCGGACTATTGTCCTCATCTTTGTCGCCATATTTATTACAACGTTTCGGCCCTTCAGTATCTGTCTATATTTCTGAGATGAGGTATTATGTACACTATTTACATTATTCGGACTATTGTCCTCATCATTGTCACCATATTTATTACAACGTTTCGGCCTTTCAGTATCTGTCTATATTTTTGAGATGAGGTATTATGTACACTATTTACATTATTCGGACTATTGTCCTCATCTTTGTCGCCATATTTATTACAACGTTTCGGCCCTTCAGTATCTGTCAATATTTCTGAGATGAGGTATTATGTACACTATTTACATTATTCGGACTATTGTCCTCATCTTTGTCGCCATATTTATTACAACGTTTCGGCCTTCAGTATCAGTCTATATTTCTGAGATGAGGTATTATGTACATTATTTACATTATTCGGACTATTGTCCTCATCTTTGTCACCATATTTATTACAACGTTTCGGCCTTTCAGTATCTGTCTATATTTCTGAGATGAGGTATTATGTACACTATTTACATTATTCGGACTATTGTCCTCATCTTTGTCGCCATATTTATTACAACGTTTCGGCCCTTCAGTATCTGTCTATATTTCTGAGATGAGGTATTATGTACACTATTTACATTATTCGGACTATTGTCCTCATCTTTGTCGCCATATTTATTACAACGTTTCGGCCCTTCAGTATCTGTCTATATTTCTGAGATGAGGTATTATGTACACTATTTACATTATTCGGACTATTGTCCTCATCTTTGTCGCCATATTTATTACAACGTTTCGGCCCTTCAGTATCTGTCTATATTTCTGAGATGAGGTATTATGTACACTATTTACATTATTCGGACTATTGTCCTCATCTTTGTCGCCATATTTATTACAACGTTTCGGCCCTTCAGTATCTGTCTATATTTCTGAGATGAGGTATTATGTATACTATTTACATTATTCGGACAATTGTCCTCATCTTTGTCGCCATATTTATTACAACGTTTCGGCCCTTCAGTATCTGTCTATATTTCTGAGATGAGGTATTATGTACACTATTTACATTATTCGGACTATTGTCCTCATCTTTGTCGCCATATTTATTACAACGTTTCGGCCCTTCAGTATCTGTCTATATTTCTGAGATGAGGTATTATGTACACTATTTACATTATTCGGACTATTGTCCTCATCTTTGTCGCCATATTTATTACAACGTTTCGGCCCTTCAGTATCTGTCTATATTTCTGAGATGAGGTATTATGTACACTATTTACATTATTCGGACTATTGTCCTCATCTTTGTCGCCATATTTATTACAACGTTTCGGCCCTTCAGTATCTGTCTATATTTCTGAGATGAGGTATTATGTACACTATTTACATTATTCGGACTATTGTCCACATCTTTGTCGCCATATTTATTACAACGTTTCGGCCCTTCAGTATCTGTCTATATTTCTGAGATGAGGTATTATGTACACTATTTACATTGTTCCGACTATTTTCTTCATCTTTGTCGCCATATTTATTAAAACGTTTCGGCCCTTCAATATCTGTCTATATTTCTGAGATGAGGTATTATGTACACTATTTACATTATTCGGACTATTGTCCTCATCTTTGTCGCCATATTTATTACAACGTTTCGGCCGTTCAGTATCTGTCTATATTTCTGAGATGAAGTATTATGTACACTATTTACATTATTCGGACTATTGTCCTCATCTTTGTCGCCATATTTATTACAACGTTTCGGCCGTTCAGTATCTGTCTATATTTCTGAGATGAGGTATTATGTACACTATTTACATTATTCCGACTATTGTCTTCATCTTTGTCGCCATATTTATTACAACGTTTCGGCCCTTCAATATCTGTCTATATTTCTGAGATGAGGTATTATGTACACTATTTACATTATTCGGACTATTGTCCTCATCTTTGTCGCCATATTTATTACAACGTTTCGGCCCTTCAATATCTGTCTGTATTTCTGAGATGAGGTATTATGTACATTATTTACATTATTCGGACTATTGTCCTCATCTTTGTCGCCATATTTATTACAACGTTTCGGCCCTTCAATATCTGTCTATATTTCTGAGATGAGGAATTATGTACACTATTTACATTATTCGGACTATTGTCCTCATCTTTGTCGCCATATTTATTACAACGTTTCGGCCCTTCAATATCTGTCTATATTTCTGAGATGAGGTATTATGTACATTATTTACATTATTCGGACTATTGTCCTCATCTTTGTCGCCATATTTATTACAACGTTTCGGCCCTTCAATATCTGTCTGTATTTCTGAGATGAGGTATTATGTATATTATTTACATTATTCGGACTATTGTCCTCATCTTTGTCGCCATATTTATTACAACGTTTCGGCCCTTCAATATCTGTCTATATTTCAGAGATGAGGTATTATGTACACTATTTACATTATTCGGACTATTGTCCTCATCTTTGTCGCCATATTTATTACAACGTTTCGGCCCTTCAATATCTGTCTATATTTCTGAGATGAGGTATTATGTACATTATTTACATTATTCGGACTATTGTCCTCATCTTTGTCGCCATATTTATTACAACGTTTCGGCCCTTCAATATCTGTCTATATTTCTGAGATGAGGTATTATGTACATTATTTACATTATTCGGACTATTGTCCTCATCTTTGTCGCCATATTTATTACAACGTTTCGGCCTTTCAGTATCTGTCTATATTTCTGAGATGAGGTATTATGTACATTATTTACATTATTCGGACCATTGTCCTCATCTTTGTCGCCATATTTATTACAACGTTTCGGCCCTTCAGTATCTGTCTATATTTCTGTGATGAGGTATTATGTACATTATTTACATTATTCGGACTATTGTCCTCATCTTTGTCGCCATATTTATTACAACGTTTCGGCCCTTCAGTATCTGTCTATATTTCTGAGATGAGGTATTATGTACATTATTTACATTATTCGGACTATTGTCCTCATCATTCTTGAACAGTCTACCCCAGTGAGCGAAATAAAGGGTTCAGTTCGACATTCCAACCACCTGAAGAAGGCCGGAGCATACAACAGTCTAAACGTTGTAATAAATATAGCGACAAAGATGAGGATATTAGTACAAATAATGTAAATAAAAAGAAAACATTATGGACGATGCGAAAAGATAGAAAATAGAAAATATAATTCCAAGGAGGAAGGGAAGTGATTGATAAAGTCGGAAATCTTAGAAAATCCCGTACAGAAAATTAAAACGGAAATGAGTTATATTCTTGATATAATGGAGTATGCATACATCTGTGTTCCCCCTCACTGGAATATGATTAGCTGATGTCAGTCATAAATACAGACTGACGGAGAGACCAAGTGAGCTACGCTATTGGTCTACACCTTTTGCCTAAACATATTACCTGCGACTACGACGTGTACCAGTCGATTATTGCTACCGTGTACTACTTCGTTATAGTAGCCAAAACAACTTAGCTACTTCGATCAAATATATCCCTTTCCGGGTCATATAGATCCTTCATCGTAATTAAAAATCCTGTAACAAGAAGAAAAAAAAACATTCTTTGAATATTTCATATGATGCTTACCTTCTTTTAATTCGTAATAAGTTAACTGGTTCGGATCCGTTGTGGTGTTGACGGTCACTTTGTCCAAGAATGAATGAAACATGTGGCAATAACCATTATCAATCCTCCAAAGATGGCAGAATTCTTGATTCATACAACTCAATGCACACTGTACTCTCGTGCCACTTTTAAAACTTTTAAACCCTGCTTGAATGCCATCCTGCAAGTAGACGTTGTAACCATTCGGCAGCAATTGGTAAAGCGATTGGCGAAATTCTCCGGACAAACAAATTGAAGCAGGAAGAAACACAAATATTATTTTCCATGCCCATGAAATAGTGTTGCCTGCCATTGTAAGTTCGACGAATAGATGTCTATGAATAAATCAGTAAACATAGGACTGTTATTGGTCAACTTAGGATAAATACTATATTAAGTAATACTTACTGTTGTGGATTCCGGGTTGAATGCGATATCAATGAATAACAAACGCCAGGAATGGATAAGGAAAATAAATGTATTAACGTAATAATACAAACTGGTAATACGGGTTAGTAGATCCAGGAATGCGGGTTAGTAGCAATAATATATATACAGTTTGGTATTGAAGTATCGCGGTATGACTCCTTACTGAGTCTAGGTGCTCGTTACGGTGACTCTTGTGCTACCCTCCTCTAATACTACTCTCATACTACCCCGGGTATTCACTGGTAATAGTATATGTATACCTCGGTTGAATTCATTTGTGTGAAAAGGGGAGACCCCTTATCAATATATATATACAGTAAACCTATGATTCCACTAAAAATAACGTTTATAGTAATAAGTAATAATGCCTGTTATGTAAGTGCTTGCTGTTGAACTTTTTGTTATGTATACACACGCACACACACACACACACATACACACACACACACACACACACACACATATATATATATATATATATATATATATATAGTAAACTATGAATAATGTTAATATGAATAGTAAGAAATAATGTCTGTTATGTACTGCTGATGTAAGTGCTTGCTTTGACCTTATACAGTCTTGGTATTGAAGTATCGCGGTATGACTCCTTACTGAGTCTACGTGCTCGCTAACTGTGACGCTTGCTGCCGTCTCTGTGTGTGATTTACTCTACTACTACTGAACTCAACTACTCTTCTGTCGTTCCGTCTCGACTCTTTCACTCATCGGGTATTCACTGGTAGTAGTATATGTATACCTTGGGTGAGTCCATTTGTGTGAAAAGGATGACCCCTTAACACTTACTAATTGCCTATTGATCGACAACAGATGGACCTCGTTCTATTGGCGCCTGATATAGAATAAAATTTAACCACCTCTACCTGAGAGACCTTTCATTAGATTATCAAATTCGATACCCTCGAGGTGCTACGATATGCTAACTTTATGCCAGATTAATTCAGCTTCGTAAATATCCTAATGTAATCAATTCAATTCCCTATACATCTACTTTCGCTTCTGATGACCCATTAGGTTGTCGCAGTGCCATGTAATTCCTCTTAGTGACATCTTTAAGAGCATATGAGTTACTTAGCAGTGCCCATCTCCTTCCCAATTAATCTGTGACAGAGCAACACATTTATTGAGTTATATGGTATCATCTGCAAGGAAAAGGTCCCTGACCTGATCTGTTATCGAATGCCCAAGATGACTGATTTGTTTTATTTTTATTTTTTACGGTTTACCAACCCTTTGTGGGTTATTTAAAGTTGAAAACATATTTGGGATTTGCTTACAGTGCCCTATGTTATCAAGCGGCCCCCATTTAAGTAATAATTTTGATTGCCTATTGATCAACAAAAGATAAATCTTGTTTTAAGGGCGCCTGGTATACACCAAAATTTAGCAAACTCAAACGGTGAGAAATTTCAATTGGTTAGCAAATTCGATCCCCACAAGGTGCCCAAATATTTTGGCCTTATGGCAGGCTGAACTCGGCTTCGTAAATATCCTAATGTAATGAATTCAATTCTCCCTACCTCTCCTTTCGTTTCCGATGACCCATTAGATTGTCGGGGTGCCATTTAATTCTTCTTCATGACATCTCTAATGGCTTCTTTCTAATTAATATGTGACAGGGCAACAATGTTATTGTCTTATCGACTGCAAGGAACAGTCGCTGACCTGATCTGTTATCGAATGCTCGTGATAATTGTTAGATTGGTTTCTCTTTTACGGTTTATCAACCCTTTGTTGTTTATTTAAAGTTGAAAACATATTTGGGATTGCTTACAATGCCCCGTGTTATGAAGCGGCCCCCATTTAAGTAATAATTATTGATTGCCTATTGATCAATAATAGATAAATCTTGAGTTTCACAATTTTAAAACCTAAAAAATTGTGAAACTTTATAGCGCTCCCACATCTTCAGCACTTCCCCTAATTATAACAGATGTTTACGATTTTTATTTTCTCCCTCTGCATACAGGGTGTAAAAGCAAAATTGTCCAAATCGGGTAAATGTTTAATATCTAAAAAAACACTAAACTAATTGTTTTTTTTTGTCTGGGTTTTCAGATAAGACGTTTAGCCATCTTGACACAATTTGAATCACTGAAAAATCCTTTGAGTTATTCAGCTAGAAAGAGAACAGGTTAAATTCGTTTTGTGTCAGACCCACTATGTCTTCCCAACTGAGCAATGATGAGAGGAAAAATAACATTCAGCCTTTTAGTAATGGTACCAACATTCATACTCTGTCTGTTCATCTTTGAAGTCCATTCAAGAACCATCAAGAGAACGGTGAATAAGTTTAAAAAAGAGGAAAATTAGAGAGGAAAACTGTATCAGAAGTCACAAGAGCAAGAGGGTTCATCACTTCAACTTATAGCTACATGCATTCTTATTGTTCAAAATAGAGTTCAGTAGTGTTGTAAAAACTTCGGAGAATTCCAGTAAGATCTTTCTAGAGTACATTTCTAGGGTACAATGTTACAAAGCTTAATCTAACAAGTGGACAATTTTGCTGTTGCACGATTTGGACAATTTTGCTGTTACATCCGGTATATAGTTCCATCATCAAAAACATTACTTGAGTCTGACGAAGTCCTTTTATAGAGCGAGATGCATGACAGAATTTTTCTCAGTTGCCATTCAATGACAACACACACACACACACACACACACACACACACACACACACACACACACATATATATATATATATATATATATATATATATATATATACTCTCTGTGTGGGTTTCTGAGAACTTTTATCATCTTAGTTCCACATATTTACTTGAGTAACGAAAGAATACCTAAGGTTTTCGTGTTTCGCCATCTTGAGTGTAGACAAAGGACTGTTGGACGGCCGTTGTTCAGGTATGAAGACAAGCTAAAGCGTAGCCTCTCAGCTGTCAATGTGCCTCATACTGACTTACCCTGGATAGAAATAACTGTAGATATTTGTGCCAGAGTGATATCAGTAATTTCGAAATAGGCGTACTGACCGGCTAAGAGACGAAAGACGGCAGCAAAAAGGCCCCAGAAAATATTCCTGTGCCTATGTCCCGAGATCCTCAATGTTGCATAATATGTGGGCGTTTACACAGGTCACTGGTGGGACCGAAGTGTTACATACGACACAAACATAAAAAAATGAATGAGGTTGTCGGATCCTGATACGTCGAAATCGACAGGAGAATCAATCACACACACACACATGTATGTATGTGTGGGCATACATATATACGAGGGTCATCCAATAAATAAGGTGAATTTTTCGGTATAAGGACTTCTAATACAGATAGAAGCTTACTCTTTTTTATTTTATACATATATATATACATATATACGAGGGTCATGCAATAAATAAGGTGAATTTTTCGGTATAAGGTCTTCTAATACAGATAGAAGCTTACTCTTTTTTATTTTATACATATATATACATATATACGAGGGTCATTCAATAAATAAGGTGAATTTTTCGGTATAAGGTCTTCTAATACAGATAGAAGCTTACTCTTTTTTATTTTATACATATATATACATATATACGAGGGTTATTCAATAAATAAGGTGAATTTTTCGGTATAAGGACTTCTAATACAGATAGAAGCTTACTCGTTTTTATTTTATACATATATATACATATATACGAGGGTCATTCAATAAATAAGGTGAATATTTCGGTATAAGGTCTTCTAATACAGATAGAAGCTTACTCTTTTTTATTTTATACATATATATACATATATACGAGGGTTATTCAATAAATAAGGTGAATTTTTCGGTATAAGGACTTCTAATACAGATAGAAGCTTACTCTTTTTTATTTTATACATATATATACATATATACGAGGGTTATTCGAAATTCACTAATTGTCTCTACCTACCCTGATGATGACTTACAAATTTTAAAATCTTGGACCATATTCCTTGTACATTTTTCCTAAATGAACTTCAGACAATTTATGGCGGAATTTCTTCCAAAAGATTATTCTTAATTTGGCAAAGTCGATCATTAAAATGAACCAACACAAAATGTATGTTGTTTTATTAATATTTTCCTTAATGAATATTTGCTGTTTAAATGTACAGAGTATATATATATATATATATATATATATATATATATATATATATATATGTGTGTGTGTGTGTGTGTGTGTGTGTGTGTGTGTGTGTGTGTGTGTGTGTCTGTGTGTGTCTTTGTGCGTATGTGATGCAAGAACATATATGAGTGCGTATAATTTTTAATTAAAAAGAAGTTTTAATTATCCTTACCTTCTCTTCTGCCGTGTGCCTTCAAATGTCTCTTTCGATCTGCCGTTCAGACCTCAACTGATGACACACAACCTACGAGATTTTTCTTTTGTCCCGCCCACAAAATCAATAACCCAAAACGAGCAACGCTGATTTTCATGCTATTAACCAAAGACACGAATAACCGCCATGATTACAATAAAAAAAAAAAAATACAAAAAAAAACAAAACACGTCGACTTTTAAATGAGCCGTCTCGCATCTCGGTCCCTTCCAAGGATCGGAAACAAAAAACTGAGTTTGATCAGAGTTCCAGGAAATGATACTCACAAGTAGTAACACTCCCATTGCACTAAAACGAGATATTTTTTTTTGTGATTAATCAACTGGATGTATAAAATTCTCGCATTGAATACGAATTTGTGTCATATTCTGTGTAAAGTGGTACAGCGATAAAAAAGATTTTTCGTAAAATTAAATATTTTTTAATGTTAGTTATCTGAATAGTATATAGTAACAACAACAATAATTCATGCAAGAGAACACACATCTTTCTCTTTCATGCACCCACACTGATGCTATGTCACCATTCGCCCGCATGCATTAGTTAGAATGAAGGGGAAAGAAAGAAATAAAGAAGAAAAACAATGTTCTTAACTATGAGATTAGGCTTTCTTTAATACATGAATCGTAGTATCAAGTCACAAAGTTAAAAGGAAACTTATATTTAACATCAGGAAGTGATAGATTAAGTTTCTACGGTACGTAATGAGGGAAGAAGGCTTGGAAATTATAACACTTACAAGATGGATTGAAGGCAAGAGAAACAGAGGAAAACAACGCATAACATACTTAGTCAACTTGAGTAAATAGATGGCGGAACAGGGTTTAGGAGAAATAACAGAAAGACAAAATTTATTAAGAGCTGCAAGGGACAGGAAGTCGTGGAGAGTCATGATTGTCTACATCCTAAGGGGACACGGCACATAAAGAAGAATTTGTGTGACAAGATCAACATTTCTACAGCACTTGATCTACTGCTGGGTTTCAGTTAGATTAGCTGAGTTGAGTTTTGAGAAATATCCAACTGGGAGATTCTTATTCCAACCACCTCGTTTATTAAATATTCAGAAATTGCCTCTCACCCTTTAACCCTGCATTAGTCACCTGGGGTGTTTTGGTACCACAAAACTTTTAAATTCCTTGTAATTCCGAGTTGGTAACTTGTTTATTTTGCTCCCTTCCACTACTTTCCTGACTCAGTCAGAGTGTGTAACATGCAGTGCGATGCTGTTGTAACTCAGTTGTCATGTGAGGTAGACACGGGGCGGGGGGGGGGCTATTCATTTTTGGAAATCGGTGTTAAATCATGGTTAAGCTTAATTATTTGGCTTGCTTTCATGAAATTACATAAATTTGATTGATTTATCCTATCACAAAGAAAGTATAAATTCTATAAGACTTATTATAATTAAAAATTTGAATGATTTTTTTTCCAAATTGTAGAAATATTCTTAGGACTTCAGCTAATATGTTATTGTTTATAAGATTTCAGATAGATATGCTGAGGACTGAACATGTGAGTAATGACAAAGTTTAAAGAAAATGGAAACAAAAAGGAAAATTATACTTAACATCAGCAAGAGACAGTTGATGTTTCTAGGGTACATAATGAGGAAAGAGGGCTTGGAAAATATGATACTGACAGGACAAATTGAGAGCAAGAGAGAGACAGGAAAACAAAGCGTAACATACTTAGTGAGCTTGAGTAAATGGATGGCGGAACAGGGTTAGGAGAAATAACAGAAAGACAAAATTTATGAAGAGCTGAAAGAGACTGGAATTTGTGGTGAACCATTATTGGCAACATCCTTAATGGACACGGCGCATAAAGAAGAATATATTTTAAAATAGCTGATTTAGAACGGGACGTAAAGTGCGTTTTTAATGATAGTGTATGATTTTCTCGAAAAGAAACATTTGATATCACAAATGAATCCCGTCCTGGGTATGACGATAAGCTATATCCGGTAGCAAGGCCTCTGATCGGGATTTTTTGTGAAGAACGGAACCATCTCTTAATTGATGTGGATCCCAGCTGAAGCCAAGATGCCAGATCAGGACAAATATTATTGCAGATTCTTCTTTTTATTTTACACCAAATCTCTAAATATATAGCAGGAGCACCAGAACAGATGTGGAAGCAATATTCAAAACAAAGTATAATGGTAGAGTTATAAACTTGTAAGATAGATTCTGAAGAGAAAAATTGTTTTGATTGAAATAGTGCACCAACATCCCTAGCTGCAAAATAAGCAATTGATTCAATATACTGTTTCCACTTCATATCACCGGAAAACTTTAGTCCGAGTAGGCACAGGAGGTTAGCATCTGTCATGCTGATGAAAGGTAAAAAGGGTTTTCTCAGATAATTAAAAGAGAGAAGTTTCGTTTTCAAGATGTTGTAATTAGCAAGTTTAGTCTTAAGTGGTTTTATACTTAGGGATTTGGGGAAGGCCAAAAAACTAGAACTTATTATGCCTCCTTGTTTCTGGAATTAAGAGAACCTAACAAGTAGCAATAAATGCGATATGTTCTTGAAATTGGTTTTGATTATCAGTACATAATTCCCATGTTGCACAAATGGAAGCACTCTCTTTCGAAAATGCTTATCTTCTGAATTATTCTCCGTAAAATTATATTTGATAAACTCCCACTTCTTGGATAAGGCTACACTATTTAAATGAGCTGTGTAAATCCCTGGTTGAAATTTGTGTGATGGAGGATTAAAAAATTTCCTTACCATTCGTCACTGCAAAAAGGGCCAGGACAAATATTTAACGAACGCTCCGCGTACATCTTGTGAGGAAAATGGATTTCTAGATTTTACAATTCGTGTTTTCGTATCACACATTAAAACACTCTGAAGAATTCTGCAGATAAAAGCAACTAAATTCTTTTCCAAAATAAACGCCTTAAAATCCAGATTTAGTAATAAAAAAAGTCTATTACGAAATATACAAGTTAGGGAACGAGATTTTAATTAAAAATGAAATTGAATTAAAATACGGAAAACAGAAAGCAATTTTTTTAAAATAAAGAAAAGGAAAGCCCCAAATTTTGTAATTTAAAAAATTATTTCTTTTCGCAAGACCGCTTAAATCATTTAGAAGCCTATCATTTAAAAAGGAGAGGAAAAATACAAATAAAATATTGGTGAAAGTATGTTAAAAGTTATTTTGTTATTTTATCTGCACAATAGTTACTGTGTAATTGGTAACCAGTTAATCATTTTATTTTATATAAATCTAGCAAAATCGAAAGAAGTCCAGCTGATTTTTTAGTTCATACTAATTATTTCCGTTTATTTGAGTGAGGAAGACATTTATTTTTGGGAAAAAATATTCATTAATGAAACTATTCACATTTAATATTGATTGCAGTCACAAGCATGACTATTTGATTCCGATTGTTATGGTGAGAATTATTTGGTGTCCATGGACACTTTTAGTTTGAAAGGAAAAGCCATCCTTTCTTCTTTTATTTTAAACCTGTATTTATTTGCAATTGAATGTAACAAAACGTCCGTGTTTTAGTGTAAATAAACTGTTTTCCCAATCGATACAGCATAAAACGCTTGGTTACTTTTTTCAGGTGTACTTTACAAAACTCGCCGAATTCTCTTGGACTCCACGGTGTACAGCCACATCTTGTAGAAGATATACGACAAATTTACAAAATAACTAATTAAATGATAACTATATATTCGCTATGTTTTAGTTTAAATGCGATTGGTGTCACATAAATGACTATACGTCTTTTTCAGCTTGCTGTCGAATCTCTGAGAAACTTATATTAATCAATAACCTGAAAGGGGCCTTTACCTTGTTCGCCTATTTTCCTCGTGATAGTGTCTCACTAAAATAGCCCAGCCTCCTGTGATGTGAACAGGCTACTAAGAGTAAATGGGTTCACGTATCTCCCAGCTCACACTCCTTCCAAACAATAGATGCTTATCCCTCTGTCCTTTTTAAGATGGGGTTTCTGGTTTCTACTTCTGAGGTCTTAATGAAAGTAACTGTTTTAAAGTTTTGGACCAATGACTGATCTGTGACTGTGACCGTTCATTTTGAGTTTACCGTGATGACTGTTATCTGGAAGCTGTATTCCAGCTGGTAGCAAGGATCCCGAACTGGCGCACAGATAGCTGTCTCTGAGAGTATTTCAGTGGATAAATCTGAGGCCACACTATGCACTAATCTTAGACACCTTCTCGCCAGTTTTTATTGCCTTAAATGATGGAGCGTATCAAATATTTTGCCCTTTTTAAATCTTAAAATTTTTATGACTGCAATCATTATAAATAATCAAGGAAATCTACAAAGAAACCAAAGAAACCCTTCAACTATTCCTTCTCAAACTTACGTGATATTACATTATTTACATTATTCGAACTATTGTTCGCCATATTTATTACAACGTTTCGGCTCTTCAGTATCTGTCTATATTTCTGAGATGAGGTATTACGTACACTATTTACATTATTCGGACTATTGTCCTCACCTTTGTCGCCATATTTATTACAACGTTTCGGCCTTTCAGTATCTGTCTATATTTCTGAGATGAGGTATTACGTACACTATTTACATTATTCGGACTATTGTCCTCACCTTTGTCGCTATATTTATTACAACGCTTCGGCCTTTCAGTATCTGTCTATATTTCTGAGATGAGGTATTATGTACACTATTTACATTACTCGGACTATTTTCCTCATCTTTGTCGCCATATTTATCACAACGTTTCGGCCTTTCAGTATCTGTCTATATTTCTGAGATGAGCTATTACGTACACTATTTACATTATTCGGACTATTGTCCTCATCTTTGTCGCCATATTTATTACAACGTTTCGGCCTTTCAGTATCTGTCTATATTTCTGGGATGAGGACATTATTTACATTATTTCAGACTATTGTCTTCATTCTTTCTAGAGAAACATGCTGAGGATACCATAGACCGAACATTCTGAACAACGACAAAATCTTAAAGAAAATGGAAACAAAAGTACTTAACATGAAGAAGAGACTGTTTATCTTTCTAGGGCACATTATGAGGAAAGAGTGCTTGGAAAATATGATACTCACTGGACGGACTGAAGACGAGAGAGACAGAGGAAAACAGCGCGTGATATACTTAGTAAGTTTGAGGAAATGGATGGCTGAACAGGGTTCAGGTGATATAGCAGTAAATCAAAATTTATTAAGAGCTATAAAGGATAGGAAAGTGGAGACGAAGAATAAAGAAGAGGTTTATATTCGGGAAAACTTGTTAATGGCAAGAGAACCGTCACTTGAGTTCTCGGATGATTCTTTAATTTTTTTTAATATACACACACACACACACACACACACACACACATATATATATATATATATATATATATATATATATATATATATATATATATATATGATGGACTCTCCCGTCGAACTCGACGTATGAGGGTCAGACAGATCAGTTCCCAGAAACTGAAAGCCCGACACCCACACAGGATGTGATTATAGTGGTGAAGGCTTTGTGCAGGGCCATCCACACTTTTTGGAGGGACGAATACAGGGACCTGGTGCAACGAATGCCACGAGGTCCTCAAACGACCCTCCGCAGGTTTTGAATTCAGAGTTGTCCTTCTCCTAGACCAGTTGCCATCCAAGGCTATAGAACCCAGTCTGTCCTGCTATTTACCCATAGTTGGAGGGAGAAGAAGAGGATTCACACTTTTCCCAAAGGTGTTAGAACGTAAGTGAATGTAACGGATTCGACTGGAATTCGAACTCGGCTCTCCGATTCCTCAATCCAACCCGTTATCCATTACTCCAGCTATATGCCTCTATATATATATAGTCAAACCGGACAAACCTACCAAGGTTTCACCTAAGCGGATCGTCTGCTCTACCTTTGTATTGAGCACTTTTTTAGTTAGTTCATTACTCGTATCGGGTTTTTTTCTTTGGGTTGTGGACCTGTACGTTGTACGATCATATTCGACAGACGTTCATGTTCATAGCTCTTTCTTTTTTTAAAACCTTTTTTCCCTTCGATATTGATTATTGGCAAATCAAGAAATTGAAGGTTTTCCGAGACGAGTGTACTTACCCATATATATATATATATATATATAATAGCTGGCCACTCATATACGAGGATAGCCTACTAGGGCGGCTAGGTAATCCCGATCGCAAACGCTCGCTCAGTCACATTTGTGTTTGCTCAATACCCACAGAGCCCTCCTGTGGTTTCTACTGCAACTATGCTGTGCAGACCTTAGTTACAGTTTTTGAGAGAAAGCGTATTATCTAGCGTGATCAACAATTTGAACAAAGACAGCACGCCCAAGCCCTCGGACACGATGACTGATGGATTTCTGCTTGCACTGCTATCGACGGCACTCAAGAGTTCTGTCTGTCCAATTTCACTCACAAGACTTGGGTAAAACCTGTGGTATGGTTTTCAGGCACTTTTCAAAGCGACTGGGATCGACCTCGAACCATTCCGATAACATCAGGAAGTCTCTTTCCTGACAAATCGATCATGGTGAAATTTTAACCCTGGTGTGTGTGTGTATATATATATATATATATATATATATATATATATATATATATATATATATATATATATATATATATATGCGTGTTCAATTATATGATATTTTATTATTAAATATTGTTTGCGAGAGTGATTCTTGCCATATCATTAACTTCATTTTCTGCTTTTCTTATGAATGATTTACGTTATATATATATATATATTCAGGCCGGTAAATGTTATTTAATACTGTTTATTATAAAACAGAGCATTTGCTTAAATACTTGTATCTATAAAAAGAACGTTAAACATATCATAAATGTCTTTAAATAAATTGTCGGACTTTGTCCAATTCAAATATATATATATATATATATATATATATATATATATATATATATATATATATATATATATATATATAGTTGGTAATTTGGCATCACCTGAAAAGGGGTTTCATCATTGAAATACTATTGATGTTGTCAATATTCCAGTAGCATGCAGAAGGGAAGCAAATGGTGCGAAAGTCCAGGTATCCATATCGCTGGGGGGGGGGGCATCGGAAAAAGGTGAAATAAAAATTTAGTAATTGAAATTTGAAATTGTCACTGTTTACTTCGTTGTACAAGCGTCATGCAGTCCCACGTGTTCCTTCCCCTCATTTCTCAGTACTATGCCCTATAGCCCCACTTGTGCCTTAGGGGCATACAATCAAAGATTTCTCACCGCGCATCACCCAACCTCTGCACGTCGATGTTTAATCTCCCATTTAAATCGTAGACTTCAATACTCGTTTCCGTAATAATTCTGACGAACAGTTGCTTCGTTACCAATCCTGACTAATTCTTACTAATTCTTGCTGGTAATTCTTACTTTTTTTGACCAATAGTTTCCTACTTAATCCATTTCTTTCTGATCTCCTCTCTTGACTCTTGTCCAGCATTGCAACTCTATCCTCTTGACAATTCGGATCACGCTGCAGTGTCTGTTGATATTTCTATTAGGCCTCAACTCCTTACTCACAAGGCAGAACAGCGTACCGTTTGCTATTCATTTCGAGAGTTTCTTCACGATTTACCTTGACGGGGAATTTTTAATCATCCTATTGAAAATTATGCCAAAGAGGTTTCTTCACTGACAGCTGGCATCGGCATTTTTCTGCCATCTCGTAAATACCAAATACAACCACAGTTTTCTTCGTGGTTCACGTTTGCCTGTTCATTCCTACAGGAATCACTTCCGGCTATACCAACGTGATAATTCGTATTACGATAGACGCCTCTTTGACTCGGCCCGTCATAATTGCAAATGTGTCCTCAAAGAAACCGAGTCTTTGTGCGCTGATTGAGGTCAACACTTGATTAACAAAATGATCCTGGAAATTTTCAGAAAAAGAGGTAGAAATAGATTACCTTTGATAGTGTGCTACACTCTTGGACTCTTAAGGCTTTGGAAATGTAGTCTTCTCGGATATATCAAATATCCTTAAACACAGCATGGGAATGTAAAAAACCACATTATACCTAAATCACGCCAAAGACATTGCCACTTCCAACGGCCTGAATATCCGACGAGGAGTCTTTCAAGGATACTTCCTGCCACTTCCGTTTTTTCTGTCCTTAATCCCCATTGCAAATGAACTAAACAATAATAGCTACGGATACAAAGTAAACAAGAAATTATTCGATTACCTACTCTACATGGAAGATCTGAAGCAGTTTGGCAAAGAGGACAATGAGTTGTAAAATGTTTTAGTGACGACATACATATGGATTTCGGATTAGATAAATGTGCAAAAGTAAGGGGAAAAAGCAACAATAATAAGATGGAATAAAACTAGTAAGACAATAATAGTAATAATGAAGAGTGTATAGAGCCAGAGTGTTGGGATAAAAAGCAACAATAATAAGATGGAATAAAACTAATAAAATAATAGTAATAATGAAGAGTGTATAGAGCCAGAGTTCCGGGATAAAAAGCAACAATAATAAGATGGATTAAAACTAATAATAAAATAATAGTAATAATGAAGAGTGTATAGAGCCAGAGTGTTGGGATAAAAAGCAACAATAATAAGATGGAATAAAACTAATAATAAAATAATAGTAATAATGAAGAGTGTATAGAGCCAGAGTTCCGGGATAAAAAGCAACAATAATAAGATAGGAATAAAACTAATAATAAAATAATAGTAATAATGAAGAGTGTATAGAGCCAGAGTATTGGGATAAAAAGCAACAATAATAAGATGGAATAAAACTAATAATAAAATAATAGTAATAATGAAGAGTGTATAGAGCCAGAGTGTTGGGATAAAAAGCAACAATAATAAGATGGAATAAAACTAATAATAAAATAATAGTAATAATGAAGAGTGTATAGAGCCAGAGTATTGGGATAAAAAGCAACAATAATAAGATGGATTAAAACTAGTAATAAAATAATAGTAATAATGAAGAGTGTATAGAGCCAGAGTGTTGGGATAAAAAGCAACAATAATAAGATAGGAATAAAACTAATAATAAAATAATAGTAATAATGAAGAGTGTATAGAGCCAGAGCCAACTAATAGTAATGATGAAGACTGTATAAAGTTTGCTTTTGCGGACATGTCAGAGTATTTTAAATAAGGATACGTCTTTAATCCCTCCTCTCTTCAACCAATTTCATGTGTGATAATTCTCTGCTGTTAAAGTAGAATGATTTGCTCGTAAATTCTCTTCCACTGTAGCTCCGGACTTACCTTTCCACCCAGAATCGAGTCTCCACTCTGTGTTAACTCAGTCCATAGTTTCGGCTATCATTTCCAAACTTGATTTCCACAAAGCACATCGATTTAAATGTGGCCTTTCACGGGTCACGTGCTGCAATAGATGCCTAGCAATTTCCTTCTTTCCAGATTGTTGATTCTCTTCTGTAATTCTTGTTTTTATGAATGCGGACAAAATGTCTGATCTTACGTATTATCGACATGTTAGTCGTCTATATTGCTTTGTTAAAAGTCACTAATCCAACCTGAATTAGTGAAGCATTTCGCGTCATGGATTTTCTTTCAGTCATACAAAATGGCTTCCGCTTCTCTAAGTGAACCCACGATGTTTTGGCAGTTATTGCTGAAAGTGTCTATTTAGACAAGAATGGCGACGTTCGGGCTTTTACTTTAATATCTCGAAGGCGTTTGATAGAGTTTGGCATGCTGCTTATCTTCACGTATAGAAAGGCTATGCTGCTTACTGTCCGGTTCATTTTATTCAATCTTTTTTTAAAATCTAATTGAATAATGAATATTGTCTTGAATGGCCACTCTTCTTGATCTTTTTGACTTAATGCGGAAGTACTCCCAGTGCTCTATCCATGGATCTAATTTGTACTTTATTTTCATCAATGACTATCCGGGTGTCATCAGTTCCCAATTCGTTATCCATGCTCTGACGTAACTATATTTTAATTGTTTTCACTCCATGCAACACAGAAAAGTCTCTAAGACATAAGGATTTACTGGGTGTGAAAGAATCAGGAACAGAAACATTATTAATCAAAGTTGCCCTTTGGATGAGAGCTTAATGTGGACCATCATCTTCTATGTGCCGCGTCTCTTCAGGATAATGGCTCTTCACAACATTCTTTGTCTCATAGATTGCCTTCTGGATGAGAGCTTAATGTCATGCAGTTTCGCATGTTCCTTTCCCTCATTTCTCAGTACTATGCCCTATAGCCTCATTTGTGCCTTAGGGGCATACGATCAAAGATTTTGCACCGGGCATCATCTAACCTCTGGACGTCGATGCCGTATTCAAATTTTCAATTTTTCATTTGTTTAATCTCTCATTTAAATCGTAGACTTCAATACTCGTAGGATCAGACATTTTGTCCGCATTCGTAAAAAAAAAAGAATTACAGACGAGAATCAACAAACTGGAAAGCAGAAAATTGAAAGGCATCTATTGCAGCACTTGACCCGTGAAAGAGAAAGAGTAATCTGAAGATAGCGATTGACATTACAATTAAAATTTTGCAGATTAAAGTTGGGTGGAAAGCATGGTGCCGGAACACAGTTTCACATGCGAGAAGTTCGAGAAAAGAAATTGTTACGGCTACATCTAGACAGCTCAACTTTAAATTGATGAGATGTCCACGCCAGTCTAGTACTGCGCTTAAATTTAAAATGTCTAGGTATCATAGCGAAGAGACCATACGATGATTAACCATAAATGTATGGTAAATTTTGGTTTTATTATCCGAGCGCTAAAAACACCTTAATTTTTTCCAAAATTGTCATATTTCCGTGCAAATTTACTTGCTGAACTCGAATTAACAATTATATTTATGAAGAAACCTACCGTTTTGGAGTTATCGACACTTAAAAATCGGACTTCTTGTTGGTCATCCGTTCCCCATTACTGCCATAATGTTCACTCATTCACTGCTGAGTACTTTGTTGGTGTAAGCATAACATTTTGGCCTATTTACTACTTTTACAGCTATATCTCTTATGAAATCACTACGCATTATCGTAAAGCATTTTTTTTTTGGATAAGTGTAGTTTTATTTATAACAAAACTCAAAACAAATTAAATAATACAATAGAACCTTTTTTCTGTGTAGAATAGCAATGACGAATTAAAAGAACAAATTAAATAATACAATAGAACCTTTTTTCTGTGTAGAATAGCAATGACAAATTAAAAGAACAAATTAAATAATACAATAGAACCTTTTTTCTGTGTAGAATAGCAATGACAAATTAAAAGAACAAATTAAATAATACAATAGAACCTTTTTTCTGTGTAGAATAGCAATGACGAATTAAAAGAACAAATTAAATAATACAATAGAACCTTTTTTCTGTGTAGAATAGCAATGACAAATTAAAAGAACAAATTAAATAATACAATAGAACCTTTTTTCTGTGTAGAATAGCAATGACAAATTAAAAGAACAAATTAAATAATACAATAGAACCTTTTTTCTGTGTAGAATAGCAATGACGAATTAAAAGAACAAATTAAATAATACAATAGAACCTTTTTTCTGTGTAGAATAGCAATGACGAATTAAAAGAACAAATTAAATAATACAATAGAACCTTTTTTCTGTGTAGAATAGCAATGACGAATTAAAAGAACAAATTAAATAATACAATAGAACCTTTTTTCTGTGTAGAATAGCAATGACAAATTAAAAGAACAAATTAAATAATACAATAGAACCTTTTTTCTGTGTAGAATAGCAATGACAAATTAAAAGAACAAATTAAATAATACAATAGAACCTTTTTTCTGTGTAGAATAGCAATGACGAATTAAAAGAACAAATTAAATAATACAATAGAACCTTTTTTCTGTGTAGAATAGCAATGACGAATTAAAAGAACAAATTAAATAATACAATAGAACCTTTTTTCTGTGTAGAATAGCAATGACGAATTAAAAGAACAAATTAAATAATACAATAGAACCTTTTTTCTGTGTAGAATAGCAATGACAAATTAAAAGAACAAATTAAATAATACAATAGAACCTTTTTTCTGTGTAGAATAGCAATGACGAATTAAAAGAACAAATTAAATAATACAATAGAACCTTTTTTCTGTGTAGAATAGCAATGACAAATTAAAAGAACAAATTAAATAATACAATAGAACCTTTTTTCTGTGTAGAATAGCAATGACGAATTAAAAGAACAAATTAAATAATACAATAGAACCTTTTTTCTGTGTAGAATAGCAATGACAAATTAAAAGAACAAATTAAATAATACAATAGAACCTTTTTTCTGTGTAGAATAGCAATGACGAATTAAAAGAACAAATTAAATAATACAATAGAATCTTTTTTCTGTGTAGAATAGCAATGACGAATTAAAAGAACAAATTAAATAATACAATAGAACCTTTTTTCTGTGTAGAATAGCAATGACGAATTAAAAGAACAAATTAAATAATACAATAGAACCTTTTTTCTGTGTAGAATAGCAATGACAAATTAAAAGAACAAATTAAATAATACAATAGAACCTTTTTTCTGTGTAGAATATCAATGACGAATTAAAAGAACAAATTAAATAATACAATAGAACCTTTTTTCTGTGTAGAATAGCAATGACAAATTAAAAGAACAAATTAAATAATACAATAGAACCTTTTTTCTGTGTAGAATAGCAATGACGAATTAAAAGAACAAATTAAATAATACAATAGAACCTTTTTTCTGTGTAGAATAGCAATGACAAATTAAAAGAACAAATTAAATAATACAATAGAACCTTTTTTCTGTGTAGAATAGCAATGACAAATTAAAAGAACAAATTAAATAATACAATAGAACCTTTTTTCTGTGTAGAATAGCAATGACAAATTAAAAGAACAAATTAAATAATACAATAGAACCTTTTTTCTGTGTAGAATAGCAATGACAAATTAAAAGAACAAATTAAATAATACAATAGAACCTTTTTTCTGTGTAGAATAGCAATGACGAATTAAAAGAACAAATTAAATAATACAATAGAACCTTTTTTCTGTGTAGAATAGCAATGACGAATTAAAAGAACAAATTAAATAATACAATAGAACCTTTTTTCTGTGTAGAATAGCAATGACAAATTAAAACAACAAATTAAATAATACAATAGAACCTTTTTTCTGTGTAGAATAGCAATGACAAATTAAAAGAACAAATTAAATAATACAATAGAACCTTTTTTCTGTGTAGAATAGCAATGACGAATTAAAAGAACAAATTAAATAATACAATAGAACCTTTTTTCTGTGTAGAATAGCAATGACAAATTAAAAGAACAAATTAAATAATACAATAGAACCTTTTTTCTGTGTAGAATAGCAATGACAAATTAAAAGAACAAATTAAATAATACAATAGAACCTTTTTTCTGTGTAGAATAGCAATGACAAATTAAAAGAACAAATTAAATAATACAATAGAACCTTTTTTCTGTGTAGAATAGCAATGACGAATTAAAAGAACAAATTAAATAATACAATAGAACCTTTTTTCTGTGTAGAATAGCAATGACGAATTAAAAGAACAAATTAAATAATACAATAGAACCTTTTTTCTGTGTAGAATAGCAATGACAAATTAAAAGAACAAATTAAATAATACAATAGAACCTTTTTTCTGTGTAGAATAGCAATGACAAATTAAAAGAACAAATTAAATAATACAATAGAACCTTTTTTCTGTGTAGAATAGCAATGACGAATTAAAAGAACAAATTAAATAATACAATAGAACCTTTTTTCTGTGTAGAATAGCAATGACAAATTAAAAGAACAAATTAAATAATACAATAGAACCTTTTTTCTGTGTAGAATAGCAATGACAAATTAAAAGAACAAATTAAATAATACAATAGAACCTTTTTTCTGTGTAGAATAGCAATGACGAATTAAAAGAACAAATTAAATAATACAATAGAACCTTTTTTCTGTGTAGAATAGCAATGACGAATTAAAAGAACAAATTAAATAATACAATAGAACCTTTTTTCTGTGTAGAATAGCAATGACAAATTAAAAGAACAAATTAAATAATACAATAGAACCTTTTTTCTGTGTAGAATAGCAATGACAAATTAAAAGAACAAATTAAATAATACAATAGAACCTTTTTTCTGTGTAGAATAGCAATGACAAATTAAAAGAACAAATTAAATAATACAATAGAACCTTTTTTCTGTGTAGAATAGCAATGACAAATTAAAAGAACAAATTAAATAATACAATAGAACCTTTTTTCTGTGTAGAATAGCAATGACGAATTAAAAGAACAAATTAAATAATACAATAGAACCTTTTTTCTGTGTAGAATAGCAATGACAAATTAAAAGAACAAATTAAATAATACAATAGAACCTTTTTTCTGTGTAGAATAGCAATGACAAATTAAAAGAACAAATTAAATAATACAATAGAACCTTTTTTCTGTGTAGAATAGCAATGACAAATTAAAAGAACAAATTAAATAATACAATAGAACCTTTTTTCTGTGTAGAATAGCAATGACGAATTAAAAGAACAAATTAAATAATACAATAGAACCTTTTTTCTGTGTAGAATAGCAATGACAAATTAAAAGAACAAATTAAATAATACAATAGAACCTTTTTTCTGTGTAGAATAGCAATGACAAATTAAAAGAACAAATTAAATAATACAATAGAACCTTTTTTCTGTGTAGAATAGCAATGACGAATTAAAAGAACAAATTAAATAATACAATAGAACCTTTTTTCTGTGTAGAATAGCAATGACGAATTAAAAGAACAAATTAAATAATACAATAGAACCTTTTTTCTGTGTAGAATAGCAATGACGAATTAAAAGAACAAATTAAATAATACAATAGAACCTTTTTTCTGTGTAGAATAGCAATGACAAATTAAAAGAACAAATTAAATAATACAATAGAACCTTTTTTCTGTGTAGAATAGCAATGACAAATTAAAAGAACAAATTAAATAATACAATAGAACCTTTTTTCTGTGTAGAATAGCAATGACAAATTAAAAGAACAAATTAAATAATACAATAGAACCTTTTTTCTGTGTAGAATAGCAATGACAAATTAAAAGAACAAATTAAATAATACAATAGAACCTTTTTTCTGTGTAGAATAGCAATGACGAATTAAAAGAACAAATTAAATAATACAATAGAACCTTTTTTCTGTGTAGAATAGCAATGACAAATTAAAAGAACAAATTAAATAATACAATAGAACCTTTTTTCTGTGTAGAATAGCAATGACAAATTAAAAGAACAAATTAAATAATACAATAGAACCTTTTTTCTGTGTAGAATAGCAATGACAAATTAAAAGAACAAATTAAATAATACAATAGAACCTTTTTTCTGTGTAGAATAGCAATGACGAATTAAAAGAACAAATTAAATAATACAATAGAACCTTTTTTCTGTGTAGAATAGCAATGACGAATTAAAAGAACAAATTAAATAATACAATAGAACCTTTTTTCTGTGTAGAATAGCAATGACAAATTAAAAGAACAAATTAAATAATACAATAGAACCTTTTTTCTGTGTAGAATAGCAATGACAAATTAAAAGAACAAATTAAATAATACAATAGAATCTTTTTTCTGTGTAGAATAGCAATGACGAATTAAAAGAACAAATTAAATAATACAATAGAACCTTTTTTCTGTGTAGAATAGCAATGACAAATTAAAAGAACAAATTAAATAATACAATAGAACCTTTTTTCTGTGTAGAATAGCAATGACGAATTAAAAGAACAAATTAAATAATACAATAGAACCTTTTTTCTGTGTAGAATAGCAATGACAAATTAAAAGAACAAATTAAATAATACAATAGAACCTTTTTTCTGTGTAGAATAGCAATGACGAATTAAAAGAACAAATTAAATAATACAATAGAACCTTTTTTCTGTGTAGAATAGCAATGACGAATTAAAAGAACAAATTAAATAATACAATAGAACCTTTTTTCTGTGTAGAATAGCAATGACGAATTAAAAGAACAAATTAAATAATACAATAGAACCTTTTTTCTGTGTAGAATAGCAATGACAAATTAAAAGAACAAATTAAATAATACAATAGAACCTTTTTTCTGTGTAGAATAGCAATGACGAATTAAAAGAACAAATTAAATAATACAATAGAACCTTTTTTCTGTGTAGAATAGCAATGACAAATTAAAAGAACAAATTAAATAATACAATAGAACCTTTTTTCTGTGTAGAATAGCAATGACAAATTAAAAGAACAAATTAAATAATACAATAGAACCTTTTTTCTGTGTAGAATAGCAATGACAAATTAAAAGAACAAATTAAATAATACAATAGAACCTTTTTTCTGTGTAGAATAGCAATGACGAATTAAAAGAACAAATTAAATAATACAATAGAACCTTTTTTCTGTGTAGAATAGCAATGACGAATTAAAAGAACAAATTAAATAATACAATAGAACCTTTTTTCTGTGTAGAATAGCAATGACAAATTAAAAGAACAAATTAAATAATACAATAGAACCTTTTTTCTGTGTAGAATAGCAATGACAAATTAAAAGAACAAATTAAATAATACAATAGAACCTTTTTTCTGTGTAGAATAGCAATGACGAATTAAAAGAACAAATTAAATAATACAATAGAACCTTTTTTCTGTGTAGAATAGCAATGACAAATTAAAAGAACAAATTAAATAATACAATAGAACCTTTTTTCTGTGTAGAATAGCAATGACGAATTAAAAGAACAAATTAAATAATACAATAGAACCTTTTTTCTGTGTAGAATAGCAATGACAAATTAAAAGAACAAATTAAATAATACAATAGAACCTTTTTTCTGTGTAGAATAGCAATGACGAATTAAAAGAACAAATTAAATAATACAATAGAACCTTTTTTCTGTGTAGAATAGCAATGACGAATTAAAAGAACAAATTAAATAATACAATAGAACCTTTTTTCTGTGTAGAATAGCAATGACAAATTAAAAGAACAAATTAAATAATACAATAGAACCTTTTTTCTGTGTAGAATAGCAATGACGAATTAAAAGAACAAATTAAATAATACAATAGAACCTTTTTTCTGTGTAGAATAGCAATGACAAATTAAAAGAACAAATTAAATAATACAATAGAACCTTTTTTCTGTGTAGAATAGCAATGACGAATTAAAAGAACAAATTAAATAATACAATAGAACCTTTTTTCTGTGTAGAATAGCAATGACGAATTAAAAGAACAAATTAAATAATACAATAGAACCTTTTTTCTGTGTAGAATAGCAATGACAAATTAAAAGAACAAATTAAATAATACAATAGAACCTTTTTTCTGTGTAGAATAGCAATGACGAATTAAAAGAACAAATTAAATAATACAATAGAACCTTTTTTCTGTGTAGAATAGCAATGACAAATTAAAAGAACAAATTAAATAATACAATAGAACCTTTTTTCTGTGTAGAATAGCAATGACAAATTAAAAGAACAAATTAAATAATACAATAGAACCTTTTTTCTGTGTAGAATAGCAATGACGAATTAAAAGAACAAATTAAATAATACAATAGAACCTTTTTTCTGTGTAGAATAGCAATGACAAATTAAAAGAACAAATTAAATAATACAATAGAACCTTTTTTCTGTGTAGAATAGCAATGACGAATTAAAAGAACAAATTAAATAATACAATAGAACCTTTTTTCTGTGTAGAATAGCAATGACGAATTAAAAGAACAAATTAAATAATACAATAGAACCTTTTTTCTGTGTAGAATAGCAATGACAAATTAAAAGAACAAATTAAATAATACAATAGAACCTTTTTTCTGTGTAGAATAGCAATGACGAATTAAAAGAACAAATTAAATAATACAATAGAACCTTTTTTCTGTGTAGAATAGCAATGACGAATTAAAAGAACAAATTAAATAATACAATAGAACCTTTTTTCTGTGTAGAATAGCAATGACAAATTAAAAGAACAAATTAAATAATACAATAGAACCTTTTTTCTGTGTAGAATAGCAATGACGAATTAAAAGAACAAATTAAATAATACAATAGAACCTTTTTTCTGTGTAGAATAGCAATGACAAATTAAAAGAACAAATTAAATAATACAATAGAACCTTTTTTCTGTGTAGAATAGCAATGACAAATTAAAAGAACAAATTAAATAATACAATAGAACCTTTTTTCTGTGTAGAATAGCAATGACGAATTAAAAGAACAAATTAAATAATACAATAGAACCTTTTTTCTGTGTAGAATAGCAATGACAAATTAAAAGAACAAATTAAATAATACAATAGAACCTTTTTTCTGTGTAGAATAGCAATGACGAATTAAAAGAACAAATTAAATAATACAATAGAACCTTTTTTCTGTGTAGAATAGCAATGACGAATTAAAAGAACAAATTAAATAATACAATAGAACGTTTTTTCTGTGTAGAATAGCAATGACAAATTAAAAGAACAAATTAAATAATACAATAGAACCTTTTTTCTGTGTAGAATAGCAATGACGAATTAAAAGAACAAATTAAATAATACAATAGAACCTTTTTTCTGTGTAGAATAGCAATGACAAATTAAAAGAACAAATTAAATAATACAATAGAACCTTTTTTCTGTGTAGAATAGCAATGACAAATTAAAAGAACAAATTAAATAATACAATAGAACCTTTTTTCTGTGTAGAATAGCAATGACAAATTAAAAGAACAAATTAAATAATACAATAGAACCTTTTTTCTGTGTAGAATAGCAATGACAAATTAAAAGAACAAATTAAATAATACAATAGAACCTTTTTTCTGTGTAGAATAGCAATGACGAATTAAAAGAACAAATTAAATAATACAATAGAACCTTTTTTCTGTGTAGAATAGCAATGACGAATTAAAAGAACAAATTAAATAATACAATAGAACCTTTTTTCTGTGTAGAATAGCAATGACAAATTAAAAGAACAAATTAAATAATACAATAGAACCTTTTTTCTGTGTAGAATAGCAATGACGAATTAAAAGAACAAATTAAATAATACAATAGAACCTTTTTTCTGTGTAGAATAGCAATGACAAATTAAAAGAACAAATTAAATAATACAATAGAACCTTTTTTCTGTGTAGAATAGCAATGACAAATTAAAAGAACAAATTAAATAATACAATAGAACCTTTTTTCTGTGTAGAATAGCAATGACGAATTAAAAGAACAAATTAAATAATACAATAGAACCTTTTTTCTGTGTAGAATAGCAATGACAAATTAAAAGAACAAATTAAATAATACAATAGAACCTTTTTTCTGTGTAGAATAGCAATGACGAATTAAAAGAACAAATTAAATAATACAATAGAACCTTTTTTCTGTGTAGAATAGCAATGACGAATTAAAAGAACAAATTAAATAATACAATAGAACCTTTTTTCTGTGTAGAATAGCAATGACAAATTAAAAGAACAAATTAAATAATACAATAGAACCTTTTTTCTGTGTAGAATAGCAATGACGAATTAAAAGAACAAATTAAATAATACAATAGAACCTTTTTTCTGTGTAGAATAGCAATGACGAATTAAAAGAACAAATTAAATAATACAATAGAACCTTTTTTCTGTGTAGAATAGCAATGACAAATTAAAAGAACAAATTAAATAATACAATAGAACCTTTTTTCTGTGTAGAATAGCAATGACGAATTAAAAGAACAAATTAAATAATACAATAGAACCTTTTTTCTGTGTAGAATAGCAATGACAAATTAAAAGAACAAATTAAATAATACAATAGAACCTTTTTTCTGTGTAGAATAGCAATGACAAATTAAAAGAACAAATTAAATAATACAATAGAACCTTTTTTCTGTGTAGAATAGCAATGACGAATTAAAAGAACAAATTAAATAATACAATAGAACCTTTTTTCTGTGTAGAATAGCAATGACAAATTAAAAGAACAAATTAAATAATACAATAGAACCTTTTTTCTGTGTAGAATAGCAATGACGAATTAAAAGAACAAATTAAATAATACAATAGAACCTTTTTTCTGTGTAGAATAGCAATGACGAATTAAAAGAACAAATTAAATAATACAATAGAACCTTTTTTCTGTGTAGAATAGCAATGACAAATTAAAAGAACAAATTAAATAATACAATAGAACCTTTTTTCTGTGTAGAATAGCAATGACGAATTAAAAGAACAAATTAAATAATACAATAGAACCTTTTTTCTGTGTAGAATAGCAATGACAAATTAAAAGAACAAATTAAATAATACAATAGAACCTTTTTTCTGTGTAGAATAGCAATGACAAATTAAAAGAACAAATTAAATAATACAATAGAACCTTTTTTCTGTGTAGAATAGCAATGACAAATTAAAAGAACAAATTAAATAATACAATAGAACCTTTTTTCTGTGTAGAATAGCAATGACGAATTAAAAGAACAAATTAAATAATACAATAGAACCTTTTTTCTGTGTAGAATAGCAATGACAAATTAAAAGAACAAATTAAATAATACAATAGAACCTTTTTTCTGTGTAGAATAGCAATGACAAATTAAAAGAACAAATTAAATAATACAATAGAACCTTTTTTCTGTGTAGAATAGCAATGACGAATTAAAAGAACAAATTAAATAATACAATAGAACCTTTTTTCTGTGTAGAATAGCAATGACAAATTAAAAGAACAAATTAAATAATACAATAGAACCTTTTTTCTGTGTAGAATAGCAATGACAAATTAAAAGAACAAATTAAATAATACAATAGAACCTTTTTTCTGTGTAGAATAGCAATGACGAATTAAAAGAACAAATTAAATAATACAATAGAACCTTTTTTCTGTGTAGAATAGCAATGACGAATTAAAAGAACAAATTAAATAATACAATAGAACCTTTTTTCTGTGTAGAATAGCAATGACAAATTAAAAGAACAAATTAAATAATACAATAGAACCTTTTTTCTGTGTAGAATAGCAATGACAAATTAAAAGAACAAATTAAATAATACAATAGAACCTTTTTTCTGTGTAGAATAGCAATGACAAATTAAAAGAACAAATTAAATAATACAATAGAACCTTTTTTCTGTGTAGAATAGCAATGACGAATTAAAAGAACAAATTAAATAATACAATAGAACCTTTTTTCTGTGTAGAATAGCAATGACGAATTAAAAGAACAAATTAAATAATACAATAGAACCTTTTTTCTGTGTAGAATAGCAATGACAAATTAAAAGAACAAATTAAATAATACAATAGAACCTTTTTTCTGTGTAGAATAGCAATGACAAATTAAAAGAACAAATTAAATAATACAATAGAACCTTTTTTCTGTGTAGAATAGCAATGACGAATTAAAAGAACAAATTAAATAATACAATAGAACCTTTTTTCTGTGTAGAATAGCAATGACAAATTAAAAGAACAAATTAAATAATACAATAGAACCTTTTTTCTGTGTAGAATAGCAATGACAAATTAAAAGAACAAATTAAATAATACAATAGAACCTTTTTTCTGTGTAGAATAGCAATGACAAATTAAAAGAACAAATTAAATAATACAATAGAACCTTTTTTCTGTGTAGAATAGCAATGACAAATTAAAAGAACAAATTAAATAATACAATAGAACCTTTTTTCTGTGTAGAATAGCAATGACGAATTAAAAGAACAAATTAAATAATACAATAGAACCTTTTTTCTGTGTAGAATAGCAATGACGAATTAAAAGAACAAATTAAATAATACAATAGAACCTTTTTTCTGTGTAGAATAGCAATGACAAATTAAAAGAACAAATTAAATAATACAATAGAACCTTTTTTCTGTGTAGAATAGCAATGACGAATTAAAAGAACAAATTAAATAATACAATAGAACCTTTTTTCTGTGTAGAATAGCAATGACAAATTAAAAGAACAAATTAAATAATACAATAGAACCTTTTTTCTGTGTAGAATAGCAATGACGAATTAAAAGAACAAATTAAATAATACAATAGAACCTTTTTTCTGTGTAGAATAGCAATGACGAATTAAAAGAACAAATTAAATAATACAATAGAACCTTTTTTCTGTGTAGAATAGCAATGACAAATTAAAAGAACAAATTAAATAATACAATAGAACCTTTTTTCTGTGTAGAATAGCAATGACGAATTAAAAGAACAAATTAAATAATACAATAGAACCTTTTTTCTGTGTAGAATAGCAATGACAAATTAAAAGAACAAATTAAATAATACAATAGAACCTTTTTTCTGTGTAGAATAGCAATGACAAATTAAAAGAACAAATTAAATAATACAATAGAACCTTTTTTCTGTGTAGAATAGCAATGACAAATTAAAAGAACAAATTAAATAATACAATAGAACCTTTTTTCTGTGTAGAATAGCAATGACGAATTAAAAGAACAAATTAAATAATACAATAGAACCTTTTTTCTGTGTAGAATAGCAATGACAAATTAAAAGAACAAATTAAATAATACAATAGAACCTTTTTTCTGTGTAGAATAGCAATGACAAATTAAAAGAACAAATTAAATAATACAATAGAACCTTTTTTCTGTGTAGAATAGCAATGACGAATTAAAAGAACAAATTAAATAATACAATAGAACCTTTTTTCTGTGTAGAATAGCAATGACAAATTAAAAGAACAAATTAAATAATACAATAGAACCTTTTTTCTGTGTAGAATAGCAATGACAAATTAAAAGAACAAATTAAATAATACAATAGAACCTTTTTTCTGTGTAGAATAGCAATGACGAATTAAAAGAACAAATTAAATAATACAATAGAACCTTTTTTCTGTGTAGAATAGCAATGACGAATTAAAAGAACAAATTAAATAATACAATAGAACCTTTTTTCTGTGTAGAATAGCAATGACAAATTAAAAGAACAAATTAAATAATACAATAGAACCTTTTTTCTGTGTAGAATAGCAATGACAAATTAAAAGAACAAATTAAATAATACAATAGAACCTTTTTTCTGTGTAGAATAGCAATGACGAATTAAAAGAACAAATTAAATAATACAATAGAACCTTTTTTCTGTGTAGAATAGCAATGACAAATTAAAAGAACAAATTAAATAATACAATAGAACCTTTTTTCTGTGTAGAATAGCAATGACAAATTAAAAGAACAAATTAAATAATACAATAGAACCTTTTTTCTGTGTAGAATAGCAATGACAAATTAAAAGAACAAATTAAATAATACAATAGAACCTTTTTTCTGTGTAGAATAGCAATGACAAATTAAAAGAACAAATTAAATAATACAATAGAACCTTTTTTCTGTGTAGAATAGCAATGACGAATTAAAAGAACAAATTAAATAATACAATAGAACCTTTTTTCTGTGTAGAATAGCAATGACGAATTAAAAGAACAAATTAAATAATACAATAGAACCTTTTTTCTGTGTAGAATAGCAATGACAAATTAAAAGAACAAATTAAATAATACAATAGAACCTTTTTTCTGTGTAGAATAGCAATGACGAATTAAAAGAACAAATTAAATAATACAATAGAACCTTTTTTCTGTGTAGAATAGCAATGACGAATTAAAAGAACAAATTAAATAATACAATAGAACCTTTTTTCTGTGTAGAATAGCAATGACAAATTAAAAGAACAAATTAAATAATACAATAGAACCTTTTTTCTGTGTAGAATAGCAATGACAAATTAAAAGAACAAATTAAATAATACAATAGAACCTTTTTTCTGTGTAGAATAGCAATGACGAATTAAAAGAACAAATTAAATAATACAATAGAACCTTTTTTCTGTGTAGAATAGCAATGACAAATTAAAAGAACAAATTAAATAATACAATAGAACCTTTTTTCTGTGTAGAATAGCAATGACGAATTAAAAGAACAAATTAAATAATACAATAGAACCTTTTTTCTGTGTAGAATAGCAATGACGAATTAAAAGAACAAATTAAATAATACAATAGAACCTTTTTTCTGTGTAGAATAGCAATGACGAATTAAAAGAACAAATTAAATAATACAATAGAACCTTTTTTCTGTGTAGAATAGCAATGACGAATTAAAAGAACAAATTAAATAATACAATAGAACCTTTTTTCTGTGTAGAATAGCAATGACAAATTAAAAGAACAAATTAAATAATACAATAAGCATTTCTTATATTTTAAAATTGAAAATAAAAATTAATGCACAAACTTGGTAAATTATTTAATGTTTTTTTTTTTTAATTTGTCCTCTTCTTCTGCATTAATTAAGAAAACCCCACCCTTAACCTTAACACTTAACCCTAAAGATTAACTTACGTGTTAAGTTTACGGTAGTGCGTAGTGATTTTCTGCAAGGAAAGTCTGTAAAAGAAGTAAATAGGCCAAATTTTCTGAATACTTCTGCTTAAGTAAAACGCAGTGAATGATTGAACATTATGGCAGTAATGGCGGGGGGACGAATGACCAACAAGAAGTCCGATTTTTTCTTGTCGATATCTTCATCATTTAATTGCTGATTCGAGTTCAGCAAGTACATTTGCACGGAATTTTGACAGTTTTGGAAAATTTTAAGGGATTTTTAGCGTTCGGGAAATAAAACCAAAATTTACCGAATGTATTTATAGAAAAGACACAGAGATGCAACCTTACGGCGGCGGAAAAATGACTGAAGCCGCGCCGCCAGATCAGGATCTATAATATTGCTGATTCTTCTTTGGATTTTATCAATAATCTCAAGGTAAAGGGCAGTGGAACCATATGTGACAGCAATATTCTAAACATTTACATTTTAAGTCTAATAGGTTTGATAAATCATATTAGCATCTGATCTCGAAAATGAAATTCAGTCTTTGCTAACCGAAGCAAGGAAATGGCGTTTCAATTTTAAATCCAAAACTAAATTGCTACCTAATTAATAATCTGAGAGGACTTGTTTTGCCTTCTATCAGCGCCTTTTTGTTTTAACGTTTTCCACTCACATGAAATATTCTTATCGATTTGCTACACTACACCCATCCAGCCTTGGTGGTTGTAACACTAACTCTGGATCTTCAAGATCTGGGCGAACTAGATATTCAATAGTTTGTGATTGCCGCATTAGCAGTTGGGATTAACCCCGGTGGCATATCACCATTTTGAAGATTAGCTCCAAATCGAACAACAGCTGTTTGGGTCGATTTAGACAGGACCAGAAATCACTGAAGACAGAGGGAGAGATTCTGTAGGACTGAGAGCATGCCTGTGCCTTCCACCCACAGAACGATGACGCTAACAGCCAACTGAAGATCAACTGATATGGAAAACGGTTAGAACACTCTCCCGAGCTTATCTATTTGGGGGTCACTCATGACCTGTCTCTTACATACACGAATCAAATTGCAAAGACTAAAGCCAAGGTCGAATGAAGAAACAGCACCCTGTAAAAGCCGCGCCACAGAACTAGCTCTTTGCTACTTCACAGCAAAATATGGCTCACTGGCGTGGAACTGATCATCACACGCAAAGGAAATTGACCCTGCCTCAAACAAATTCTTTCAGATCAATAACTGAATGCCTCAAGTCAACCAAAGTTGATGTCCTCTACTTGCTTAGGGCCATTGCTCCCTTTTATCTCCGTAGAACAATCTATTCCGAAGTCGAGAAGTTGAAGCAGGAAATTGAACCTCATCGACGCTACGACGGTGAACCAATGGCAAATAGGCTCAAGTCAAAACACCTTTTCCCACTCAGCCGAACCACTGAATATCATAGCGCTCTTAGTGAGCGTTCGTCCCCGTAAGTGAAGCCACAGTAACTGACATAAAGTGGAACATTTTTATTGAACCCATTTCTAGGCGTGCTGCTAGGAAAATCGGTTCGTTCTAGACACTGTTTCTCGCTAGAATCTTTGCATGTCTTTAAGCCTACAATTTGTTCGTGCACTGAATTCTGCTGCAACATCTGGCTTGGGGCGTCTGTTATATATTTAGAGATTCTTGAAAGAAATCCAAAGAAGAATCTGCAATGTTATCGGTCCTGACCGAGCATCTCGGTTTTAGTCACTTTCACTTCTCCGTAACATAGATTACATAGTGTATTTTCTATAATTATTTTCACGGTAATTGCTCTGATGAGCCTTTCTCTTTTTTACATCGATCCCACAAATTTACACGATTGGCAGTTAGGTCTCATAATTTAACTATACTAGTTGTAACCGTAAGATGTGTTCTGATAGTTTCTTTTCCCTTATTTCTGCTTTTGGAACTCTCTTACGGTTTCTCGCTTTCCTCTCAGCTAATATCTTTAAAAGTTTAAATGCAGCGTCCGTCAACAATTTTTGTCTCCTTAAGACCTGTTCTTTTATTGTTCTGTTAGTTTCCTCGGTAACGCTTTGTTTTTCACTGACTTATATCGCCATGCCTGTGCTGAAATGATTAAAAACAAATCCAATTACCGAGAAAGTTTTGACGATAAAATTGTCCTGTTTCTGTTATTACGGATAGAATATAAGCGTCAGACCAATGTCTCGCGTTGTCAAGAGGTTCACCAATCAGCTGACAACGGAAATGTACAGAAACATATGGACCAAATCATGCTCCAGTCCAGAAGGCAATATATGAAACAAAAATGATATTGCTAGATTCTTATGTGGTATCCACGTTATTATATGATAGTGAGTACTGGACAATATTTGCACTAATGAGGAAAAAAAATTAAAAGCAACAGAAACGTGGTTCTAAAGAAAAATACTGAAAATTCCATGGACGGAGGGAGAAGACAACGAAGAAGTCTTAAAAAATGGCAACAGAAAGAATTCTTATACTAAAAATAAAGACAAAAGAGCTGAAATTCCTGAGACACACAATTAGTAAGAAGGGCTTGGTAAATCGTCATGGGATATATTGAGGACAAGAGAGATAGGGAAAGACAAACGGCTAACAACCCGACAAGCTGGTGTGATTGGATAGTAGAACGGGGTTGGGGAACTTAGCAAAGAGAAGGAAACTGCTAAGAGGCACTCATATAGAGATTTGTGGAGAGACATGATCCTGAAGAGACGCCGCGCATAGAAGATGATGGTCCACATTAAGCTCTCATCCAGAAGCCAATCTATGAGACAAAGAATGTTGTAGAAAACTATGATCCTGAAGAGAGGCGGCACATAGAAGATGATGGTCCACATTAAGCTCTCACCCAGAAGGTAATCTATGAGACAAAGAATGTTGTGGAGAACCATGATCCTGAAGAGAGGCGGCACATAGAAGATGATGGTCCACATTATGCTCTCATCTAGAAGGCAATGAGACAAAGAATGTTGTGGAGAACCATGATCCCGTAGAGACGCGGCACATAGAAGATGAAGGTCCACATTAAGCTCTCATCCAGAAGGTAATCTATGAGACAAAGAATGTTGTGGAGAACTATGATCCCGTAGAGACCCGGCACATAGAAGATGATGGTCCACATTAAGCTCTCATCCAGAAGGCAATATATGAGACAAAGAATATTGTGGTGAGTCATGATCCCGAAGGACACGGTACATAGAAATGTTGGACCACCTTGTGCTACTACCCAGAAGGCAATCTATGAAATTTATGTTAATTGTATACAGTAAAAAAAATTGCAAATCCTTTTTAAAGACACCTTGTAGTTTTCTTGTTCAATAAATGCCGACAGTGCTTTAGTTGGTGACAGAAAAATTGAACGTCATGTTTGAACAATTTGTTGAAACTCCTGCTTTTTTTCTCTCTCTACCTGAATGGGTTTATGGTCACAAGGTTTGAGAACTCGACGAGAGAGTTCTTTTGATATTTTGTATTTTGAACAAGCGTTTGACGTATGAAAGAACTTTCTTTAATAATCATCAATACTCAATTCATTTTTGTCAACTAAATAAATGCAAGAGTTATTGATTTCATTTTATTGAAATATTGCTATGCTCTGGTGTTTTTATATAACGCGTGCTTTCAGAATAAGGGCGATCATAAGCTCTGTATGTCCATTCTTAATTTCATTGATCTAGGTAGCTCTTGTCTTTTTATCTTCTTTTTTTCCCACCGTGGTCATTGTTCCGTCATCAAGAACAGATCGTTAAATAAGACCTGCCTGCCTATCATGTAGTTTTCCCTAGATCTCTACTCTGCCACTCAATATAATGGAAAAGGCAATATCACCCTTTTACTTTTGGGGAAACATTCAGCGTTTATTGACCGAACAGTGCTACGGTCGGTTAAAATTTCTAAAAACATTCTATTTTATAAACAATATTTCAGTTAAATATACTTTTTTTCTCGTCAAATATTATCACACTTTCTTGCATTGATAGCGGAGAGGTGCTTTCTTTCTGTTACCCGACACAGATATTTTTGATTCTGTAACGATAGTTCTCGAAATTCGAAGAAAAATGGCACTAGATAAAAGCTAAAATCTTCATTCGCTGAAAGCCATTTTGAAATCATCAATCTGAGAAGGCGGTTGTAGACATTTTGTATATTTCTGAGCAGGTTTGGCGGCGTGCATGACCTCCATATGAAGGTTTCGATATAATTCGTTTATATAACTCGAGATTTCAGATTTTGTTGCAAAATCATTATCACAATAGAGTATATATATAGATATCTATTGCGCGTATCCAATTCAGAATAGAATTTCGCTTCCATGGCAGCAATCCAACGGGCGATCGTGAGTTCAATCTCCGGTCAGGGCAGTGAAAAATGCCTTCTATTATTTTTCAGTGTAGAGGACAAACGAAACAGAATTCATTGAAAAATAAGATCGTATCTAACATGTTGAGTGGAAAACCTGAAGAAAAGAATTAAGATGAGGTGAGTCCGTAATAAGAATAATAAATGTATTCCTTCAACCCAGGGACTAGTGGGGATAACAAGGAGAAAAAAACATTCATTAGCGTTACGAAGAATAGGAAGTGGTGGAGAGCCATAAAAACCCATACATCTTTGAACGGAGAAATGATTGTTGGTTAAGGGTCAAATATTGAGAAATGAAATTAGGCTGATTTTGGATAGAATCTTCAATAGAGTGTCCGATAATTGAAAATTATTCTTTAGTTGACACCAATTTGGCGTGCGAATCTGGTTTCTCTGTTCTGATGAATATCAAGACAAAGAATGAAATAAAACAAAACTGAAATTTCAGCAGGATGCCTAAAAGAAATTCCTCAAAATCATCGGATATCAACGAATTGATTCCTGGAAGGAAGTAAAGCGAAATCGATAACTATTTTCCGGATATAAGCATTGAACGACACGACTGAGTAATTAGCCCATTCATCAGATTTGCGGTACATGAATTATGGCAGAAATAATCTCAGAAATGCTGTGAATTGAAGAATGAACGTTTCTCTTGAGGCACATATTCAGAATTGTAATGAGATTGTTTTAGAATAGACTGTAAGATCGTAGACGCGCCTGTATTTGCAAACCACAAAAAATACCAGAACGGGTTGAACATGAAATGCTGCACTTTTGTAAGGGAAAAATCAATTGCGGTGAGGGTAAAAAAAATTAAAATACCAAGATCGATTGACACTGTCCAGACGAAAGAGCTGACAGAGACTACGAGAATACTGAGGAAGGTGCTGCAGATTTTAAGACACTTGTTGCCATTTAGTCTTCAGTGACAACAACAATTTATCAGGTATGGATATGTAAATGAATGAAATATGATTAATAAATACATTACAATCGATGTATGTAATAATGATATTCAAGTTCCTTGAATGAAATTAGAATTTGATGGCAGACATTAAAGATTTCGAAGAAATATGATGTCGTTCTAAAGCCATTTTGTATTATTTGGTCGTCTGTAAAAAAAAAACACCCAAGAATTTCTGTGATTATGATGAGATTAACGACCGCGACAAATGAAATAAAGAAAATCGACATTTTAGCGAATCCAGTGGGAATAATAAGTTTTAAAGTTTCTACAATGGCTTCCATTAAATTCTATTCTTTACTGAAACTTTATATCGTTTTCATTTCCCCCTCAGTTGATTAGAGTTCATGCAGAAATTCGTTAAAATAAATCTGACTCTGAAGACAGAAGAAAACAAAAAAACTAAAATGAGAAATTGTTTCAAGCTTTGTTTATTAATTTCGAACACAATACAAATAATAAAAGTCAGTGATTCGCTCGTCCGTCTTTATTATAGTCGTGGTTACTTCAAGTTCCTTCGATTTTTCATCGATTATTTACTTATCTCCATATTGTCTCACTTAAATGATGCCTATATTAAATACAAAACACTGAATAGGTGCTTGCCGGCGTGCGTTTGAAGCAAATTGGTTGGTGTGTGGGATTAACTCCTCGGGATATTTGCAGAGAGTCATTTTAATAATGGAATATATAGAACCGTTATTGTTGGAATCTAATCTTGTTTGTCTTGATAACAAAGTTGAACTCAATGACTTGTGGAATCCATTGCATTGGGCGTGGTTTGATGCTGATAACAACGTAAAATTATAAAAGAAGATGCCTTCACTTATTCGTCTGTCTACTTGTCTTGTTAACAGCGATTTGCTTGTATTGTACGATAGACAAATTCCAGAGATTGCAACCACTGCCCCCCAACTACAGATTCTTTAAATAATAACACTTTTAATCTTAAATTTATTATTGTCATGATAATAAGAAATTCTCCCGTATCTAACAGATTATTAACCAATATGTAAAGTATTTATCAATCCTCGAAAGTATAAAACTTTCATGATTAAAGCTAAGTTTATTCAAGATGATTTCATCTTTAATAGCAATTATTAAGCATTCTTAATATTTTATAATTCATCATTAAAATAGGCTTCTTTTGAAAACTAATAATGTTCACAAGACGACAGGAAAGATAATAAATTCATCCTGTAAATTGTGCATATTACAAGATGTTAATCTTTGTGGAGTGATTTTCCAAGCGTAGCTTAGATAGGGTACAAGGCCGAAAGTACGGAGCACCCAGTGAGGATCGAACTCACTACTCAGTTGTAATTGTTCTAGCGAGACCAACTTGCTATCTATTACACCGCCTCAAGGTGCCTCGTAAAAAAACTGCTTACATATATATGTAATTCGATTTTAATGAAATGAAAGTCACACACAGTCTACCATTTTTAACAATTATCTTTTCAATCTTTAATAGCAATTATGAGGCACTCCTAATATTTTATAATTCATCTTTAAAACAGGCTTCTTTTGAAAACTAATAATGTTCACAAGACGACAGGAAAGAAAATGTCGACAAATTAAAGTTACACACAGTCCTTACCATTTTTAACAATTATCTTTTCAATAAAACGGAATTTTTGCAAACGTGATTTTTTTCATCACATAACTTTTAATAGTCTTCATTTAAAATGTGCATGTTACAAGATTTTAAAGTTTTCTGTAGATATTTGCATTTAAATTTAAATGGTGAAAACTTTTACTTAAAAACTGCTTACATATATATGTAATTCGAGTTTAATAAAAAATAACAAATATGACGGAAAAAGAAATCAAAACAAGTCATGTATATATTATTTTTCTTTTTTTTCACTTTGCTTCAAATGTTTTTTTGTATTTATGCCCCCTTTTCCAAATTGTCAGCATTGCTTTGAAGTTCCTCTCTTCCACGGTTTTTCAATATTGTCATTGGTAGATGCTTTAAAATTCTTCACTGAATAGTTTCACAACGAAAATACTTAAGCGGCTGGAACTTTGTTTGGGATCGAAACCAAAACCCTGAGCAGCAATCATTATCCTGTTTGCGTCTTTATACTTTATCCCGATTTGTTTGTAACTACAAGATCTACTAATGTCAGAATATGATGAAAATGCAATTGAAAATACGAGATAAGGTAAGAAAAAAAATGAAACAATCGTTGATATTTCGGATTGGTTAAATGGATATGTAAACAGCCAAGGCGTCGGCAAAACTATAACCTGTAAAGAAATCGCAAAGAAATAAAAGAATGAAAGAAAACTAGAAGAAATAAATAATAAAAAATATTTGGATTAAGCCAAACTTGATATAATTACAGTAATTTTCGATCATTTTCTGTTGTCATTGATTTGTCTAATGTCATCGCAACCATGACTCAAAACCGGAAGTAGATGGCGCATTACAAAAGCTATTAATAGAAAAAGAACAAAAGCATGCTTAAAACCTATGTAGATTTTACCAAAGTGATATCATTGGCGTGATTCTTCAGTCTAATGAATTTACCGAAATCCTGAAGAAAGAACATACAATAATAATAATAATAATAATAATAATAATGATGAATAAATATTTATGCCATCCTTGTTATGTTTTTTAAGGTCCCAGTGAAATGGAAATCAAAAGAAGTATAAAAACAATGGGCAATACATGTTCGTTAAATAATTTTACATAAAAAAGAACATTATTCTTCCTTAAAATATGCCAATAGTAAATCACTTTTAATTGATTTTTAAATCTCACAATGCAAACCAAGTAGAGAAACTTGTTAAAAAAAATTTATACAAAAATACCATAAATTGCGCGGTAAATGTCGACATGAAGTAGAAGACGACCTCAGGATTTTTAGCTCATAATTCTGAGTTAAGACTATACTTACAATATAGGTCGACCCCTAAACATACGGTATTCTACAAGTGGCCGAAAAGATAGGCATCTCGTTTAATGAAGTTAGGCTACAATTAATTGTCATTATATATCATTAAACTGCCATTATTATCCTGGAATTTCGCAGATGTGCATGCCACAGATGACACCTTAGTCAATGTTTACTCTTAATATATCAGCTATTGTACACGATGTGTGCTGTAGCGTTCTGAGAATACAAAATGTATGTTACGATTTTATTATTTTCTGTTAATATACCAAATATTTCAGCAAACACACGTTTTAGTGGGATATATATCTGATAAAATAGGAGAAAATGTTTTTGCTTTCATTTCCTTGTTAGGTTTTTGTATTGTTACAGTAAATCTGAAGTAGTATAAAAGCAATAATATTTAAAAAAATCATTTCATGCTAAGCAAAGCAGTAAAAGCCACTAGGATGCAATGGATAAAAGAGAGTGAAAGACCCAGTGAGGACAATAAAAGAACAGGATTCTGTGATTCAGAAGATGAAGATTGATTTTGCCTTTATACTTTTGAAGATCGTAGCTGAGAGGACGGACTTTGTAGACGGCCAGGGTAATACGCAGATTGCAATACGGCAGATGAACAGTTTGAGAGCGATAAAAGCAGATATAAAAATCAAAATTAGAGTGGAAACTCGAAGTGTGACATAGTAAGAGAAATTTCGTGCCATCAGCAATCGAGATCTTTCCAAAGGAAAATAGAAAAAGAAAAAAGAATGAACAGCAGAGGAAATTCTCATGATAAAAACGAGACGAAAATCAATGCCAATGTTGAGCACAGAACAGAAGACTATGCACCAGGAAATTAGGAACAAAAGCAAGTAAGCTAAAGAGGAATGACTCAACGAATATAAACTCGATTGAACAGACTAATGAGCCCTGTAACAAAACTTATCCTAATTCTAATGGATATATCCCGCAAAAAAATGAAACCAGGAACAGGACAATGGCAGTGTGGATCCGTTAAAGACCTTGAAGGAGATATACAATATTTATGCCCAAAATGATATCAGAAAGAGAAATAGAAGCACAAAAGAATGTGTACCGCTTTCTTTATAGATTATGTAAAAGCGTTTGAGAAATTATGTCACAAAATTCTGCTAGATAATCTTGACATATTTTGTATGGACATTAGAATAATCCAGGACCTATACTAGCATCAAACTGCCTGAATACGCAGAGATAAAGGCTTCAGTAAATATTCAAAAATAGAAAGTTGTGTAAAACAAGAATGTGTTTTCTTAGCGGACTTATTCAACTGATACAGTGAGGCGAGTCTGAGAGAACTAGAAGTCCTAACAGGATTCATTATTGGTAGCCACAAGCTTAAGACATGCAGATGACACAGTGTTGTTAGACGACTCAGAACGAAAACTACAAGAAATAGTAGAGAAGACAGTAAAGGAAAGAGAGGAAAGAGGGATAAAATCAATTGCTAAAAGACAGAATGTATGTTTTTTTAGGAAGAGTTACAGACCCGCAGACAACTTAATAATAGGAAATACAGAAATCAAACAGGTACAACAATTTCAATATCTGGGAAATGTTTTAATAGAGCTTGAAAAGTGGGACACTGAAATGAGAAATGGGTTAGCGAAAGATGCCTTCCAAAAGCTAAGGAAAGTATTAACCAACAGAAGGATTTCGTTAGAAACAAAAAATACTGACCAGTTATATAATAATCAGTCTTCCTTTATGCCAGTGAATGATAGAAAATATCTTCACAGATGAATTAGAGACTTGAAGCAACAGAAATATGGTTCTACAGAAGGATGATGAGGATGCCATGGATCTAACATGTGAGCAACGACGAATTTTAAAGAAGATAGAAAGTAACATCAGAAAGATACACTTAAAATTTCAAGGGCACATAATGAGGAAAGAGGGCTTGGAAAATCTGATACGTACAGGACAGTTTGAAGGCAAGTGAGACAAAAGAAAACAGCATATAACCTACCGAGCGAATTTGAGTAAATAGATGACGGAGCAAGGTTTAGTCGATATAAGAAAAAACAAGAACTGAAAAGAACAGGAAATTGTGAAGGGCTATGTTTGCCACATTCCTGAAGAGACACGAAGCATAGAAAAAGAAATTGACAAGAAGAGAGTCCCACAACCAAGAAGTTAGCATAGAACTTATGGTTACAACTAGAAATTTCAATAGTGAAATAATGAGACCTATCTGCCAATCTAGTAATATAGGTGAATTTGTCTACATCTTACCTGTTTGCCACTGAATGGCTTCATCCTTGTTCGAATATATAATAAATGGATACTTCATCTGCATACTCCACAAACATGGCGTTTGTTTTTCTAGAACAGTAATCCAACCGAGAGTGTTGTCACAGTCATCTTTGTTTTTGGCCATATCAAAACTTCTTGCGTTGCTGAATAAAGAACAGAAAAATGTGATATCTTCGTATTGACACAAGAACAATTTGAAGAAGGAAGATTTTATTGCGCCAATTCACCAAGTGATGAACATATTAGCCTTGAAAAACAGCATTCAATATTTGTGTTTTTCCATGGCTTGGGTAGAATTGGTGCCTGTGGCCGATACTCAATTATTGATCCTATCAATTGGGCCAAAAATTTTAAATGAACATAGTTTACTATCGCAAGAAAAGGCACAGAAGAGATGCACCAGGTGAGGATCAAACTTAAAACATTACCGAATTGTTCTACAGCATGAACAATGTTAGACGTCCCTGGAACATGAACATATTAGTGAGACACCCAGTGAGGAACAAGCTCATTATAGTAGATAATTGTTCTGCGAGGCAATCATCGTAATATGAGAGGGTTCCGAAAAAATGTGTGATATCTTATTATTCTTCATTTGTAATTTTGGCCCAGTTCCCAAAATGAAATCATATGCTAATTTTCTGGTGGGAAAAGACATCTTCATTGAGCCGAGAACATTTCAACACACTCAACCTCGTCCCTGAATCGAGACATTTTATTGAATATATCGAATTAAACTGTAGCCCCCAACCAAGAAGCGGTTTATTTAAGCCCAGTTTATAAATTCTGCGAGATATATCGGTGAAATATTTTCTAATTACTGTTGTTAAAATAACTTTCAACTTGGATATAAAAAAATCATTGATACATGAATATCATTACTAATATTCTGATCTCGATTTTACATTCACTCAATTTAAAATGTCCTTGTGCCAGACTGAGGTAAGTTTAATTAATACTTGAATACCGTCATTAAAGCTACTTTTCTTTGTCTCCAACAAGGTAATTAAAAGGATAAGTTAAGTTTCTAATCAAAACATTTTTCATTCTCTTTAGAATGAATCTTCAGTTCAGTTTCTGTAACAATTGCAGATATTCTGATTTCCAGCTTTTATCACCGCAAAGCATCCAAATTTTTTAATAAAAACTATGTTTATTACATAAATATTAATGAATAAAAACAAAATTTAAACTTATTTTAACCGACACGTTTCCTCCTTTCTCAAGGTAAATGCAAGGATGTTATTTTGTAACAAGAACAAAAATGTTGTCAGTTTTTCAAACTTTTTAAATTTACGAAACCCACATAAATATTCGTCAGGTTAACTGAAAAGTCTAGATAAGTTATGGAGGACGCTAAGGGACGTAATTTAACGCCTGTTAAACGAAATTGAGTAAAAGATGTTGAAATTTTTGCTCAAATAATATTTAAATTATTTTAGTTTAGGGTGAATTTATCTGTTATACATTTTAAATAACACGAGGTTATGTATTTAACCGTTTTCTTTTAATTTTTAACATTATTATATTCATGTATTTTGCTTTGGGAAAAGAGTAATTCTTTCAGGAATGGAGATATTTGGAAAAGTTCGTGGCGCAGATTTATATTTTAATAAGATTCGATAGCAACAATCTCGAGCTCCTTATATACATGTTCCTTTCTCTTTTAATAAGAGCAGCATTCCTTAGATCAAAGTTGTGCTTATATTCATTTCTGTATGTAATTAACGCATCTGATACATTGTTGTGTATAAGATTCCATTTGTGTTCCCAAATACGCTTTTTTTAATTTCTGCCAGTTTCACCAGTGTATTGTGAGGAGCAGTTCTCGCATTTTTATATATGCTTCCTTCAGAATTATTCCTGTTTGGGGTATTTTTTAGTTTTGATCATATCCATAATAATTTTGGATGTGGTTGTAATCATCTTGATCTTGTTAAAATTAGATAAATTGTTTTGGATACTGGGTGTTACGGAGTTAGTAGCTAGTATTATGGGTCTGCTTTTATTATGTGTTTTTATTATGTATATTACAAAATACTTTATAAAAATGTAAATCTTTTCTCTGTTTTTATTATGTGTCTGTTTTTATTGACATTGTTATTGTTGTTAATAATGTTGTAATATTTTTGTAGTTGTATATTTTGTATGCCTTTCTCCTAGCATTGTGGATGAAATAATAAGGACATTGAAGGAGTTTGGAGGATTTTGAAAGGGTTCCCTATAAAAAATATAAATACAAAAAATTTATGATAACGAAAAAATATTATAATAAATTCATCGTTTATATTTCCATGTCAGAAATTTCAGCTTTCAAAATCTCAAGAAAAATCCTTACAAATTGATAGACTATGCCAGATTTTATAATGCAATTCAGTGTTCAGATAGGAAAAACTTAGGTTTAGTACTTACTTATAATTTATCCCGAAGAAATTGTTTGTTGCTCCTTTATAAACGTCTTTCCACGGTGACTTCAGCACGCGAGACATATTAAACCAACTTTTTGAATCTGTTCCTTGACCGTCGAATATCATTTGAACTTTCTCCACGTTACTCACGAACAAAGACATTTTAACCTGCAATTTAACATAATAAAATCTTTATGTTGTTCTATAATCAATAAGGAACAAGGATGTGGCGTAAAGGTTATCTGCAAGAAAAATGGAATCAACAGGTCGAATTCAGATTTCAGCAGTACTAGTTGTGTTCACTTCCTACTTAAATACTTTGGCAAGGCATGAATCCATTTTTCCTGATTTTCTTCAAACGAGCCCAAACCATCCCTTTTGATTAAATTCGAACCAAAAATCATCTCTGATTTTAATTATGTTCACAAAATAGAATCTGAATCCATTTAATTTTCAGAAATATTCTGATTTGTCAATAGATGCATTCGCTGGTTTGTATTTGTTTTTGTGTGATCAACAAAATCAATTCCCAAATTTAAAGTTTTTCCTCAGTTTCTGTTTTAGAATGAAACTGTGTCACATGAAATGTAAGACATAAGATGATTCCTGATTTGGTTCTATCAAGATGGAATGGAATGAAATGTGTATTATATTCTATCGATATTTACTAATCAAAAAGATAAATGGAAATAAATGGTGACTGAGGAATTCTGTTGCAGGAATCAAGTCTTGAAAATGAGCATTCAGAATCCTGTTCTTTACCCGCGCTCGACCACAGATCACAGGAAGCAGCAAATATATCACTTCATCTTTACCTCAGATTACCTTATTTATTTTTAGATGGTCCGTTCTCCATGACATTTGTTTTGATAATGCATTAAAAATATGGCGTCGTGAAGCGAACACAGTCGTACTTTTTTGTATGAAGAATGCCTGTGAATCAAAAATCGGATCCGATTTCATTTACGCTGAACGATTAAAAGCCGAAGAAAATTAATTTTTCAGAATTTTCTAATCCGTTTGTAAATGAATCCGCCATTTTTTTGTTGTGTGACCATCAAACTCAATTCACACAGTTTGCTACTTTACGATTAAGCTGTGTCACATGGAATTTCAAACTCATGATGATTCATGATTTGTTTCTATCAAGATGGAATGAAGTTTCTATTATATTCTATGTTTATCTAATAAACACAATGATAAATGGAAAGAAAAGAAGAGAAGAAAATTTTCTTGCACCAAACTACAAAAAAACCTTGAAAATCAGCATTCGAAATTTAGTCTTTTACCTGCGCTTGAACACCGATCCCTGAAACCAGCAAATATATCATTTGATATTTACGTCACATTACCTCCTTTATTTTTCAACTGCTCCGTTCTTTTGTTAATTCTTAGAAAATATATTGTCTGTTCTTTTTTGTATACGTTTCAATTCAGACTTAAGATGATTCCTGATTTGGAATAATGTTTGTATTATGTTGTATCAATATTTACTAAGCACCAGGATAAATGTGAAGAAATCGAAACTAAAGAATTTTGTTGCTTTAATCTTCTCAGTGAGTTTCCTTGAAAATCAGCATTCTCTATCCTGGTGTTACATGCACTTGAACCTCGATCACTAGTAGCAATAAATATATCATTTGATATAGTAAATCGATGTATTCTTCTTTTCTTTCAGATGATCCGTTCATTGTAGATGTTGTTTTTCGTCACTAAACAAACCAGACAACTATTTCCGTATAAGCTTCAACTCGGACACACTCCAGATCCGGTAGGAAGAAATATCAATTTGACATTTGAGGAAGAAGCATGTAACGGGCAAGAAAACCAAAAGAGGGTTGAGAAATTTCGCTCCAAGGATCGTAATATTAAACTTGAACTGCTATGAAAACCTATCAGCGCTATTAACGACAATCAGTTGAGGGGGATGGAAGACAACTCGAGAATAACTACTCAAGTGCTTACCGCAATTCTTAAAGGGAAAAATTAGAGATATGTCTTCTTGATAATTTGTCAAAAAATCAGAAACTACGTTGTTTTGATATTTGTTCATCACTGCTTTTTAATATCAACAAACTGGTTTTATTTAATCGTATCATTACGTAGGATTAAAAAGTTGTGATAAACTTGCAGGAATCTTTTCATTAATGCATTTGGTACATCTGTTCGCATACATCTATTTTTCTGTCAGAAAATGCGATTATTTTGAGATGCCATATAGTGTAGCACTTCATTTTAGAGAAAATGGGATTAGCGAATAAATTTCCAGTACTGCTGAATGTTTCCTTCTGTCTTATTTCTTTGAGAAAGGCATGAATATTCATTGCTCTGTACTAGTCTTGTTTGAGTTTTGCCGGGACTATAGATGATTCTTTTTCAGAGTTCGGTTTACAAATCCAATTTAAAAACTGTAATTCGAACGCCCAGTTTTTAAATCAGGCACCCTCAACCTGAACACTTGGCGCCACACAGTCTTTCTTTGCTCTAGGCAGAAGTTAATACGATAGATTGTTTTTTATTTTTAATTTCAACTTTCAAGTTCTTCTAGTATCTTAAACAAAATCTGTTATTTCTATTAATTTATAGCATCAATATTCAGTTAAATATTTTCTCAAGATTACTTTGATTTGTTCAATGGTTATTCCTTCACACAAGAATGGTTATTATTTGATTTGATCAATTCTTTGAAGAGTTTTTCAATGTCTTGTAATTCGTTGATCAGACAAAGATTGTTACATGTAGCGAAACAATTGAGAGACTGGCCGAGAAGGTCGAGAGAATACACTGCGTAAGGAGGAACTTCATATCCCAGTCACATGCTTGTTGCTATGTAGGAAAACTAGTAGTAGCCTTACTGGCTCAGAAATCTTTTATTCGAAAGGGTCCTTCAAATGAGCCAATTGCTCACTATGACGGTGCGAAGTTTCAGTTTATGTTCCGGGTTTTAACATGTCGTAATTAGCATTCTCTTTAAATTCTCCAAACAAGACACAATTTGTCTATTAAATTCCGTTTAGTTAGAAATATTGATCTTAGAACAACCTATGTGTTGTTACGTTTTGAATGTTTCCCTGATCAACAAGCACCTGATGAAGGCTGGAGGGCACAACGGCTGAAATGTTGTGATAACAACAACAAAGATGAGGAAAATAGTCCGCGGATAAATAATGTAAATAATGATGAAGCATCATCCTAGAAATTCGGGCAGAAATGTTACGTTCTTTTAGCAAATTCATTTTCATTGCCAATGAAGCCATTTTTGTTTTCATAAAAAAATGATCATAATTTTGGCGGCTAATTAATTAAAATAACATTGAAAAAAAAAGGTTCTTATGCAGGCCCCGGATGATTACTATATTTGGTGGTGTATAAGTTCCCATATTGCACGTTCCATACACAGAATGTTTCTATCTTCCGGGTATTATCTGAAAAGTGGATGTATTTGGTAGGTAAGCCATCTAGCACTTAACTCCATAATAAAGATTTTCTTGGTAGCACATTAGTTAAAAAAGGAAACAGAAATAGTTATTTAAATGACTGGAAAATGAAGAGGGGGAAAAGATATAATTTTACTATAAAAGCAAGAAAAGCAAACAGTATTTACGAAAATATTTTATTTCCATTAAATATATATTGAAATACAAATTGCCTTTGAATGATTTCTAGGACTGCATCACGACATAGAAGGTTTTATAAATGAATGTGTCAACATAAAATTACTTAAATGAGTTGTGTAAGACGTTTCACACATTTCCCAAGAGTAAATACACAGGAGTGAATTCTATTTGATTTCGGAACTTCTTTTGCTACAATTTACACCAAACCTACATTCTAAAATTATTGAAAGAATTCGGTTTACTAATTGTTGAACATCAACTCATTCAGTTACTATGAATCTGACGTCTGCTCATCGGAACATTGGTCGCAAAAAGGGACATTAGGCGTAATGTTGAGTCGTACGCATTGCTGCAGTGACTACGGTATTCACTATTATTGCCTTATTAATTCATGTCATCATGTGATTAAACCATTTCCTCACTCATATCTTGTTACAATGTTTTCCCAACAATATTATTAACCAAGAAAAAACGAGTTTATACGAACATTATAACAGAAATAATTAAAAATGCCTTACTTTTTTGATCGGTAGATAGGACCAAATATCAATCAAAAGACTCCTAAAGAAATCCTTGCAGAAGGTTTGAGTACACGAAGCGGGTCCCCAAGACGTGTATGTCCCTTGTCCAAGAAAAGATTCTGATACTTTGAATTCGCTGAATTTTTTTAAAAAATATACTTCAGTCCATTTACTGTCTGAAAAGAAAAAAAAGACAAAAGAAAAAATATGACATTTTTTCTCAGTGCTTCGACTGAATGAATTTAAGCGAGTTACTAGATTGGCAATTAGGTCTCACCGTTTAACTACCGACACAGCCGTCTTTTATATTCTAACAGTCGTACTTCTCGACTGTGGAATTTCTTTCCGGTTTCTTGCTCCCTTGGCACATACAATCTTCAAGAATATAAAAGCAACATCAATCGCCATCTTCCTTTTTTTGCTCTCTCCTCACTTTTCCTCACTAAAGACTTCTCGTTCTCTTTCAGTAACTCCAATGTCATAGTGGCAATATCACATTACTTGGGGTGACATGATGAAAAAAAATATCCTATCAAGGCTTTTACGTGTAAAATGATCAATCTGATTGCGATGACGATATTATTGAAGGAATGCATTTGGTAATGCTATTAAAAAGAAAACAACATGAACGACGGGAAAAGAGAGAAAGTAGAAAAGAAATAGAAAATATAATTACAAAGTGGTGGTGGTGGGGGTGATTGATAAATTCGGAAATCTTAGGAAATCCCAAACAGCAAAGCAAACCGGAAGTCAGTTATATTTATTATCATAAATCCATAGAAAAATTTCTCCGGGTTTTTCTAAAGAAGAAGAAAACACCATTTTGAATATTTGATATGTTACTTACCTTCTTTTACTTTATAATAAGTTAATTGATTCGAATCCGTTGTGGCTTTGACGGTCACTTTGTCCAAGAATGAATGGAACATGTGGCAATAACCATTATCCATTCTCCAAAGATGGCAGAATTCTTGACGCATACAACTCGATGCACACTGTATTTTCGTGCCACTTTTGAAACTTTTAAACTCTGCCTGAGTGCCATCCTGCAAGTAGACGTTGTAACCATTCGGCAGCAAATGGTAAAGCGACTGGCGTGACTCCCCGTACACAGATATGGAAGCCGTTAGAAGCAGAAATAACATGTTGCATGTCCATGAAATATTGGTGCCAGCCATTGTCAGTTCGGTGAGTAGATATCTATGAATAAATCATGAGACTTGTTACGATTAGAATATTGTTAATTAATAGTAGGAAATAGATGAACCCGATTACAAGTTTCTAAGCTTACATGGTAAAGAACAAAATTTAGCAAACTACTCGGCCAGTCAATAGATGAGCAAATCGTATACCTAAGGGTTGACGAGATATTGTGGCCTTACGTCAGATAAAAAAACTCAGCTTCGTAAATATCTCAATGTAAAGAATTCAGTTCTTTATATCGCGCCTACTTATTATATTTTAATTTTCTCTTCTTTTTACTATGATTTTAATTGTGGACTCATTTGAATGTCGGAGCGCCATTTCATTTCTCGTCATGGCGTCTCTCAGAGCAATGAGGGTTAAATGGCGTTGAACATCTCCTTTCCAAATAATATGTGATAAGACAACACATTTGTTGGTTTAGGTAGTGTCAGATGCAAGAAACGATCCGTGACCCGGTATATTAACAAACGCCCAAGATAGATAGCTTTTATGAAAATAAAGACCACTAACTGCTTTACTATTTAAGTGTGGCTGCAGGAGGATTTACTTCAGCTTAAACTAAGATTATCAATACACTTGTATGTACCGTTAAATGATCGATCACTCGTACCTTCAGTCAACGCTTACAATCATCTTCCGGTTAGCTGCAACTGCTAGATTTCCCTAACACATCCTTGAAAAACAGTTGCTTTCACGAGGCAGAACAGAGAACGTCTGCCAAACACATTAGCCCTTCGGATACATCTGCGAAAAACAGCTGTGTTTTCAAGACAGAAAAGAGAACCTCAGAACAACATCTTTCCCATTTAACAATTAGTTTCCCCGGGAATATTCATGAAAAAAAAAACAGTTGCTTCCCTAAGAAAGAAGAGAGAACACTCTGAAAAAACTTTTTTACCCATCATCCAAAAAGTTATATTGGATATATTGGTGATAAACAACTTCTTCACTTAGAGAGAACAGAAAGCGTCCTAACAACATATTTCTCATCCTCCGAATAGATTTCCTGAAAACATCCGTGAAAATCAGCTGAAAATCTTATTTTTCATCTACCGAATATTTTTTCCGAACACATCCGTGAAAAAAAAAGCGTCTTCCATACGGCATAACAGAATAAGTCTAAACAGCAATTATCCTATACTCCAAATAGATTGACCCAATAAATCCCTGTAAAAAAAGCGGCGTCCGTGTTTTACTTTTAAACCCTTGGGGAAACAACTGTCATTATACATCTATTCGGGAAACTAAAAACAGGACGGGAATCTACGTGTTAAGGCCTTACTTGTTCAACCTTGAGGAAACAGCGGATTTTCACACACATATATATATTTTTTTTACACAGCATATATTTGGGAAACAATCCCGAGGTAACAAGTTTCCATATCATTATTAATTCCTCCTTGAAAAATCAGTTGTTTATTGGGAATTTATTCAAGAAAATATAGCCAAAATGGGAAACATGGTTTCAAGGCATAATTTATTCGACTATTGGGAAACACCAATGTTTTACGGATGTATTCGAGAAAATATAGCCAAAAGGGCAAACATGGTTTCAAGGCCTTATTTATTCGACTTTAGCGAAATACCTGTGTTTTACGGATGTATTCGAGAAAATATAACAAAAATGGGAAACATGGTTTCAAGGCCTTATTTATCCCTATATCCCAAATATAGCCAAAGGGTTGATTTATTCGACTATTGGGAAACACCTGTGTTTACGGATGTATTCGAGAAAATATAGCCACAATGGGAAACATTGTTTCAAGGACTTGTTTATTCGTCTATTGGGAAACACTATTTTTTTGCGGATGTATTCGAGAAAATATGGCCAAAATGGGAAACATGGTTTTAAGGCCTTATTTCTACGAGTATTGGGAAGCACCAGTGTTCTACAGATGAATTCGAGAATATATAGCCAATATGGGAAACATGGTTTTAAGGCTTTATTTATACGAATATTGGGAAAAACCTGTGTTTTACGGATGTATTCGAGAAAATATAGCCAAAATGGTTAACATGGTTTTAAGGCTTTATTTATTCGACTATCGGGAAACACCAGCGTTTTACGGATGTATTCGAGAAAATATAACAAAAATGAGAAACATGGTTTCAACGCCTTATTTATTCCACTATTGGGAAACACCAGTGTTTTACGGATGTATTCGAGATAATATGGCCAAAATTGGAATCCTAGTTTCAAGGCCTTATTTATTCGACTATTGGGAAACAAAGACTTATTTATTCGATAATTGGGCATCACCTGTGTTTTACGGATGTATTCATGAAAATATAGCCAAAATGGGAAACATCGTTTCAAGGCATAATTTATTCGACTATTGGGAAACACCAGTGTTTTACCGATGTATTCGAGAAAATATAGCCAAAATGGGAAAAATGGTTTTAAGGCCTTATTTATTCGACTATCGGAAAACACCTGTGTTTTACGGAAGTACTCGAGAAAATATAACCAAAATGAGAAACATGGCCTTATTTATTCCACTATTGTGAAACACCAGTGTTTTACGGATGTATTCGAGAAAATATAGCCAAAATGGGAAACATGGATTCAAGGTCTTATTTATTCGACTATTGGTAAACACCAGTGTTTTACGGATGTATTCGAGAAAATATAGACAAAATGGGAAACATGTTTTTAAGGCTTTATTTATATGAGTATTGGGAAACACTAGTGTTTTACGGATGTATTCGAGAAAATATGGCCAAAATGGAAACATGATTTATAGGCCTTATTTATTCCACTATTGGGAAACACCAGTGTTTTAGGGATGTATTCGAGAAAATATAACCAAAATTGAAACATGGTTTCAAGGCCTTATTTATTCGACTATTGGGAAACACCTGTGTTTTACGGATGTATTCGAGATAATATAGCCAAAATGGGAAACATGCTTTTAAGGCTTTATTTCTACGAGTATTGGGAAGCACCAGTCTTTTACAGATGTATTCGAGATAACATAGCCAATATGGGAAAGATGGTTTTAAGGCTTTATTTATACGAATTTTGGGAAAAACCTGTGTTTTACGGATGTATTCGAGAAAATATAGCCAAAATTGTTAACATGGTTTTAAGGCTTTATTTATATGAGTATTGGGAAACACCAGTGTTTTACGGATGTATTCGAGAAAATATGGCCAAAATAAGAATCATTGTTTCAAGGCCTTATTTATTCGACTATTGGGAAACACCTGTGTTTACGGATGTATTCGAGAAAATATAGCCAAAATGGGAATCATTGTTTCAAGTCTTATTTATTCGACTATTGGGAAACACCATTGTTTTACGGATGTATTCGAGAAAATATGGCCAAAATGGGAAACATGTTTTTAAGACCTTATTTATTCGACTATTGGGAAACACCAGTGTTTAGGGATGTATTTTGCCAAAATGGGAAACATGATTTTAATTCTTTATTTATACGAGTATTGGGAAGCACCAGTGTTTTACAGATGTATTGGAGAAAATATGGCCAAAATGGGATACATGTTTTTAAGGCTTTATTTATACGAGTATTGGGAAACACCAGTGTTTTACTGATGTATTCGAGAAAATATAGCCAAAATGGGAAACATGGTTTCAAGGCCTTATTTATTCGACATGGTTTACGCATGTATTCGAGAAACTATTCAGAAAATGTGAAACATGGTATCAATGGCTTCCTTTTTACTATAAGGAAACAGCATTGTTTTGCGCATGTATTCGAGAAACTATTCAAAAATGGGAAACATGGTATCAAGACCATAGTAAACATCAGTGTTTTAAAGATATATTCCTGAAACTATTCCCAAATGGGAAACATGCTATCAAGGACTTATTTATTCGACCACATCGAAACAGCGGTGTTTTACACATGTATTCAAGAACCTATTCCCAAAATGGGATACATGGTATCACGGCTATATTTATTTTACTATAGGGAAAAAGCTTTGTTTTACGCATATATTCGCGAAACTATTCTCAAAATGGGAAATATGCTACCCGGCATTATTTATTCCACCATAAGGAAACAGCAGTGTTTTACGCATGTATTCGAGTAACTACTTCGAAAATGGGAGACATGGTATCAAGGCCTTATTTTTTCGACTATATTGATACAGCAATGTTTTATGCATGTATTCGAGAAACTATTTCCAAAATGGGAGACATGGTATCATGGCCTTATGTATTCCACTATCGGCAAGCAGCAGTGTTTGACGCATGTAGTCGAGAAACTATTTCCAAAAGGGAAACATGTGTATCAAGACTTATTTATTCTACTCTACTGAAACGTCAGTGTTTTACGCATGTATTTGAGAATCTATTACCAAAATGGGAAACATGGTATCAAGTCCATATTTATTCGGCAATAGGGAAACAGCAGTGTTTTACGGATGTATTCGAGAAACTATTCACAGAATGGGAAATATTTTATAAAGGCCATATTTGTTCGAACATAAGGAAACATTAGTGTTTTACTCATTTATTCGAGAAATTGCTCCCAAAATGGGAAACATGGTATGAAGGCCCTTTTTATTCGACTGTTGGGAAACACCAGTGTTCTACACATTCATCCGTGAATCTTTTCCCAAAATGGGAAACATGGTATCAAGTCCATATTTATTCGGCAATAGGGAAACAGCAGTGTTTTACGGATGTATTCGAGAAACTATTCACAGAATGGGAAATATTTTATAAAGGCCATATTTGTTCGAACATAAGGAAACATTAGTGTTTTACTCATTTATTCGAGAAATTGCTCCCAAAATGGGAAACATGGTATGAAGGCCCTTTTTATTCGACTGTTGGGAAACACCAGTGTTCTACACATTCATCCGTGAATCTTTTCCCAAAATGGGAAACATGGTATCAAGTCCATATTTATTCGGCAATAGGGAAACAGCAGTGTTTTACGGATGTATTCGAGAAACTATTCACAGAATGGGAAATATTTTATAAAGGCCATATTTGTTCGAACATAAGGAAACATTAGTGTTTTACTCATTTATTCGAGAAATTGCTCCCAAAATGGGAAACATGGTATGAAGGCCCTTTTTATTCGACTGTTGGGAAACACCAGTGTTCTACACATTCATCCGTGAATCTTTTCCCAAAATGGGAAACATGGTATCAAGTCCATATTTATTCGGCAATAGGGAAACAGCAGTGTTTTACGGATGTATTCGAGAAACTATTCACAGAATGGGAAATATTTTATAAAGGCCATATTTGTTCGAACATAAGGAAACATTAGTGTTTTACTCATTTATTCGAGAAATTGCTCCCAAAATGGGAAACATGGTATGAAGGCCCTTTTTATTCGACTGTTGGGAAACACCAGTGTTCTACACATTCATCCGTGAATCTTTTCCCAAAATGGGAAACATGGTATCAAGTCCATATTTATTCGGCAATAGGGAAACAGCAGTGTTTTACGGATGTATTCGAGAAACTATTCACAGAATGGGAAATATTTTATAAAGGCCATATTTGTTCGAACATAAGGAAACATTAGTGTTTTACTCATTTATTCGAGAAATTGCTCCCAAAATGGGAAACATGGTATGAATGCCCTTTTTATTCGACTGTTGGGAAACACCAGTGTTCTACACATTCATCCGTGAATCTTTTCCCAAAATGGGAAACATGGTATCAAGTCTTTTTTTCGACTATAGGGAAACACCATTGTTTTAAGAATGTATTCGGGAAACTATCCGAAAATTGGAAACATGTTATCACGGCCTTATTTATTCGACTATATTTAAGCACCAGTGTTTTACGCATGTATTCGTAAAACTATTCCCAAAAAGGGAAACATGGTATCGAGGCCTTATTTATTCGTGCATAGGGAAACAGCAGTGTTTTACGCATGTATTTCCAAAATGGGAGACATGGTATCCAGGCCTTATTTTTTCGACTTAAATGATACAGCAGTGTTTTACGCATGTATTCGAGAGACTATTTCCAAAATGGGAACCATTGTATCAAGCCTTATTTATTCTACTATAGGGAAACAGCAGTGTTTTACGCATATATTCGACAAACTATTCACAAAATGGGAAATATGCTACCCCGGCCTTATTTATTCCATCATAGGGAAACAGCATTGTTTTACGCATGTATTGGAGAAACTCTTTCCAAAATGGGAAACATGGTATCAAGGCCTTATTTTTCGACTATTGTGATAACGCAGTGTTTTATGCATGTATTCGAGAAATTATTTACAGAATTGGAAACATTGTATAAAGGCCATATTTTTTCGACCATAAGGAAACATCAGTGTTTTACTTATTTATTCGAGAAATTGTTCCCAAAATGATACACATAGTATGAAGGCCTTTTTTATTCGACTATTCGAAAACAACATTGTTCTACGCATTCATCCGAGAACGTTTTCCCAAAATGCGAAACATGGTATCAAGGTCTTATTTTTTCGACTATAGGGAAACAGCGGTGTTTTACGCATGTATTCGAGAAACTATTCCCAAATTGGGAGAAATGGTATCAAGGCCTTATTTATTCAACCATATGGAAACACTAGTGTTTTACGCATGTATTTGAGAAACTATTCCCGAAATGGGAAAAATGGTATCAAGTCCTTATTTATTTCACTATAACGAAACAGCAGTGTTTTACTGATGTATTCGAGAAACTATAACAAAATGGGAAACTTGGTATGAAGGTCTTATTTATTCGGCTATAGGTAAACAGCAGTGTTTTAAGCATGTATTGGAGAAACTATACGAAAATGGGAAACATGTTATCACGGCCTTATCTATTCGACTTTACTTAAACAGCAGTGTTTTATGCATGTATTCGAGAAAGTAAACCAAAGTGGGAAACGTTTTATGAAGGCCTTATTTATTCTACAGGGGAACAGCAGCGTTTTATGCATGTATTCGAGAAACAATAACAAAATGGGAAACATGGTATCAAGGCCTTATTTATTCTACTACAGGGAAACAACAGGTTTTTATGCTTGTATTCGGGAAACTATTTGGAAGAAGAGAAACAATGTGCTGAAGCCTATTTCTTTTATTTTCTGGAAACAGCCGTCTTTTACACATGTATTTTGGAATCTCTTCTTAGGCTAGGAAGCCAATGTCTAATGCGTTATTTTCTCTCCCCCGTGGAAACATGTTTCTTTAACTTAAATATACCAAAAACATTTGAGTGGATAAGAATCAATGTGTTCAGACATTATTTGATAATCCATGGTGAAACGGCCGTCTTTTATGTATTTATTAAGGAAACTAATCGGTCGATGGCAAACAATAAATCCAGGCCTTATTTGTTCTGTAATGTAATCAGAGCAGACACCTTCTTACCGACGTGAAGTCGTTTCCCTCTGTCTTTTCTATAAATAATTTAATGACAACTGTTCTAATGAGCTTTTTCTCCCTGGTACTTCCGGTAGATGAATTTAAACATGCTACTAGATTGTCATCTAGATCTCACAATTTTACTCTTGAACTCGATATACGCAACCGTCACATTTAATCTGAGATCTGTGAAACTCCCTCCGAACTTCTTCCCTGACTGATGATTATAATCTTCAAAATATTAATTACAGCGTCAATTGCCATATTCCGTTTTCTTGAACCCTGTCTTTTTTGCTCTTTTCTTCAATACTTCTCATTAAAAGATTAACAGTTGGGCCATGAAGATTACTAAAATTAACGTTTATTGTAATGAGAAATAATATCGGATATAAATTGCTAGACATCTAGACGAGAAAAATATGACTTCTTTAGGGGATTATTCTGACTCTGTTCTGTCAGTTGGTTTCCGTGACTTAACTGGTAGGAGTTCGCACTTAAGATGTGGTTTCACAGAGATAAAAAGTTCGATTTTTGTTGGAGCCCGACTTTAGTCCGTTTGTTATTAATGTCACTGTTTAACAATAAAATTCTAAAAAAAGACATAATAATGTAACAAGCTCAAACACGCGTAGTCACGAAAACTAACGTTTATAGTAATAATAAATATCTGATAAAAAAAATCCTTTCAAAAAATTATACTTTTTTTTACGTTTCGAATACGAAACTAAAGTTAGCAGCTATAAAGTCGTAGAAGTTTTAACGAGAAAAACTTGTTGGTTTAACACACACGCACGCACACACACACACACACACACACACACACACACACACACACATATATATATATATATATATATATATATATATATAATATTTTTTATATTATATGAAAAGATTATTTAACTTTTGAATATCTCTTTTATCCCGACTTCGAAGTTTCTTGATAAAATTTCTAGTCTTCAGAGGTTGTGATTTTAAACGGTATATCCAATTTTTTTTTCAATTTCTGCCGTGTCTTTTAAAATACGTTTTCTTACTCCATTTTATACACGTGCGTATTCAAATCTTAAAGTTAACATAAACTTAAATTATTATTGTGGTGTAAATTCAAAATGCAGAGTCTAGGTAGGTGGGCTATAGTAAAAGGCAAAAAAAACATGTAGTTCGTTACAGACGATTAATAGACGATTTAGTGATTAAAGGGGGATAATCAATATGTCATCTAAAATATGTAACGGTCATGTGGTATTTGGATAATTTATTTATACAGAATTAAAACACACCTGGAGAGTTTTTTTCCTGTGATTACAAGCTAATATATATTCACACCTGTTTCATACATATTATGACTATTTATCTTTTTATAATAATCCTTTCTAGATTTCTAATCAAAATGCACTTCAAACATGTTCGAAATCTACAACAGATAAATTAAGTTTCAATAAGTTTATCTTTGTAATTCACCTCCGAAGATGATCTCGTAGGACATCGAAAGTACTTGGGTTAACAAAAACTATGTCGCCGTCCTTGATGAATTTCGTCATAACATCAAGAAACAGATTAAAAAACAGGAAAGGATTAATATGAATATAAATAGACAAAATATGCCTCTATTATTCAATAAAACGTGTTCGAATGGCTGCCGATATATATATATATATATATATATATATATATATATATATATATATGTATATCAGCTCATCCCATAAGTTCTGTCCAAATTTTGAATAAAGAAAACAAGTAATCAAATGTTACATTTAATTACAGATTCAATCAACAACGTATTTTCCCTGATTATCTATGATTCCTTCCATCTATTAACAACCTTACTAATTCCATTACTGTAAAATTCTTTTGGCTTTGATTTGAAGAACTCACAAATGTCAGTTTTAACCTCTTCCTGTGTTACAAAAGCTGTTTCTTCCAAATGATTCTGTAAGCTACGAAACAAATGATAGTCTGAAGGAGCTAGAACAGATGAATTAAAAAATTTTAAGTAATTATAAAAGAACGCTTTTTTAAAATCACTATCAACGCGATAACAGTTTCAAAACGTTTGTCTTTGTATTTCACCCCCGAAGATGATGTCGTAGGAGATCGAAAGTATTTGGGTTAACAAAAACTATGTCGCCTTCCTTGA
>OZ038499.1:103096066-103103566 GCA_964036315.1 Acanthosepion esculentum
GTTTATTATATGAATGATTCATGTAATATATATATATATATATATATATATATATATATATATATATATGTGTGTGTGTGTGTGTGTGTGTTTGTGTGTATGTTTGTGTTTGTATGTCTGTGTGTGTGTAAATAATACCAAATCCGTATGTGTTAGGGATTATTCCAAAGAGGTTTTTTAATAGATTTATTTTTATAATGTCTGCTCTATTATTAGATTGTCTCGTTGAATTTATATCATTTAATAAAATGTAGTTGTTCTGATAAGGCAGGTATTTATATATATATATATATATGTGTGTGTGTGTGTGTGTGTGTGTGTGTGTGTCTGTGTGTATACCTGTTGAAATAAATTTATAAACGATTATATGATGAATATTTAAGGACTTTCATATATATATATATAATACGTTAAAAATATGTTAAAAGTTACTATATATAGGTAAACCAATATGCCATAGCTTCTGTTTATTTGGGGGACCTGCTATTTATTTGTAAACATAGTATTCTTCCTTGTTAATGCACTTAATTCTCTTTTGAATATTAGCCCCATAGTTTATACATAAATAAAAATTTTAACATTCTATTAATAACGACCCTTTAAGCTAAGGAAATCTTTGATACGCGTTCATCTCGACAGAAGAAACTTAAATATTTACAATAATCCATGTTACCCAGCACAGATATGTGAGGTTTACACACACATATACAATGTATATGTATATGTTTGCAAGTGTGTGTGAGTGTGTGTGTGTGTGTATAGGTTTATATAAATCTTTAAAAGTTTTAATCATCCTTACCTTGGACGTTGTTTCTTATTCTCTTCTTCAGCCGAGTGTCTTCAAATGTCTCTTTCCATCGACCATTCGCACTTCAACTGATGAAACACTTAACTTTTATCCTGCCCACAAAATCAATAACACAATACAAGTAACAATGTCGGTTATGCCTTTAATCAAAGACACGAATGACCGCCATGATTACAATAAAATCACATTGATTTTCAAAATACTTTGTTTCCGTTGTCGGTTTGTTTTTAAAAAAGAAAGCACAAATATGAATATGTCCAAAGGAATCCCAGACAGCACCTCTCCCATTGGAATTTAAAGATAGCTTTATAATTAATTCTTTCAAGTGTCCTAAAAAGAACTTTTCGAGACAACTGTAGAATTTTGCTTACCCTTTTCTCTTGTATGAATAGCATACGTAATTCGGACATGGGCTCGTGTCATGTTCCCTTCAAATAAATATAATTTCGTAAAAATAATCATCTTTTTCATTTAAATTATGGTGTAAAATTATAGCTTCATAATAGAATTTCAAACAACAGTTTTAGACCGCCATGTCATCTGTCTTTTAAAGGAATTCATTTTCGTTTTCTCAATAACAAACATTTGGAATAAAAAATTAAATCCAATATTTTTCGCAGATACATTTTTGGGTCACAAATGAATTTATTAGGTTGGTGCAAAAATAATGTCGTTTTTTGACGTTCAACTTCAGTCAAAAAACGACATTATTTTTGCACCAACCTAATAATATGATGTTAACGACTTCCAGCTGATAAAAATATGCCTCAGATTTCTATGTCTACAATCTGGAGAATGCAGGATAATTTTCCATTATTTTGGTCGAATTTGATGATTTAATTATATATATATATTGTTATGGTGGAACACACCTAGTCTATAGATAATAGACTCTCCCACCTAATATAAGTAGGAGTCAGCGAGGGTCGACGGGGAGTCGAATACGAAAGTAGTCAGCTACCACAACTAGATGACACTGCGTAATACGTATTATAACAAGTTCCTAACGTTTTTGTACGTTAAACCTATTTAGGCCCGAATTTAGTCCAAATACAGATTCCACTGCGGAAAGTTACTCTACTATATATATATATATATATATATATATATATATATATATGTGTGTGTGTGTGTGTGTGTGTGTATGTCTACAATCTGGAGAATGCAGCAGGATAATTTTCCTTTATTTGGTCGAATTTAATGATTTAATTACATATATATATATATATATATATATATATATATATATATATATATATATATATATATATATATATATATATATATATATATATATTTGTCATCCACAGACAGACTGTTTCGCTGTTTCACAGCTCATCAGTGTGGATAGACGTCCGGTTGCCTCTAGCTAGGATCGAAACCCGACTGAATTTGCGTCAGTCGGAACTTCTCCCACTAAGCCGTCAGCGCACGGTCAAGGATGAAGGTGAATTTTAGCGTGTTTATTTTTAGATTTAGATAAACACACAGTGACTGACAGTGACTCAATTCTGCCGAAGAGTCGTGCAATATTAGCTTAAATAGTCACTGTTTACAAATTCACACCTCAAACCAGAGAGCTCAACCGAAATTAATTTTTCAGGAGCCACTATTTTTTATAAATAAAAGTAAATCATCAAATTAAGAAAGTCAGGTTTATTTTTATACAGCCCTGACGTGTAAAAATATAAGTAAAAGAAATAGAAAATGCAACTGGATCTTTTAAGAATATTTCTTTCCAGTAAATTTCCCAGTTTCTCAGTTCTATGATTTTCAAGTGTTACGTTGACATGGAGAGATTAGTCACACTATTTACATTGTTTAGACTGTTGTCCTCATTTTTTGTTGTCATTTTCACGACGTCCCGACCGCTGAACGCTCCGGAGCGTACAATAATTATGGTCACTTGATTAGGCCTAGTAACCTTTGCTCCCCGAATTGATGATCAGAAAGTTTTGCTGTCAAAAATTGGTAATCTCAGGGTTCAGCGAGGATGGCTAATGGCAACGAAGTGTTAAGTAGTTCAAGTGACAGGGATTTTCTTTTCTTTTTATATTTTTATTCGGCCTTTTCTAGAAAAGTTCAATGTACAAGTAGCCAGGTGCACACGAATTTTTATTTGCGTCTCTCTCTGTGTGGAAAGTCCTTGGCAAATGTACCTTGTTAGTGTTTGTTCAGACATGGTTTATATTTTTGAATAAATATATTTTCTTTATTTAATTGTGTTTGATGAGTAGTATTATCTAGGCAAAGATCAAAGGGGAAGACTTGGAAATTTGGAGACTAATTTGTTGCACATGAGCCTAAATTTCCACTGTGTGTCATCTGTCTTGTGACGAGGTCTCGTATTTGTTGGCAACAAATTGTTAATCTTTTCCTGAGGATTTCTTCGTTTGCTTGATATAACCATCGATACATTTTTTTGTCGGGTGGAAGGTTGATAAACGTGTTGTTACTTAGTAATTATGAGGTGTGCACTTTTGGGGGGATTTGATAAGCATATTTTTAATGGGCTGGCACTTTTGGAGGGGAATTGCTAAACGTATTGTTATTTGGTCATTGTGATGTTGGCCTTTTCGAAGCGATTTGATAAGCATGATTTATTGCTAATTATGAGGTTGGTACTTCTTGGAGGATTTCATAGGTATGTTATTATTGCTAATTATGAGGCTGGCACTTTTCGATGAATTTGAGAAACGTCGTTATTTGCTAATTATGAGGTTGATACTTTGTTCTTATTTTTCTAAGTATATTGTAAGTTTCATACGTTTGCTCGTGTCGACGAGTAAAAATGTATTGTTTTCATGATGTGTTACTTGGTGCGTTAGTTTTGTTTATAAATTTTGTGTATCACGTTGCAATAAAATATATGGTTCTTTATTCTGTTGTTATTTTAGAGTGAGGGCCGCTTCATTTCTCTAAGAATGATCCGGTTTGGTTGTCGATAATATTGTTGGAAAAACTATTAAAGAAGACTTTCCCAGAGAGTATGTTAGGTGTGCGCTATTCATATTGTTTTTATAAATGCTATTTCATATCTTTGTGGGCATTCATTATTAATCGAATTATTATAGATTTCAACAGATCCCAATCAAGATAATTTACGTCATCTTTCTGCAATGTGCATCATGCAGCGCAGCTTTTATTTTCTTTTAGTGATAATTTTATTATCTACATTCAATGTAGATAATATATATATACATATATATATATATATATATATATATATATATATATATATATATATATATATGAAATGGACAAATCCGACAATTATTTTAAGACATTTTTATGTTTATACATTCTTTTTTATAGATACAAATATTTAAGGAAAGTTTTATTTTATTTAAGTATTTTTTATAATAAACAGTATTCCTGTCGTAGGATGAATATTTGCTATGAAAGTTTCTCGGACATTCAGGCCGGTAAATGTTACTAAAACTGTTTATTAGAAAAAACAGAGTATTTACTTAAATATTTGTATCTATAGAAAGAATGTATAAACATAAAAATGTCTTAATATATATATATATATATATATATATATATATATATATATATATATATATATATATATATAGTAAAAACAGAACCCGTCTATAAATTTATACCAAAACTTTATTACTATTATTTATTATATTTCTACTCTGACTACTCGACTACTGACGGATTCAGGGTGCTTTTTATACCTCCTAGATCTCAAGGGGAGGTAACTGATGATTTGTCAATACAAAACACACACACATATATATATATATCACTTGATTTGTTTCTCTTTATTCTATATCCATTTTTCTTTAATACCGATCTAAGGGTAATAAATTTGTTTCAATCCAGTACAATATTTTGTCTTCTGATTTGTCTCATCTTTCCAGTCGTTTATCATTGAGTTTTAGTTCGGATAAAACATCTGCATGTGGATTAATGTTTCTATTCCCATATTCAATGTCGAAGTCAGATTCATGAGCTTTAGGGATATCTTAAAATTCTAGAACATATGACGTTAGGAAACCTAAGGTTAAAAATAATCTCTAATGGTTTATAGCCAAATTTAAATAGTAACTTCCTGTCTAATACAAATTGGCAAGCTCTCTCTGTGTTCCATGTACAATAGCTTGACTGATGTTAATCTTATAGAAAGGTTCATTATTGGATTACCTTCCAGCGAGACAATCGCTAATACGGCACGTTCTCTTGGTTCTATCAATTCACTATACTTCGGCAAATATCAGCTATAAAAATTAGCCAAATCTAGAAAAGGATTCCAATTCATTTTTACTTTGGAGTGTAGACACCTCTGCTATATTTTTATCAAATTTCTTTCTTTTGCAATTCCATCTTTAGAAATGTAGTTTCACAAATATGTTATTATATGGCAATATACCAGACATTTATTTTTGTTTATGGTCATACTAACATCTATTAATTTGTTTCAAACATAATCCATATTTTATTTTAGCTCTTCTGTGCTGGTAGCACCAATATATATGTCATCTTGCTAGATGATAATATTCTTAATATCACCAGTAAGAACTTTTTCTATGGTTGTCTGAAAAATATCACTTGGCCTCTTCACACCATGATGTATACGTTTCCATCTGAGTATGCCTATTGAAGAGTCAATCGTGGTAACTTTTTTTTATTAATTTACATCTGGTTATAGGGAGATTTGATGCCAATTTTAGCCAATTATTTAATTCCCGACAGGTTGTGAATAACAGTTTCAATTTTAGGAATAGGGAACGAATCTGACAATATTTTGCAATTGACTCCTATCTTTTAGTCCCCACATATCCTTAAATCTCCATCCGGTTTTCGTAAAATAGAAATGGGTGAGGCACAATTACTAGTTACAATGTTAGCAGCTTCAATGTTAGGAATAGGGAACGAATCTGACAATATTTTGCAATTGATTCCTATCAAGTCTTATTATTAGTCTATTTAGTCCCTACATATCCTTAAGTCTCCATCCGGTTTTCGTAAAATAGAAATGGGTGAGGCCCAATTACTCCCACAAGGCGGAGAGGAACAAGTTCCAAAATTCCTTGGTCCGCTGTTGTTTTCAATTTACAACTACTAATTTTGGCATGTGAATGGTCAGTCTGCGAAACCTAATGGGGGTAACGATTTTTCTTTAAATCAAGGGCCACTTTACACTTTTAGCATCTCCGGATCAGTACTTTCCAACTTCATACTTTTGATTAATTTGCTTGTATCCACTTTCAAAATATCTATTCGGAGAAATCCATAATTTTTTTTCACGTTTCACTACCGTCATGTGAATAATTTGCATAGGACATTCAATTTAACTTTTCGTTTGGATCTTTTCTCTGTATGTCTTTGAATCGCAAATACAGCTGTTTTTTCCTGGGGTGGTTTAAATTTACCACCCTTTTTATATTTCTTTTAAATTTGCATACAATCTGGAAATTATTTTTCATTTACAATTCAAGCACACTTGTCCTACAGTTGGGCATTTTTCTTATCATTCTTTTTCTTGCAGTACATGTATTGCACAATGGATTTCGATATGCTATATGCTTCAGGCTTATTCTTGCATGTATTGAATTTCTCAACTCTAATTGTTGCAGAAACTCTATAGATGTATCCAAAGATATTTTAGTCATTTGTAATCATTCAAAAATGTACTTTTACGAAGCATCACACATACCTTCAATTAATCTCAATACAATCAACGCATTTTAGATGGTTATATCAGCAGTGCCAATAATCTGGAACAGCTTCGTATCTTGTGTACATATTGTATTATTGTTTCGTTCGGCTCTTGTTTGCTCGCGAGAAACTTTGTCGCCGTAGCAATAACCAGTTTATTTTTCAGTCGAAAAATTTCTCTTTATAATGTCGCAAAATTTCGATTTATAATGTTCAAAATTTGTGAAAATGTCAAAGTATCTGGGATACGCCATAACAGAGATGTTTTTGTTAGTCTCAAAAAGAAGTCTATAATACTGTTCTTCCCTTCTGTCTTGTAATTTCTTGTTCCTGGTATAGGAAGCTAAACAACAAACTCATGTTTCCATAAAATCCGACTCATCCAACAGTGTACGAAATCCTATCAGCAACACTATATTATTGTATTGTCTTCTACTCTGTGACGTAGAAGTTCTCTCCCTTTGCTGAGTAACGACTGACATATTAGTAGTCGGTCGGCTCTATGCAAAGTAGGTCAAGTTCATTTTGCCTATGTCATTACACAATCATTATCTGAAATTATTAATTAAAGTCAACTAAAGGATTTTTATAACTTTTCAAAAATATTTTCACCAAAAAGTTAATGAAGCCACTAGGACCCAAGGGGTTACTGAGTGTGAAAGAATATGAAGAAAAAAAAAACAAACTATTATTTAGGAGAGAGTACAATAAACGATAAAATAAAAATTTACTCGCACACGGTATCAAGATGTGACAGTTTAATGTGTGTAGAACGTGAATCTGAACCCGGGAAAAATTGCCCAGTCTCTGCAACCGATGCCCGCACTGGATTTAGTATTACGACCGACCCTTCTTCAATAATGCAGGGAGGGACATACTGCTATGGCTAACGAATCCCCGGGACTCGCAGCTCTCATTTCTATTAATTTTGCGCAAAGGCAAGACACAATTTGAAGGATGAAAAATAGTAAATGACATTTCAGTATTTAGGTGGAGACGTTCGAAATATAGACTTGAAG
>OZ038499.1:103108566-103118566 GCA_964036315.1 Acanthosepion esculentum
CCGAGCACAAATATATGTGCAAACGGAAAACACTTTCATTCCCCTAAAATACTCTATTTCATATTCAATACAAAACAAATGCTCATAAAATGTTTCGCTATAAAAAAAACAGTCTCTCCTGACAAAACCAATGAATTAAAAATTTATTGTTCTACTCACTGACTCTATAACTACAACGGAAAAGAATTTATGTAAACTAAACATAAAACTGAGTCGAAAAATAAATGACATAATCAATACAAGAAAAAACTAGTCAAAACTTATTATTCTATCACCTGTGATGATTACCAGAAAGAATATATTGTAGAAACCTTAAGATGTTTAAATAAATCATTATATGAACACAAAAGAAACATTTTGAAAAGTAACCTATTAAACGCATTAGTCACTAACAGTAACGTGACTGACCACAATTTGACATAAAAATAATGCTACTCTAATTAAAAGAGAATGCAATTCACTGAGAGGAAAATGTTTAGAAATTGCTTCGCTAAATCAGCCACAGGAAATTTACGTCTAGTCTCTTACAACATTTCACCATTCTTGGCAGATCTTCTGTTATCACAAAGTTGGGATATTTAATGACAAAAGTGATAGAAACAAAAAGCGAAAAGAATTTAAATATATTTGTCTATCGTTCTGGCGTTTGTAGAGATGCATCAACGTAAGCAAATTTACTCCGATGAAATTTTAAAGGACAAAACGCTTCTCACGAAAACAATTTTTCACTTTTTCATACATCTATCTATCTATCTATCTATCTATCTATATATATATATATATATATATATATATATATAGAGAGAGAGAGAGAGAGAGAGAGAGGGAGGGAGATGGGGAGAGAGATGGATAGATAAGTATTGCTTAAATAGACTGAATTAATTTTGCTTGAGTGTGATAGTATTCCGTGTTTGAGTTAGCAAACAGCACGCACAAGGGTGGGGCATATTGTCTTTAGTACGACTCTCAAATGCACAGGTCGACCAACGGGCTTACACAGTATAAAAGATAAATACACACACACACACACACACACACACACACACACACACACACACACACACACACACATATATATATATATATATATATATATATATATATATATATATATATATATATATATCCAGATCAGTTTGGATTATCGTCATTAACAGTATGGATTATTTCTTGGAATGTAACTTTACCATTGACAACGCTTCAAAAACCTTTGGACAGACAGAACTACCTACCTCACGACTCGCTTGCCGCACAGATTTTCTTGGCTTTTTGTGGGGTTGTCGATGACTGTGGTATTCCAGAACGCTTCTCGTGGACATTCTAAACAGTTCCCTTGGCTTCAAACTTTCGAATGATGCTAAATCACCTTAATTGGTCTGATTGAAACTCCTTCCTAAACTGTCTTTGCGCTTCAACTGCGTTTTCACACTTCAGAGCAGCATTTTAGGAAGAATTTTCTTTGTTCAAAGCTCAGTTTTACTGCCATCATTAATTTTAATGAGTTTAACCATGAAAGAAAAAACATCAATTAAGCTATCATATATTTTGGGGGATACCCTGTATATTTCTTAGGATTAAGCGACCCCATTCCCTGCAGTAGCCTATATGATTTTTATCAATTATTCAATACATGTACTAAATGAATGCCTATAAGCTCGTAGCTTCGTGCACCATCAAAGCTTCCCATTTAAATGTCGAAGCCATCTATTTCCTTACCCACGTTTGTTCAATGTCATATAATATAATGATTTTCGGTCGGTATTTTCTTTCCATTTGCCCTCATTTGAATTTGTTCTTCAGCTTAATTCTACTATATATAGTATGTGTTAGGTTATATATATATATATATATATATATATATATATATATATATATATATATAATTCTTTGTGGTTTTTAAATTTGTTCTTCAGTTTAATTCAACCTTATCTATTATGTGTTATATGTTTATATATATATATATATATATATATATATATATATATATATATATATATGTGTGTGTGTGTGTGTAGATATATATATATATATTTATATATATATATGTAATTTATTTTAGGATATTAAACTGTAATAAAAATCATTACATAATTACAATTATTTTTCAACACCATAAATGAGTCTCTTCAGGCGATATTAAACTAATGGCAAGTGAAAGATTAATTTGATTTAAAAAATCAGTATACTTTAAAAATAATCTTGTGAGACTTGCCGTGATTAACCAATCGATTGTGACCTACGCTAAATTCAAATTCACCGAGAAAAAATTGATATAGGTCATGCATACTGAAGTGTACAAAACTAAAAAGAAATTTAAATACACATAAATATTCTGTTTGATCGTTTAAATGACGTTGACTTGATTCAGATGAAATTTGTTCCAACAAACGATGTAAGGCCGGAATTAAGCAAAATAGTTACATAACCATACGCTAAACAGTATGCTTGGAAACGAATGTAGCAACATCCGAAAGTAGACGGAGAAATGTATTTGGTATATTTATATAAAACATCTAATTCGGAAATATAAAAAAAATTGATAAAAAATTGAATAGAAGAAATTTTCGATATTATTCAACCAAATATGTTCTATATATATATATATATATATATATATATATATATATATATATATATATGGGGGGTCAGTTGTGATCAAATACAAAATGACAAGATAAAGAAAAAATAGGAAACGTTTGTCAATCTAACATGTTTTATTTTATTAATTCTTCATTAGACAATTTTATTTCACTTTTATCAAAGGTTCTCTGATAAATATTTAATAAGCGTGAAAAGTTAGATTGATAAACGCTTCCTATTTGTTTGATAACTTTTCATATATATATACATATATATATATAAGTATATGTGTGTGTGTCTGTTAATGCGGTGAAGTAAACATATTGATATGGGCAAGCTGGGTGTCTCTTTTCGTACAAGAATAAATATCATTTTCCCTCCGTTTCTAATTATCGCTTTTGATTTTTCTGTAATTAATAGAACATAGTCTTAATTGTTAAAGTATAAAAACTCCATCGAGTTTGGCCCCCTGTTTCGTAACATGGAAGGAGCTAAATTAATGAAGACACGAAAGGAAATAGCTTGTCTTTTATTGATATTCTCTTGTCCACCGCTGAATATTTATACTGTCCAAACGTGAGATTGCAAGTTTTCCGTTTTAGAAACAATTACGTCCCCTTCGTTTATAACTGCTCAGTATTGTACTCTGTCCGATCTGATAGTATTCGGAACACGGCAATTTTTTGAAACAAGGCCTCGAGTTCAAACAATTGCCATCTTCAACATTATAAATTAATTTTAATAATATTTTAACAGACAAGCTATTTGCACACAGTCGCATTAAATTAAGCACACCAGATCCTACAGGTTAACCCAAACAGTTTGATTTTTATTTCTATTCCAACAGCAGTTACAAGTGACGAAACTACTAATAATTTACACTACACACACGTACTTATTCTATTTCCTTTGAAGGCCTATTTACTTCCAGGATATGAGCGATCATTGCACACCTCAACTTCTTGCCTTTTTCTTGATTTCATCAGTTTTTATTTATTTAGTAGCCCTTACCGTTTCTGTCCTGGGATCGTTTCACAAATATTCGTTGCCTAGTATATGTAATAAATGCATACATATAAGCTCGCTGATCTACGCGCAATCAAAGTTTCCCATTTAAATGTCGAATAAATCTATTTCCTTCCCCACGTGTCTTCGATGTCGTATAATATTGATTTCCGGCAGTTATTTTGACTTCGTTTGTGCTTATTTGTATTTGTTCATCGGCTTAATTCGGCCTTATCTAGCATGTGCTCTGTTATATGTTTATATTTCGCATGCCATCAATAGGTCCTGTGAGTGTTAAATTCTCTAGGCCTGCTGTTCTCATTATAAGTATCAGAAAATTATTTTTTGATTGTAAGTAAAAGTTTTACACATATATTTTGTTTCCGACACCCTCGTTGCCTATCACCCAGATTCATAGAATTATTACCAATCACCGACATAACCACAGCTCTATCGCTTCCAGATTCTTCTTCACCAATGAGGAGATTGTCTATCATTCAATGCCATATTACCTAACAGTTCAGCACACCTTTCTTTGTTTCCGACGATAATTTTCTATGATTTAATATTTTGTTTAATCTCACAAGGACATTGTTCGCTATTCTTAAGCGACTTCAAATCTTCATCACCATAAGAAAAAAACTAGGTTAGCGACTGTGTTTCAGTTTGAAGCAATGCAGTAAATTATATTTCAATTTCATATCTTCTCTTAATGATTATATTATTATCAGGTGTGTGCAAATTTTCCCAGCTCTCTTTTTTTGCAAAACTGCCTCTAGAATTATTACCAATTTGACGAGATTATCTTAAAGACAATATATCATCACATGTCTTAAGGACAATATCTCTTCACATGCCTATAGAATTGTTACCAATCGGACAAGGGCGTGTTTGGGCAATATATCATTACATGTCTTTAGAATAATTATCTATCAGACAATGGTGTATTAAGGGCAATATACCATCACATGTCTATAGAATTGTTACTAATTGGACAATGGGGTCTTTAGGACAATATACCATCACATATATATAGAATTATTACTATGGGATCTTTAGGACAATATACCATCACATGTCTCTAGAATTGTTACTAATTGGACAATGGTGTCTTTAGGACAATATGGCATCACATGTCTATAGAATTGTTACTAATTGGACAATGGTGTCTTTAGGACAATATGGCATCACATGTCAATAGAATTGTTACTAATTGGACAATGGTGTCTTCAGGACAATATGGCATCACATGTCTATAGAATTGTTACTAATTGGACAATGGTGTCTTTAGGACAATATACCATCATATATATATATAGAATTATTACTATGGCGTCTTTAGGACAATATGACATCACATGTCTATAGAATTGTTACTAATTGGACAATGGTGTCTTTAGGACAATATGACATCACATGTCTATAGAATTGTTACTAATTGGACAATGGTGTCTTTAGGACAATATGGCATTACATGTCAATAGAATTGTTACTAATTGGACAATGGTGTCTTTAGGACAATATGACATCACATGTCTATAGAATTGTTACTAATTTGACAATGGGGTCTTTAGGACAATATGACATCACATGTCTATAGAATTGTTACTAATTGGACAATAGTTTCTTTAGGACAATATGACATCACATGTCTATAGAATTGTTACTAATTGGACAATGGTGTCTTTAGGACAATATACCATCATATATATATATAGAATTATTACTATGGCGTCTTTAGGACAATATGACATCACATGTCTATAGAATTGTTACTAATTGGACAATGGTGTCTTTAGGACAATATGACATCACATGTCTATAGAATTGTTACTAATTGGACAATGGTGTCTTTAGGACAATATACCATCATATATATATATAGAATTATTACTATGGCGTCTTTAGGACAATATGACATCACATGTCTATAGAATTGTTACTAATTGGACAATGGGGTCTTTAGGACAATATGACATCACATGTCTATAGAATTGTTACTAATTGGACAATAGTTTCTTTAGGACAATATGACATCACATGTCTATAGAATTGTTACTAATTGGACAATAGTTTCTTTAGGACAATATGACATCACATGTCTATAGAATTGTTACTAATTGGACAATGGTGTCTTTAGGACAATATGACATCACATATCTATAGAATTGTTACTAACTGGACAATGGTGTCTTTAGGACAATATAACATCACATGTCCATAGAATTGTTACTAATTGGACAATGGTGTCTTTAGGACAATATGACATCACATGTCTATAGAATTGTTACTAATTGGACAATGGTGTCTTTAGGACAATATAACATCACATGTCCATAGAATTGTTACTAATTGGACAATGGTGTCTTTAGGACAATATGGCATCACATGTCAATAGAATTGTTACCAATCGGATATGTCATCAGAAGTCTCTGTTACTTTCCCTAAAATCTTTTAAAAACGTCTAATAAAATACATATTACGCCAAGGGAATATAAATATTCGATCAGTGTTAAGCATGATTATCTCCCTTTTGTTAGACTTACTTTTGGAACATAAATGCAACTGGTTATAGTCAGTGATTTTGTTTTTATCTTCTTTTTTTACACCTTCTTTTGTTTCTATCGATAATGCATTGTTTAATCTGACAAGGACAACCTTCGCTATCCATAAGCGCTTTCCAATTTTCTCCACCAAAGGAAAAATGCTAGGCTATTGCTTGTGTTTCAGCTTGAAGCAATGTATTAAGTTCTATTTCAATTTCAGATCTTCTCTTAATGATTCTGTTATTATCAGTGTGTGCAAAAGCTCTCAGCCTTTTTTTTTAAAACAAGATTATAGTTTTTGCTGGAAACTTTTGAACGTGCCTAATAAAATTAATGATACACTAATGGAATATGAGTAAATCGATCAATGTTAAACATGATTATCTCCCCTTTGTTAAACTTCAATGAAGAACGCACATTCAGCAGTCAATTTTGCGTTTATTTTCTTTTTTGACAGCAGGAAAACTATGGAAGCTGCTAAATATTTATTTATTACATGCATAGTACTGATGGTAATACAATGCGTTACTTACAAGCAGGGCAACTGCTATGCAAGGGAATACAAATTATTGCCGGGCGGATACAACATTTATATCCGGAATGGCGTTCAGCCAGTATTCAAAACCGTGAAACTGAAAGACATAAGACAATGCGGCCAAATGTGTGCTGATGAAAAAATCTGCAATGTGTGGCGATTTGACGGCGAGGCGTGTCAGATATTTCACGCCATGAAGGACAACGTGACAGTGAGAATATCAACAAATGCCACAACAAAGACATACTATGAAACCGGAGAAGGTAAGCTCGCATCGTCAATACTATTTAAATACGAGTCATGTTGATTCTCATCAATAATATCCAAGCTATCTACTTACTCATGCAAATGTCGTTTTTCTTACCGCCTTTACCCATTAAAATATACATTATTGCAATTATCATCTTTATTAGTATTTTCGTTATGACATTATCAATATTTCAACATTATCATATTTATATTGATCTTTATCGTCGTCATTTTAATTGTCCTTTTCATTAATTCAACCCATTCTCGTATCAATCCAATCAATACCAGCCGAGCTAAATTCATAGACATTACTTCCAAGAATAGCGACAAATTTACAAGAATTAAACTCATTCTAACCTCACCTAAAATCGTCGTCGTCGTCATCATCGTCATCATCATCATCATCATCATCATCGTCATCGTCATCGTCATCGTCATCGTCGTCGTCGTCGTCGCCGTCATCATCATCATCATCATCATCATCATCATCGTCATCGTCATCATCATCATGGTCGTCGTCGTCATCATTATCATCATGGTCGTCATCATCATCATCATCATCACCATCATCATCATCATCGTCGTCGTAATCGTCATTGAATCACCATTCCTTCTGAACGGGACCACAATTCTCGGTGACTTCAGACACCGTGACGATGTTTATATTTAAATATAAAACGGAATCTATCGGATCTTTCCTCTCAGGAACTTTCATCCTTCGTCGTTCTCCCATTTAAAATGACCCAATTTTTCAGAAGGAAATTGTCTCCTAAATATTAAAATGTATTATCACCATTAGCATTGTCGTTATGACATTATCAATATTTTCATCATTATCATATTCATACTGATCTTTATCATCGCCACATTCATCAACGAAATCCATTCACATATAAACCTCATCATTTGTCCTCCTCTTCATTGGCTCCATCCTCATCTTCAACATCTTTGCCATTATATTCACCATCGTTTTCATTGTTCAAACATGTATAAATCAACATGAGCATGCCGAAATCATTTTCGGTTCCTGCAGACACCGTCACGGTTTATATATTCTGCCCCTGCTCCAGAGTAAATATAAAGTTCAATATCCCGGTTCTTTTTCCTCAGAAACTTTCATTCTTCTTCGTTCTCACATTGTAAGATTTCCAATGTTTCAATACGAAATTGTCATCTTAAGTGGAGAGGCATCATCTCTTTTGTCTCTTCGTAATTTCGAACCACATCAGCCATTAATTCTTTTTCGCCTTTTTTCCTTGAAGAATATAATTCTTTGTAATTCCTTTGACCAATGATTGTGTTAAACGATAATCGTTTTTATTTGATGATCTTACAAATCAGTTGAAATGCTTTGTTTTTTTCAGATGACCAATGGATGAAAATCTATTCCGTGAAAGGCGGAAGTGGGATCAGCGTTGCTTCAACCTTTTTGGCAGATGGCGTCCATAGCTGGATTCCAGTGAATTGCAACTTTAGTCTTTGCCCCGAATTCTTTCGTAGTTTTTTCATTGATGTTTGGAGTACTCTACCCATAATGAAAGTAAGATGATTCTAAAATGTTTTCCTGGTTTCATCGAAATGATATTGCTACTTCATTCTGAATTTCCCTTGCAGCGATATTTATATTAAAGCATGGAATACTTATCTATGATAATCACAATTACTCAATTTCCATCAAATATGTCCACATTAAATCTTTCACGTTTCATTGCCTTCTAATTCTATCGTACCTCATTTTCGTTTTCTGTTTCCTTCTATTCTTGTCCATTCAGTTATTACAATAACAAAATCAATGAGTTTTTTTAATTTAACATTTAGGTCATCATTGCAAATCTGTTATTGAAGCGTAATATGTCTCAAGTTAGTCTACGTGAAATATTAAGCTTTGGCAATTAAATACAAAACCCGATACTTGTTAAAAATAACATTTTTAAAACAAAATATGCATTCAAGATTATCAAAATGTTTTATTTTTATCGCAAATAATGACGCATGTCAGATATGGATTTGTTTTATTATTGTAAGTCAGCAGTGATGAATAGATGTGTCAATCTCATGTCAAAACAATTTCTCAGTTTCTGACACCAAATATGGAATTTAACAGCCATCTTTAATGAATTGGATTAATCTCTAAAATTCTCGGTTTGTCTTCATTTTTTTTTCAGGTGGTCAAACTTTGGTTCTTATCAAATATTCTCATCTCCAGTGTGTCATTCCTAGAAACGTGGTTGTTTGTTTGTCTATTACAAAGTTCTTATTCAAATGCTACATTTCGCCACACCTCAGTTGACTTCCGTTTGAATGCAAAAGGACAGTTATATTTGCAACACAAATTTGAAAATAAAAATAACCATGCAGAATGGAGCATATGTATAATAAATACCAAAAGGTATTGACTGGCACCAGTGATCAGTGTTCAAACGTACTTAACACCAGAATACCTAATGCTGATTTTCAAGGCAAATTCAAGATTGGCCTATCATAATTTTTCGGTCTCTATTTCTTCACATTCATCCTTGTGCTTCGTAAATATCAATATAATACACACTTCATTCCATCTTGATAGAACCAAATCAAGAATTATCATAAGTCCGACATTTCATGAGACACATCTTAATCGTGAAGCAGCAATTGGGGAATGACTTGAAATTTCGAAATTTATTTTGCTGATCACGCAACAGAAAAACCTTCGAATTCATTTATTGACGAACTAGAAATTTTTAGAAAATGAAATGCCTTGATATTTTATTTGATGAACGTATTCCAGTCGAATCCATTACATTCACTTGCGTGCTAATACCCTTAGGGAAAGATATGAATACTCTTCTCCCCTCCAACTATGGGTAAATAGCTGGACAGATTGGGTTCTTTAGGCTTGGATGCCAACTGGTCTACCGCAGAAAGAAATGGCAACCTACTGCGTAAGTCATGTCTCAAAAGATACATGATCGCCTAAGCGTGTATCCCGTATGACACTGTTGTATACTTAAAGAGGTCACAAAGAGACAAAGGTAGTACTCGAGTGGAGGAACAGCAACACGCGCGGACATGTAAGAAAGTGGGGTTTATTGTAAAAGAGAATACA
>OZ038499.1:103123566-103228566 GCA_964036315.1 Acanthosepion esculentum
TTTTCTAAGCTATGACCTTACCGGAAACAGCGTCAAAAACACGGTATATGTGTGTGGTCAGAAAATTGTGGACTCTGAAAACAGGGTGGGTACCAAAATTGGGAGGCCCCAGGTGCTAGGTAAAATCTCCTCTGTGGGATTAAGTGGCCTGAATTGCCCTATTGGGCTGAACTATGGCTGTTAGAGGAATTTGGCAGAACCCTTATTTATTCTGGAGTACGAAGCCGTCGTAGTCTATCGTGGCCAGTTGGAGTCGTATGTCATCACCAGTTTCAAGGAAGAGTCGCCTAGAAGAGCTGTCAAGAACAGTCGGCAAAAAAGTCGTCAAAAGTCAGATTCCACTGTACTATAGCCGTCCCCAGCACTAGATACACTGCCAGCGATCATAAGTCAATCTGTGGTTGAATATTTTGTAATTATTCTCGCACAAACAAACAATAGTCAATATTTCTGAAGTTAAACCAATGTATTTTCAGTTATAAAAAGAGCACTTATTTCCTGCCAGACGTCATGTATTATACTGCCTCAATACGATTATTATGGTGGATAATAACATCTTTTGTTGCCGAGATCCGACAGAGCAAAAAAACAGCTGGGAAAACAAAGCAACTTGAGGGCGGATTTTTACACATTCTTTCTGTGAATTAAAAAGTTTGAAGAATGTGATTGTCACTGGTTATGAATTAAGATATCCTTACTCAAAGAATGTGATTGTCACTGGTTATAAATTAATATATCCTTACTCAAAGAATGTGATTGTCACTGGTTAAAATTAAGATATCCTTACTCAAAGAATGTCATTGTCACTGGTTATAAATTAAGATATCCTTACACAAAGAATGTAATTTTCATTGGTTATAAATTAAGATATCCTTACTCAAAGAATGTAATTTTTATAGGTTATAAATTAAGATATCCTTACTAAAAGAATGTGATTGTCACTGGTTATAAATTAATATATCCTTACTCAAAGTGTGTGATTGTCACTGGTTATAAATTAATATATCCTTACTCAAAGTGTGTGATTGTCACTTGTTATAAATTAAGATATCCTTACTCAAAGAATGTGATTGTCACTGGTTATAAATTAAGATATCCTTACGCAAAGAATGTGATTGTCAATGGTTATAAATTAAGATATCCTTACTCAAAGAATATGTAATTTTCATTGGTTATAAATTAAGATATCCTTACACAAAGAATGTAATTTTTATAGGTTATAAATTAAGATATCCTTACTAAAAGAATGTGATTGTCACTGGTTATAAATTAAAATATCCTTACTCAAAGAATGTGATTGTCACTGGTTATAAATTAAGATATCCTTACTCAAAGAATGTGATTGTTACTGGTTATAAATTAAGATATCCTTACTCAAAGAATATGATTGTCATTGGTTATAAATTAAGATATCCTTACTCAAAGAATGTGATTGTCATTGGTTATAAATTAAGATATCCTTACACAAAGAATGTGATTGTCACTGGTTATAAATTAAGATATCCTTACTAAAAGAATGTGATTGTCACTGGTTATAAATTAAGATATCCTTACTCAAAGAATGTAATTTTCATTGGTTATAAATTAAGATATCCTTACTAAAAGAATGTGATTGTGACTGGTTATAAATTAATATATCCTTACTCAAAATATGTGATTGTCACACGTTATAAATTAAGATATCCTTACTAAAAGAATGTGATTGTCACTGGTTATAAATTAAGATATCCTTACTAAAAGAATGTGATTGTCACTGGTTATAAATTAAGATATCCTTACTCAAAGAATGTAATTTTCATTGGTTATAAATTAAGATATCCTTACACAAAGAATGTAATTTTTATAGGTTATAAATTAAGATATCCTTACTAAAAGAATGTGATTGTCACTGGTTATAAATTAAGATATCCTTACTCAAATGTGTGATTGTCACTCGTTATAAATTAAGATATCCTTACTAAAAGAATGTGATTGTCACTGGTTATAAATTAAGATATCCTTACACAAAGAATGTGATTGTCACTCGTTATAAATTAAGATATCGTTACTAAAAGAATGTGATTGTCACTCGTTATAGAATATGATTTCCTTACTAAAAAAATGTGATTGTCATTGGTTATAAATTAAGATATCCTTACTAAAAGAATGTGATTGTCACTGGTTATAAATTAATATATCCTTACTCAAAGAATGTGATTGTCACTCGTTATAAATTAATATATCCTTACTCAAAGTTTGTGATTGTCACTGGTTATGAATTAAGATATCCTTACTAAAAGAATCCGGCTATTAATATGTGAAAAGACAATAATAACAAATTATTTTATAAAAGGAAGACGTTGAAGAAATATATTATAAATTTTCAGATATAAAGGTAAATGTCGGTAAAACAACGATATTATATCGACACAGCTATCTGTATTCGTGGAAATTCCACGGCGTTTTTATATCAGTGATATTTGAGATGGAATTATGAATGTAAGAATTGTTTACTCGCCGTGGAGATTGAACTCTGAAATTAATTACGTATGCATGCTACTTTGCCATCTAAATTACTTATATGAGATTACTAAAAGTTTACATTTACTATGGCATTGACTATTAAATTAATTTACACTTATTTTGAATAAATTTAAATATGAGTCGACCAGATTTTTAAACGAATCTATTATAAATTAAATTCAATTAAATAAATTAAAATATGTAACTATAATTTTAAAAATAAATAAAAATCAATTACAGTTAAATTCAAATATCGCATCAAGTAAAATCTTCAAAACCAATTCTTTATAAAACGTTTAACATCAATTTCAGTTTTCATCGAAATTTGAATAGATAAGGTTTTATTAAACTTTAATGAGAATAAGGGGCAGGGTAAATAGCTCAGCAAGGTTTACAGACACTATGACAGAGTATATTGGGTATATTTCAAAAACTATATTTATACAGAGGATCTCCTCTTCTATAGATCGTACGTCTGGATTTCCTAACTACTCGTTAAAGTTCGACTTTAGAGGAATAAAAACTCAAAAAGGACTTTTTTAAGGTACGTTCATAAAATTAAACAGATTACGTAGATACTATACTATATAATATACTACAATTTACTATATACTATAGTAAAAGAGTTAGGGAGACGTGGGGTCTTAAATAAAGGTGCTATTCGAAAAACAACCCTGAATCAGGTTAATTCGTTCACATGAGAAGCGTAAATACGACGAATGGTCTATTTCTGTAGGGTACTTCAGGAATTTTGGGGTCTGTTCTATTTGGAATAGAAATTCATAGTCAATCGATCTCATGTGAAATTTTCACCAAAAATGTACATAAACACGGTAGATCCTATACGAGAGATATCACCATAGACAAACACCGTAGATCCTATACGATAGATATCACCATAGACAAACACCGTAGATTCTATATGGTAGATATCACCTTGAAATTTCTAATATAAATAGGAATGTCTTTAGGCTATTTCTACGAATGACCATTACAAATTTCAGTAAACATAAGTTGATATTTTCATTCTTTAGTCTTAAAATATTTATTTTTACTGCTTTTGCCTGTATAATTACTCCACTCGCCATTAAAGAAAAGTTTCAGAATTACGACGAAACTATTTTATTCATATGAAAAAGAATAGTTTACTCTAAAATTTCCTCTTAGAATAAATGTTTTCCATTTCACATTAATTTAACGCAAATTACATTTGCGTTATATTCTTGTTTAGGTAGAGTCTTAATGCCATCAAATTTATTCATTATAGAAAGTTTAATAAAAGCGTAGAGAATAAAAATTATATTCTTAAATTATTGATTAAATAAAGATAAATAAAATGTAGCTTTAAACATAAATAACCAATTTTCATTACTACACTGCTGGTCTTCCATATATTTTTTTAGGTTTTATCTTTACTCTCTGGCGTACTTTGTCAGACACGGGTAGAATTACAGGATTTCTTTTTATGTCCTTTGACATCACAGGCTACAGTGTGTAAATAAAACGTCATCTTCATTTTTGTTTTAAGTAAAAGGTAAGCCTTACTTTTAGAAGATCTAAATAGTTAATCCTTAAGTTTAATAATAAACTTTCAAATACATCTCTAGGACAAATACTGGGTTTTAACGAGAATTTGAAATTCGTTATTTACATCTTTCGTGGGCAACGTGGGTTCGATGAATCGATAAGTAAAGAAAACAGGCCTAAAAGAAATATTTATATATACAGAATATAGACTTTCTTTTAATTCACATGGGCTTTAGGACATTATCTTTCATATAGAAGTGAAATGTAGGGCTAAAAATTCATTTAAATTGTTTAAAATTGGTTTGGGTTTTTTTTAGAAAGTCCGCGGCAATCTGTACATAAATGCAGGAAAAGACAGACACGCGAGAAAGAAAAAAGAAAGAAAGAAAGAAAGAAAGAAAGAAAAAAGAAAGAAAGAAAGAAAAAAGAAAGAAAGAAAAAAGAAAGAAAGAAATGCCGCAATTTAATTGGACACTTGTCGTGTCCAATTAAATATCAAATAAAATATGCAACATAAAACACACCAATAATAATCTAGAACAGTATTCAGAAAGGTTTTTTATTCGTCATCATGATGTAAGTAGATACCGCCAAAATATCGAGCAGATGGAGACATAAAAGAAAAAAGAAAAAAAGACGGCACTTGGCTTTTTAGTGGTAATTAAGAAAAAAAATAATACTATTCGGGAGCCGATGTTTTTACAAAAAAGAGTATAAAACTCACGAAGTCCGGCCCCAAATATTAGACGCACAGGTGTCATCAAGGTCCACGTCACTCTAGCTGATAATCATCATGGCCTCATTTAAGTCTACACGCAAAAAGGATTACTATGCTGACAAACAGGCCGCTTTAGACTATGGCCACACAGTTCACAGGAAGAATTCAATTCTAACTTTCTCTTGTATCCCCGGTTACTACTAAGCACACACACACACACACACACACACACACACACACACACACACACACACATACCAACATTTCACCGTTCTCACATACACAAATACAATTTATAATTTATTCCATTTAAAGTAGTGGGTTTATTTTAAACGGCCGAATTGAGAAGAGTTCACTAATAATATTTGACGTTATTGTATCGAATCCCGACACTCCGAATTTTGACATTTAACAAAATTCCCGAGTCGACAGATTCGTAAACAGGCGAGAAAAAAAAACATACACCCGTACCAATGAATCAGAAAACAGCTCTTTCAATACATAAAAACTGACCGCACGGGAGGGAAACATGAAATTAGATGACTTCATAATGCTCTCCAGATATTGAATAGTATTCAACCAAAGCGAGGTATCAGAATTCTTCTTCTTTTGTACATACATAGCAAAAAAACTTAATTCTTGCTAAAAAAAAAAAATGTAATTCTTTTACCAAAATTTTACTTACATAGATCATAGCACAATATTATTATAGATTGTTAGTGCTGGTTGCATGTAGTGTTGGGGAGACATTCTTTTTGTGTTAAGAGCATGTACTGAAGCATCAACATTCGGTTGTGTCAGAATTATGAAGACATTAGGCAGAATAACGACACCCGAGAACGATAGAAAATTACAGGAGTAATGCTATCAGCGTTTCAAATATTTTTCACTTATTTGTCCTTTTCATAATTTATTTCTTAATTTACTTTTTCAACCATTGCTTTCTCATTTTCTTTTCAGGATATGGTACGGCTGATATCCTGGCCATTTACATATCTTTTTAACAGTCCGGAAATTCATAATTTATTATGAATTTAATTTTAATTCTGTATCGTAGACAATAATAGATTTCATAGATTGTCGATTAGAATATCGAAGAGTGTGAGTCCATATGATTATTTTGTATTTGTTTCTCTGCTTTTTTTTGATCGTTTTTCCATTTAATTATTTCGTCTTAATCTTTTCGTCATTTATTTTTTTCTTTCATGTCTTTCTTTTAAACATTCATTTGTTTTTGTTTTCCTTTTTCTTTCACATTTTTCTCTTTTCTTTTTTATCCGTGACTTCTTCGATATCGTCGCCATGATTTACTTGTATGTTAGAATTTTTCTTTCTTCCTTTATTTCCATTCTTCTCTTTGCCATTTTATTCTACTCACTTACTTTTATATTTCTTTGAGATTTCCATTCCTGTCACCCTTAATTTTCTGACATTTATTCTTCACTTTTTGTTCTTGCAGTTCGTTCCTTCTTTGTTTTCTTACCATTTAATTTTGTAAATTATTTTGCCATTACTGATTTTCTTATATTTCTCCGTTTCCGTTTTTCTTCAGTCCTTTCTTTCTTTTATTATAAATCTTTCTTTTCTTTTTCTCCCTCTCTTTCTTTCTTTTATTATTAATCTTTCTTTTCTTTTTCTCCTTCGCTTTCTTTCTTTTATTCACAGTCTTTCTTTTCTTTTTCTCCGTCTCTTTCTTTCTTTTATTATTAATCTTTCTTTTCTTTTTCTCCCTCTCTTTATTTCTTTATTTCCCAGTCTTTCTTTTCTTTTTCTCCGTCGCTTTCTTTCTTTTATTATTAATCTTTCTTTTCTTTTTCTCCCTCTCTTTCTTTCTTTTATTATTAATCTTTCTTTTCTTTTTCTCCATTTCTTTCTTTCTTTTATACCCAGTCTTTCTTTTCTTTTTCTCCGTCTCTTTCTTTTTTTTATTATTAATCTTTCTTTTCTTTTTCTCCTTCGCTTTCTTTCTTTTATTCCCAATCTTTCTTTTCTTTTTCTCCGTCTCTTTCTTTCTTTTATTATTAATCTTTCTTTTCTTTTTCTCCATTTCTTTCTTTCTTTTATTCCCAGTCTTTCTTTTCTTTTTCTCCGTCTCTTTCTTGTTTTTATTATTAATCTTTCTTTTCTTTTTCTCCTTCGCTTTCTTTCTTTTATTCCCAATCTTTCTTTTCTTTTTCTCCTTCTCTTTCTTTCTTTTATTATTAATCTTTCTTTTCTTTTTCTCCTTCGCTTTCTTTCTTTTATTCCCAGTCTTTCTTTTCTTTTTCTCCCTCTCTTTCTTTCTTTTACTATTAATCTTTCTTTTCTTTTTCTCCCTCTCTTTCTTTCTTTTATTCCCAGTCTTTCTTTTTTTTCTCCGTTTCTTTCTTTCTTTTATTGTTAATCTTTCTTTTCTTTTTCTCCCTCTCTTTCTTTCTTTTATTATTAATCTTTCTTTTCTTTTTCTCCTTCGCTTTCTTTCTTTTATTCCCAGTCTTTCTTTTCTATTTCTCGCTCTCTTTCTTTCTTTTATTATTAATCTTTCTTTTCTTTTTCTCCCTCTCTTTCTTTCTTTATTTCCCAGTCTTTCTTTTCTTTTTCTCCGTCGCTTTCTTTCTTTTATTATTAATCTTTCTTTTCGTTTTCTCCCTCTCTTTCTTTCTTTTATTATTAATCTTTCTTTTCTTTTTCTCCATTTCTTTCTTTCTTTTATTCCCAGTCTTTCTTTTCTTTTTCTCCGTCTCTTTCTTTTTTTTATTATTAATCTTTCTTTTCTTTTTCTCCTTCGCTTTCTTTCTTTTATTCCCAATCTTTCTTTTCTTTTTCTCCTTCTCTTTCTTTCTTTTATTATTAATCTTTCATTTCTTTTTCTCCTTCGCTTTCTTTCTTTTATTCCCAGTCTTTCTTTTCTTTTTCTCCCTCTCTTTCTTTCTTTTACTATTAATCTTTCTTTTCTTTTTCTCCCTCTCTTTCTTTCTTTTATTCCCAGTCTTTCTTTTCTTTTTCTCCGTCTCTTTCTTTCTTTTATTATTAATCTTTCTTTTCTTTTTCTCCTTCGCTTTCTTTCTTTTATTCCCAGTCTTTCTTTTCTTTTTCTCCATTTCTTTCTTTCTTTTATTATGCTTCTTTCTTTTCTTTTTCTCCCTCTCTTTCTTTCTTTTATTCCCAGTCTTTCTTTTTTTTCTCCGTTTCTTTCTTTCTTTTATTATTAATCTTTCTTTTCTTTTTCTCCCTCTCTTTCTTTCTTTTATTATTAATCTTTCTTTTCTTTTTCTCCTTCGCTTTCTTTCTTTTATTCCCAGTCTTTCTTTTCTATTTCTCGCTCACTTTCTTTCTTTTATTATTATTCTTTCTTTTCTTTTTCTCCGTCTCTTTCTTTCTTTTATTATTAATCTTTCTTTTCTTTTTCTCCCTCTCTTTCTTTCTTTTATTCCCAGTCTTTCTTTTCTTTTTCTCCGTCTCTTTCTTTCTTTTATTATTAATCTTTCTTTTCTTTTTCTCCCTCTCTTTCTATCTTTTATTATTAATCTTTCTTTTCTTTTTCTCCTTCGCTTTCTTTCTTTTATTCCCAGTCTTTCTTTTTTTTCTCCATTTCTTTCTTTCTTTTATTATTAATCTTTCTTTTCTTTTTCTCCCTCTCTTTCTTTCTTTTATTCCCAGTCTTTCTTTTCTTTTTCTCCGTCTCTTTCTTTCTTTTATTATTAATCTTTCTTTTCTTTTTCTCCTTCGCTTTCTTTCTTTTATTCCCAGTCTTTCTTTTCTAATTCTCCCTCTCTTTCTTTCTTTTATTATTATCCTTTCTTTTCTTTTTCTCCGTCTCTTTCTTTCTTTTATTATTAATCTTTCTTTTCTTTTTCTCCGTCTCTTTCTTTCTTTTATTATTAATCTTTCTTTTCTTTTTCTCCCTCTCTTTCTTTCTTTTATTCCCAGTCTTACTTTTCTTTTTCTCCCTCTCTTTCTTTCTTTTATTCCCAGTCTTTCTTTTCTTTTCCCCCCTCTCTTTCTTTCTTTTATTATTAATCTTTCTTTTCTTTTTCTCCCTCTCTTTCTTTCTTTATTTCCCAGTCTTTCTTTTCTTTTTCTCCGTCGCTTTCTTTCTTTTATTATTAATCTTTCTTTTCTTTTTCTCCTTCGCTTTCTTTCTTTTATTCCCAGTCTTTCTTTTCTTTTTCTCCGTCTCTTTCTTTCTTTTATTATTAATCTTTCTTTTCTTTTTCTCCCTCTCTTTCTTTCTTTATTTCCCAGTCTTTCTTTTCTTTTTCTCCGTCGCTTTCTTTCTTTTATTATTAATCTTTCTTTTCTTTTTCTCCCTCTCTTTCTTTCTTTTATTATTAATCTTTCTTTTCTTTTTCTCCATTTCTTTCTTTCTTTTATTCCCAGTCTTTCTTTTCTTTTTCTCAGTCTCTTTCTTTTTTTTATTATTAATCTTTCTTTTCTTTTTCTCCTTCGCTTTCTTTCTTTTATTCCCAATCTTTCTTTTCTTTTTCTCCTTCTCTTTCTTTCTTTTATTATTAATCTTTCTTTTCTTTTTCTCCATTTCTTTCTTTCTTTTATTCCCAGTCTTTCTTTTCTTTTTCTCCGTCTCTTTCTTGCTTTTATTATTAATCTTTCTTTTCTTTTTCTCCTTCGCTTTCTTTCTTTTATTCCCAATCTTTCTTTTCTTTTTCTCCTTCTCTTTATTTCTTTTATTATTAATCTTTCTTTTCTTTTTCTCCTTCGCTTTCTTTCATTTATTCCCAGTCTTTCTTTTCTTTTTCTCCCTCTCTTTCTTTCTTTTACTATTAATCTATCTTTTCTTTTTCTCCCTCTCTTTCTTTCTTTTATTCCCAGTCTTTCTTTTCTTTTTCTCCGTCTCTTTCTTTCTTTTATTATTAATCTTTCTTTTCTTTTTCTCCTTCGCTTTCTTTCTTTTATTCCCAGTCTTTCTTTTCTTTTTCTCCATTTCTTTCTTTCTTTTATTATGCTTCTTTCTTTTCTTTTTCTCCCTCTCTTTCTTTCTTTTATTCCCAGTCTTTCTTTTTTTTCTCCGTTTCTTTCTTTCTTTTATTATTAATCTTTCTTTTCTTTTTCTCCCTCTCTTTCTTTGTTTTATTATTAATCTTTCTTTTCTTTTTCTCCTTCGCTTTCTTTCTTTTATTCCCAGTCTTTCTTTTCTATTTCTCGCTCTCTTTCTTTCTTTTATTATTATTCTTTCTTTTCTTTTTCTCCGTCTCTTTCTTTCTTTTATTATTAATCTTTCTTTTCTTTTTCTCCCTCTCTTTCTTTCTTTTATTCCCAGTCTTTCTTTTCTTTTTCTCCGTCTCTTTCTTTCTTTTATTATTAATCTTTCTTTTCTTTTTCTCCCTCTCTTTCTATCTTTTATTATTAATCTTTCTTTTCTTTTTCTCCTTCGCTTTCTTTCTTTTATTCCCAGTCTTTCTTTTTTTTCTCCATTTCTTTCTTTCTTTTATTATTAATCTTTCTTTTCTTTTTCTCCTTCGCTTTCTTTCTTTTATTCCCAGTCTTTCTTTTCTATTTCTCCCTCTCTTTCTTTCTTTTATTATTATCCTTTCTTTTCTTTTTCTCCGTCTCTTTCTTTCTTTTATTATTAATCTTTCTTTTCTTTTTCTCCCTCTCTTTCTTTCTTTTATTATTAATCTTTCTTTTCTTTTTCTCCCTCTCTTTCTTTCTTTTATTCCCAGTCTTTCTTTTCTTTTTCTCCCTCTCTTTCTTTCTTTTATTCCCAGTCTTTCTTTTCTTTTCCCCCCTCTCTTTCTTTCTTTTATTATTAATCTTTCTTTTCTTTTTCTCCCTTTCTTTCTTTCTTTATTTCCCAGTCTTTCTTTTCTTTTTCTCCGTCGCTTTCTTTCTTTTATTATTAATCTTTCTTTTCTTTTTCTCCTTCGCTTTCTTTCTTTTATTCCCAGTCTTTCTTTTCTTTTTCTCCGTCTCTTTCTTCCTTTTATTATTAATCTTTCTTTTCTTTTTCTCCCTCTCTTTTTTTCTTTATTTCCCAGTCTTTCTTTTCTTTTTCTCCGTCGCTTTCTTTCTTTTATTATTAATCTTTCTTTTCTTTTTCTCCCTCTCTTTCTTTCTTTTATTATTAATCTTTCTTTTCTTTTTCTCCATTTCTTTCTTTCTTTTATTCCCAGTCTTTCTTTTCTTTTTCTCCGTCTCTTTCTTTTTTTTATTATTAATCTTTCTTTTCTTTTTCTCATTCGCTTTCTTTCTTTTATTCCCAATCTTTCTTTTCTTTTTCTCCTTCTCTTTCTTTCTTTTATTATTAATCTTTCTTTTCTTTTTCTCCATTTCTTTCTTTCTTTTATTCCCAGTCTTTCTTTTCTTTTTCTCCGTCTCTTTCTTGCTTTTATTATTAATCTTTCTTTTCTTTTTCTCCTTCGCTTTCTTTCTTTTATTCCCAATCTTTCTTTTCTTTTTCTCCTTCTCTTTCTTTCTTTTATTATTAATCTTTCTTTTCTTTTTCTCCTTCGCTTTCTTTCTTTTATTCCCAGTCTTTCTTTTCTTTTTCTCCCTCTCTTTCTTTCTTTTACTATTAATCTATCTTTTCTTTTTCTCCGTCTCTTTCTTTCTTTTATTATTAATCTTTCTTTTCTTTTTCTCCCTCTCTTTCTTTCTTTTATTATTAATCTTTCTTTTCTTTTTCTCCCTCTCTTTCTTTCTTTTATTCCCAGTCTTTCTTTTCTTTTTCTCCCTCTCTTTCTTTCTTTTATTCCCAGTCTTTCTTTTCTTTTCCCCCCTCTCTTTCTTTCTTTTATTATTAATCTTTCTTTTCTTTTTCTCCCTTTCTTTCTTTCTTTATTTCCCAGTCTTTCTTTTCTTTTTCTCCGTCGCTTTCTTTCTTTTATTATTAATCTTTCTTTTCTTTTTCTCCTTCGCTTTCTTTCTTTTATTCCCAGTCTTTCTTTTCTTTTTCTCCGTCTCTTTCTTCCTTTTATTATTAATCTTTCTTTTCTTTTTCTCCCTCTCTTTTTTTCTTTATTTCCCAGTCTTTCTTTTCTTTTTCTCCGTCGCTTTCTTTCTTTTATTATTAATCTTTCTTTTCTTTTTCTCCCTCTCTTTCTTTCTTTTATTATTAATCTTTCTTTTCTTTTTCTCCATTTCTTTCTTTCTTTTATTCCCAGTCTTTCTTTTCTTTTTCTCCGTCTCTTTCTTTTTTTTATTATTAATCTTTCTTTTCTTTTTCTCCTTCGCTTTCTTTCTTTTATTCCCAATCTTTCTTTTCTTTTTCTCCTTCTCTTTCTTTCTTTTATTATTAATCTTTCTTTTCTTTTTCTCCATTTCTTTCTTTCTTTTATTCCCAGTCTTTCTTTTCTTTTTCTCCGTCTCTTTCTTGCTTTTATTATTAATCTTTCTTTTCTTTTTCTCCTTCGCTTTCTTTCTTTTATTCCCAATCTTTCTTTTCTTTTTCTCCTTCTCTTTCTTTCTTTTATTATTAATCTTTCTTTTCTTTTTCTCCTTCGCTTTCTTTCTTTTATTCCCAGTCTTTCTTTTCTTTTTCTCCCTCTCTTTCTTTCTTTTACTATTAATCTATCTTTTCTTTTTCTCCCTCTCTTTCTTTCTTTTATTCCCAGTCTTTCTTTTCTTTTTCTCCGTCTCTTTCTTTCTTTTATTATTAATCTTTCTTTTCTTTTTCTCCTTCGCTTTCTTTCTTTTATTCCCAGTCTTTCTTTTCTATTTCTCCCTCTCTTTCTTTCTTTTATTATTATCCTTTCTTTTCTTTTTCTCCGTCTCTTTCTTTCTTTTATTATTAATCTTTCTTTTCTTTTTCTCCCTCTCTTTCTTTCTTTTATTCCCAGTCTTTCTTTTCTTTTTCTCCCTCTCTTTCTTTCTTTTATTCCCAGTCTTTCTTTTCTTTTCCCCCCTCTCTTTCTTTCTTTTATTATTAATCTTTCTTTTCTTTTTCTCCCTCTCTTTCTTTCTTTTATTCCCAGTCTTTCTTTTCTTTTTCTCCGTCTCTTTCTTTCTTTTATTATTAATCTTTCTTTTCTTTTTCTCCTTCGCTTTCTTTCTTTTATTCCCAGTCTTTCTTTTCTATTTCTCCCTCTCTTTCTTTCTTTTATTATTATTCTTTCTTTTCTTTTTCTCCGTCTCTTTCTTTCTTTTATTATTAATCTTTCTTTTCTTTTTCTCCCGCTCTTTCTTTCTTTTATTATTAATCTTTCTTTTCTTTTTCTCCTTCGCTTTCTTTCTTTTATTCCCAGTTTTCTTTTCTATTTCTCCCTCTCTTTCTTTCTTTTATTATTATCCTTTCTTTTCTTTTTCTCCGTCTCTTCCTTTCTTTTATTATTAATCTTTCTTTTCTTTTTCTCCCTCTCTTTCTTTCTTTTATTATTAATCTTTCTTTTCTTTTTCTCCCTCTCTTTCTTTCTTTTATTCCCAGTCTTTCTTTTCTTTTTCTCCCTCTCTTTCTTTCTTTTATTATTAATCTTTCTTTTCTTTTTCTCCCTCTCTTTCTTTCTTTTCCTTTTCTCCGATACTTTCTTTCTTTTATTATTAATCTTTCTTTTCTTTTTCTCCCGCTCTTTTTTTCTTTTATTCCCAGTCTTTCTTTTCTTTTTCTCCCTCTCTTTCTTTCTTTTATTCCCAGTCTTTCTTTTCTTTTCCCCCTCTCTTTCTTTCTTTTATTATTAATCTTTCTTTTCTTTTTCTCCCGCTCTTTCTTTCTTTTATTATTAATCTTTCTTTTCTTTTTCTCCCTCTCTTTCTTTCTTTTATTATTTATCTTTCTTTTCTTTTTCTCCCTCTCTTTCTTTGTTTTATTATTAATCTTTCTTTTCTTTTTCTCCCTCTCTTTCTTTCTTTTATTATTAATCTTTCTTTTCTTTTTCTCCCTCTCTTTCTTTCTTTTATTCCCAGTCTTTCTTTTCTTTTTCTCCCTCTCTTTCTTTCTTTTCTTTTCTCCGTCTCTTTCTTTCTTTTATTATTAATCTTTCTTTTCTTTTTCTCCCTCTCTTTCCTTCTTTTCCTTTTCTCCGACACTTTCTTTCTTTTATTATTAATCTTTCTTTTCTTTTTCTTCCGCTCTTTCTTTCTTTTATTCCCAGTCTTTCTTTTCTTTTTCTCCCTGTCTTTCTTTCTTTTATTCCCAGTCTTTCTTTTCTTTTCCCCCCTCTCTTTCTTTCTTTTATTATTAATCTTTCTTTTCTTTTTCTCCCGCTCTTTCTTTCTTTTATTATTAATCTTTCTTTTCTATTTTCTCCCTCTCTTTCTTTCTTTTATTATTTATCTTTCTTTTCTTTTTCTCCCTCTCTTTCTTTCTTTTATTATTTATCTTTCTTTTCTTTTTCTCCCTCTCTTTCTTTCTTTTATTATTAATGTTTCTTTTCTTTTTCTCCCTCTCTTTCTTTCTTTTATTCCCTGTCTTTCTATTTTTCCTTCCAACTTTTCACTTCCTTTGTTCCTACCCCTTAAATAAATTTTCTTTTCTTTTTTCTTTTCCTGTGGACTATAAATTTATTCCACCATAAAAGACAACTTATATTACAAGAAAATGTAACTTAAGAAATAAAAATTCTTATAAATACTTTTGATGATTTTCCTTTTATAATCAAATGTACGGAACGATCCATCATTTCCTAAAACCCACAGAACATGTTTCAATCGCGATGAACTGAGGTTTTCTCAAGGAAGCCTTTATCTTGAACGACGATAGGGACTCAGGTGGATCCCATATTTCGACCCATCGGTAAAGAAGCTTAAGAAATGGTCAGTTCCTTGTACCGCCGCACTGAGTACCTGACTTCTGTTCTAACCTTACAGGAGCCAGATCAGATGAAAAAGTGAGAACTGCTGTCGTATCTGGGCTGGAGATATCAAGCCTTCACTTTCCAAACTTAATAGAGTACAAAAACTTTTATGCGGCTTTGAGTGCGATGAATTGTATCCCACCCTACTACCACTTTCTCAAAGTCGAAACGTGGCCAGCTTTTCGCTATATCCATCAGTTCTCCTGTTCGCTGTTAAGTCCCGGCATGCCGCATACACTGGGATAAATCATACTCATTCCATTCGTATTCCATTAGAAATAAAGTAATTCCACTCGGAAAGCATCTTTAAAAGAACTGCTACTTTGTCGAACAAACTCCCAAGAGGATGCTTTCCCAACTTCTTTTAACCTCTTATTGTATCATGGGGTCTACTGGCGTTTCTCTTGTTTTATGCAAATGAATGTGTTTTTGTACATGAAAAATATTAAATAATATACTTTTATTGATTTTGTATCGCGTGGCTTAAGCTTGAAAACTAATAAGTGATAATGATAATTCAAGAATAATGAGGTCAAAATATTTACACGGCCTTGTGGGTGGTGAATTGTTTTTCAACTCACAACTCATTTCCCACAGACGGAATGTCACAAGTCTTTCGCGCTTCTTGATCTTTCTATGTCAAATGTTCCTCGGAGTTACATTCAGTCATTGCAACAGTTTTAACCTTCATAGCTAAGAACGGCCATGCCACGGACAGTGGGAAGAAGCATCCGAATTTACTTCGTATTCCATTAGTAAGAAAGAAGTTCCACTCGGACAGCTTCTTCCCAAGTACCGCTACATTCAGTACAGGCTCCCGAAATAATGTTTTTGAGACCACTACAATCCTAAACTTTTCCTGTCGATGGTAATATTTTCCAATATATACTCATAAACTTTACTTCTTATCGCTCATACAAAGATCTCTTTCAGTAACCCTCTACCTTGAGGGGCTCTTGGGTCTTGTATTGAACGAAAATCAGTAAAAGAAAAAAGAAAAGAAAAGCGTGAAAAAAAAAAACATATACCTTTTCATTGTTTTTCTAAAGCAAGAGTTTTGTTTGAAAATCAATAAATTTATGAGTTGCGAATTACTCTGAATTTATGTTGTAAGGATTGTAAACTTTCTCAAAAGTCAAAGAGGAAAACGAATCCTAAAAAGGAGGACATTTTTCAACCATGGACGCCGCTGTTTAAGCAGATCATAGATTAAAATCAAAGGAAAGGGAATGTACTGTGTTTTCATTGAGTTTAAAAACGGGTTTTGTTTGAAAGTCAATAAGATTATGAGGACACAAAAGTCAGACAAGAAAATGAAACAAAAATGGATGCAGACCATAAATTAAAACTAACGGAAAGTTGGCATTTGTTGAAATGTCTGAACATAACTTCGTAATCATTGTAGCCATGTTTGTTCTGCACTGCAGACTTTTGTACAAAAATGAAAAGAAGTCAAAATCAGGAAAAGTACTAGAATTGTTCGGATGGCAGGAATACTAAAATCTGGAAGAATTCTGAAGTGTGTTAGATTATTAAGGAGACTTGCTCTCCATTAATCTTCAAGTGGATCCAACATTTGTTGTGAAAACTTTGCGTGGGAAATAATAAAATGAAACTAACAATAATGGGAAACATTGGTTGGCAGATTTTGCTGATAGGTTTTGTTTGAAAACAAAAGAAGCCATTTCCCCATGAACATAAAATGGATGTTTATCAGCAATGGATGCAGATCATAGATTAAAACTGACGGTAAGTGGGGATTTGGTGATATAGCTGGACTTGGTGAGAGACCTAACTTAAGTATTAGATTATTAAGGAGAATTACTCTCCAATAATATTCAACCGGAGCCACTATTTTTGTGAACACTGGAATAATAAAATGAAACTAACAATAATGGGAAACGTTAATTGGTAGATTTTGCTAATAGATTTTGTTTGAAAAGGAAAAGAAAAAGCTATTTTGTCATGTCTATACGTTTGCGTGTGCGCTAGTTGTTGTGTGTATGTGTGTGTATAGAGGAGGGGGGGAAACAATGTATATATGGCGAATGCCATCCGGACAGTGTTTAAAAGCATGAAACTCAAAACATTTAAGTGATTGCGGTCTGAGGGATTCTGCAGGGTGTGACGATATTGTCATGGAGACATGGAGATTAAATTTTCAACTCCATGAAGGACAACGAGTCTTATAGTATTGTTGCCAATAATATATTTTATAAAGTTGATTTTCTGTATTTTATTCTTCTTTTATTTCTGCCTCGTAGTCAATAATATGTTGCATAGATTATCATTTGCAATATCTAAAGTTCTTCGTCCATATGTTTATGATTATTTTATTTGAGGTACCGACATTCTTTAGCGCTCGGGTCGTACCATGATGACCCTGGACTTGAAGGCTTTAGGAAATCCTCATGGGGAGACTAGGGAGCAGTGTCAGGATATATATATATATCGGGAGCGAGCATCGCAGGTACTTCTTCTTCAGTTACAGGACCTGTTTCCTTTACCACTGTGACCAGATCTCTTAGAGAGACATTTTTTTCTCCAGTCAGGATAGTTTTCTTTCTACGGGGGTTTGCCTCTGTTAGATCTATTTTATCCGTAAGCAGTACTTGCCTAATTGGCTAGCAATTAGCATGGTCCCGTATTGCGAAGGCCAAACTAGAAGAGGTAAAGGTTTCTCTAAGGATGAAGAAGAACCTATCGTGGGACTGGCATAATTTTTCGTACAGAGCAACTCCCTAATAGAATATAGAGCCTCGGGAGGAGAGATTCTCGGCTGTCTATCTTGAACCCATTAGACAACTGTATTGACTTCGATATTATGATGTTGTACCTTTCACATTGTCTATTACACTGAGTATTGTCCTAATTACGACCCCTTCTTGTTCTCACAAGAATTGCCTATGCGATCTAACATAAATGCGGTCCCTACCTCAGAATGAATGTAAGCAGGTAATCTGAAGACGGCAAAAAGAGAGCAGAGGGCCTGAATCGCAGTTACCTTATCCCTTTAAACTTGGGATAGGAACTGTTTTCACGGATGCATTTGGGAAACTATTCGAGATGAAGAAAAATTATTAGGGACCTATCCCTTCTGCCTGGTGGTGGGGACAGCTGTTTTTAACGGATGTAATTCGGAACCGGAAACAAAGTGTTAGGGTCTTAGGGTTAGGGTTAGGGTTAGGGTTAGGGTTAGGGTTAGGGTTAGGGTTAGGGTTAGGGAAACAAAGTGTTAGGGTCTTATCTTTTCTGCTTTGAGGATGTATTCGGAAGATTATTTGGGAATAGGAAACAAAATATTGGGACTTTATCCCTTCTGTCTTGGGGAAGCGGGTATTTTTCATGGATTTATTCAGGAGACTATTTGGGATCAGGAAACAAAATATTGGGACTTTACCCCTTCTGTCTTGGGGAAGCGGGTATTTTTCATGGATTTATTCAGGAGACTATTTGGGAACAGGAAACAAAATATTGGGACTTTATCCCTTCTGTCTTGGGGAGCGGGGATTTTTCATGGATTGATTCAGGAGACTATTTGGGAACAGGAAACAAAATATTGGGACTTTATCCCTTCTGTCTTGGGGAAGCGGGTATTTTTCATGGATTTATTCAGGAGACTATTTGGGAACAGGAAACAAAATATTGGGACTTTACCCCTTCTGTCTTGTGGAAGCGGGTATTTTTCATGGATTTATTCAGGAGACAATTTGGGATCAGGAAACAAAATATTGGGACTTTATCCCTTCTGTCTTGGGGAAGCGGGTATTTTTCATGGATTTATTCAGGAGACTATTTGGGAACAGGAAACAAAATATTGGGACTTTATCCCTTCTCTCTTGGGGAAGCGGGTATTTTTCATGGATTTATTCAGGAGACTATTTGGGAACAGGAAACAAAATATTGGGACTTTACCCCTTCTGTCTTGTGGAAGCGGGTATTTTTCATGGATTTATTCAGGAGACAATTTGGGAACAGGAAACAAAATATTGGGACTTTATCCCTTCTCTCTTGGGGAAGCGGGTATTTTTCATTGATTTATTCAGGAGACTATTTGGGAACAGGAAACAAAATATTGGGACTTTATCCCTTCTGTCTTGGGGAAGCGGGTATTTTTCATTGATTTATTCAGGAGACTATTTGGGAACAGGAAACAAAATATTGGGACTTTATCCCTTCTGTCTTGGGGAAGCGGGTATTTTTCATTGATTTATTCAGGAGACTATTTGGGAACAGGAAACAAAATATTGGGACTTTACCCCTTCTGTCTTGGGGAAGCGGGTATTTTTCATTGATTTATTCAGGAGACTATTTGGGAACAGGAAACAAAATATTGGGACTTTACCCCTTCTGTCTTGTGGAAGCGGGTATTTTTCATGGATTTATTCAGGAGACTATTTGGGAACAGGAAACAAAATATTGGGACTTTATCCCTTCTCTCTTGGGGAAGCGGGTATTTTTCATTGATTTATTCAGGAGACTATTTGGGATCAGGAAACAAAATATTGGGACTTTATCCCTTCTGTCTTGGGGAAGCGGGTATTTTTCATGGATTTATTCAGGAGACTATTTGGGAACAGGAAACAAAATATTGGGACTTTATCCCTTCTGTCTTGGGGAAGCGGGTATTTTTCATTGATTTATTCAGGAGACTATTTGGGAACAGGAAACAAAATATTGGGACTTTACCCCTTCTGTCTTGGGGAAGCGGGTATTTTTCATTGATTTATTCAGGAGACTATTTGGGAACAGGAAACAAAATATTGGGACTTTACCCCTTCTGTCTTGGGGAAGCGGGTATTTTTCATGGATTTATTCAGGAGACTATTTGGGAACAGGAAACAAAATATTGGGACTTTATCCCTTCTCTCTTGGGGAAGCGGGTATTTTTCATTGATTTATTCAGGAGACTATTTGGGAACAGGAAACAAAATATTGGGACTTTATCCCTTCTGTCTTGGGGAGCGGGGATTTTTCATGGATTGATTCAGGAGACTATTTGGGAACAGGAAACAAAATATTGGGACTTTATCCCTTCTGTCTTGGGGAAGCGGGTATTTTTCATGGATTTATTCAGGAGACTATTTGGGAACAGGAAACAAAATATTGGGACTTTACCCCTTCTGTCTTGTGGAAGCGGGTATTTTTCATGGATTTATTCAGGAGACAATTTGGGATCAGGAAACAAAATATTGGGACTTTATCCCTTCTGTCTTGGGGAAGCGGGTATTTTTCATGGATTTATTCAGGAGACTATTTGGGAACAGGAAACAAAATATTGGGACTTTATCCCTTCTCTCTTGGGGAAGCGGGTATTTTTCATGGATTTATTCAGGAGACTATTTGGGAACAGGAAACAAAATATTGGGACTTTACCCCTTCTGTCTTGTGGAAGCGGGTATTTTTCATGGATTTATTCAGGAGACAATTTGGGAACAGGAAACAAAATATTGGGACTTTATCCCTTCTCTCTTGGGGAAGCGGGTATTTTTCATTGATTTATTCAGGAGACTATTTGGGAACAGGAAACAAAATATTGGGACTTTATCCCTTCTGTCTTGGGGAAGCGGGTATTTTTCATGGATTTATTCAGGAGACTATTTGGGAACAGGAAACAAAATATTGGGACTTTATCCCTTCTGTCTTGGGGAAGCGGGTATTTTTCATTGATTTATTCAGGAGACTATTTGGGAACAGGAAACAAAATATTGGGACTTTACCCCTTCTGTCTTGGGGAAGCGGGTATTTTTCATTGATTTATTCAGGAGACTATTTGGGAACAGGAAACAAAATATTGGGACTTTACCCCTTCTGTCTTGGGGAAGCGGGTATTTTTCATGGATTTATTCAGGAGACTATTTGGGAACAGGAAACAAAATATTGGGACTTTATCCCTTCTCTCTTGGGGAAGCGGGTATTTTTCATTGATTTATTCAGGAGACTATTTGGGAACAGGAAACAAAATATTGGGACTTTATCCCTTCTGTCTTGGGGAAGCGGGTATTTTTCATTGATTTATTCAGGAGACTATTTGGGAACAGGAAACAAAATATTGGGACTTTACCCCTTCTGTCTTGGGGAAGCGGGTATTTTTCATTGATTTATTCAGGAGACTATTTGGGAACAGGAAACAAAATATTGGGACTTTACCCCTTCTGTCTTGGGGAAGCGGGTATTTTTCATGGATTTATTCAGGAGACTATTTGGGAACAGGAAACAAAATATTGGGACTTTACCCCTTCTGTCTTGGGGAAGCGGGTATTTTTCATTGATTTATTCAGGAGACTATTTGGGAACAGGAAACAAAATATTGGGACTTTACCCCTTCTGTCTTGGGGAAGCGGGTATTTTTCATGGATTTATTCAGGAGACTATTTGGGAACAGGAAACAAAATATTGGGACTTTATCCCTTCTCTCTTGGGGAAGCGGGTATTTTTCATTGATTTATTCAGGAGACTATTTGGGAACAGGAAACAAAATATTGGGACTTTACCCCTTCTGTCTTGGGGAAGCGGGTATTTTTCATGGATTTATTCAGGAGACTATTTGGGAACAGGAAACAAAATATTGGGACTTTATCCCTTCTCTCTTGGGGAAGCGGGTATTTTTCATTGATTTATTCAGGAGACTATTTGGGAACAGGAAACAAAATAGTGGGACTTTACCCCTTCTGTCTTGGGGAAGCGGGTATTTTTCATGGATTTATTCAGGAGACTATTTGGGAACAGGAAACAAAATATTGGGACTTTATCCCTTCTGTCTTGGGGAAGCGGGTATTTTTCATTGATTTATTCAGGAGACTATTTGGGAACAGGAAACAAAATATTGGGACTTTACCCCATCTGTCTTGGGGAAGCGGGTATTTTTCATTGATTTATTCAAGAGACTATTTGGGAACAGGAAACAAAATATTGGGACTTTACCCCTTCTGTCTTGGGGAAGCGGGTATTTTTCATGGATTTATTCAGGAGACTATTTGGGAACAGGAAACAAAATATTGGGACTTTATCCCTTCTCTCTTGGGGAAGCGGGTATTTTTCATTGATTTATTCAGGAGACTATTTGGGAACAGTAAACAAAATATTGGGACTTTATCCCTTCTGTCTTGGGGAAGCGGGTATTTTTCATTGATTTATTCAGGAGACTATTTGGGAACAGGAAACAAAATATTGGGACTTTACCCCTTCTGTCTTGGGGAAGCGGGTATTTTTCATTGATTTATTCAGGAGACTATTTGGGAACAGGAAACAAAATATTGGGACTTTATCCCTTCTGTCTTGGGGAAGCGGGTATTTTTCATTGATTTATTCAGGAGACTATTTGGGAACAGGAAACAAAATATTGGGACTTTATCCCTTCTGTCTTGGGGAAGCGGGTATTTTTCATTGATTTATTCAGGAGACAATTTGGGAACAGGAAACAAAATATTGGGACTTTATCCCTTCTGTCTTGGGGAAGCGGGTATTTTTCATAGATTTATTCAGGAGACTATTTGGGAACAGGAAACAAAATATTGGGACTTTCTCCCTTCTGTCTTGGGGAAGCGGGTATTTTTCATTGATTTATTCAGGAGACTATTTGGGAACAGGAAACAAAATATTGGGACTTTATCCCTTCTGTCTTGGGGAAGCGGGTATTTTTCATTGATTTATTCAGGAGACTATTTGGGAACAGGAAACAAAATATTGGGACTTTATCCCTTCTGTCTTGGGGAAGCGGGGATTTTTCATTGATTTATTCAGGAGACTATTTGGGAACAGGAAACAAAATATTGGGACTTTATCCCTTCTGTCTTGGGGAAGCGGGTATTTTTCATTGATTTATTCAGGAGACAATTTGGGAACAGGAAACAAAATATTGGGACTTTATCCCTTCTGTCTTGGGGAAGCGGGTATTTTTCATTGATTTATTCAGGAGACTATTTGGGAACAGGAAACAAAACATTGGGACTTTATCCCTTCTGTCTTGGGGAAGCGGGTATTTTTCATTGATTTATTCAGGAGACTATTTGGGAACAGGAAACAAAATATTGGGACTTTATCCCTTCTGTCTTGGGGAAGCGGGGATTTTTCATTGATTTATTCAGGAGACTATTTGGGAACAGGAAACAAAATATTGGGACTTTATCCCTTCTGTCTTGGGGAAGCGGGTATTTTTCATTGATTTATTCAGGAGACAATTTGGGAACAGGAAACAAAATATTGGGACTTTATCCCTTCTGTCTTGGGGAAGCGGGTATTTTTCATTGATTTATTCAGGAGACTATTTGGGAACAGGAAACAAAATATTGGGACTTTATCCCTTCTGTCTTGGGGAAGCGGGTATTTTTCATTGATTTATTCAGGAGACAACTTGGGAACAGGAAACAAAATATTGGGACTTTATCCCTTCTGTCTTGGGGAAGCGGGTATTTTTCATTGATTTATTCAGGAGACTATTTGGGAACAGGAAACAAAATATTGGGACTTTATCCCTTCTGTCTTGGGGAAGCGGGTATTTTTCATAGATTTATTCAGGAGACTATTTGGGAACAGGAAACAAAATATTGGGACTTTATCCCTTCTGTCTTGGGGAAGCGGGTATTTTTCATAGATTTATTCAGGAGACTATTTGGGAACAGGAAACAAAATATTGGGACTTTATCCCTTCTGTCTTGGGGAAGCGGGGATTTTTCATTGATTTATTCAGGAGACAATTTGGGAACAGGAAACAAAATATTGGGACTTTATCCCTTCTGTCTTGGGGAAGCGGGTATTTTTCATAGATTTATTCAGGAGACTATTTGGGAACAGGAAACAAAATATTGGGACTTTCTCCCTTCTGTCTTGGGGAAGCGGGTATTTTTCATTGATTTATTCAGGAGACTATTTGGGAACAGGAAACAAAATATTGGGACTTTATCCCTTCTGTCTTGGGGAAGCGGGTATTTTTCATTGATTTATTCAGGAGACTATTTGGGAACAGGAAACAAAATATTGGGACTTTATCCCTTCTGTCTTGGGGAAGCGGGGATTTTTCATTGATTTATTCAGGAGACTATTTGGGAACAGGAAACAAAATATTGGGACTTTATCCCTTCTGTCTTGGGGAAGCGGGTATTTTTCATTGATTTATTCAGGAGACAATTTGGGAACAGGAAACAAAATATTGGGACTTTATCCCTTCTGTCTTGGGGAAGCGGGTATTTTTCATTGATTTATTCAGGAGACTATTTGGGAACAGGAAACAAAATATTGGGACTTTATCCCTTCTGTCTTGGGGAAGCGGGTATTTTTCATTGATTTATTCAGGAGACTATTTGGGAACAGGAAACAAAATATTGGGACTTTATCCCTTCTGTCTTGGGGAAGCGGGGATTTTTCATTGATTTATTCAGGAGACTATTTGGGAACAGGAAACAAAATATTGGGACTTTATCCCTTCTGTCTTGGAGAAGCGGGTATTTTTCATTGATTTATTCAGGAGACAATTTGGGAACAGGAAACAAAATATTGGGACTTTATCCCTTCTGTCTTGGGGAAGCGGGTATTTTTCATTGATTTATTCAGGAGGCAATTTGGGAACAGGAAACAAAATATTGGGACTTTATCCCTTCTGTCTTGGGGAAGCGGGTATTTTTCATTGATTTATTCAGGAGACAATTTGGGAACAGGAAACAAAATATTGGGACTTTATCCCTTCTGTCTTGGGGAAGCGGGTATTTTTCATTGATTTATTCAGGAGACTATTTGGGAACAGGAAACAAAATATTGGGACTTTATCCCTTCTGTCTTGGGGAAGCGGGTATTTTTCATAGATTTATTCAGGAGACTATTTGGGAACAGGAAACAAAATATTGGGACTTTATCCCTTCTGTCTTGGGGAAGCGGGTATTTTTCATAGATTTATTCAGGAGACTATTTGGGAACAGGAAAAAAAATATTGGGACTTTATCCCTTCTGTCTTGGGGAAGCGGGGATTTTTCATTGATTTATTCAGGAGACTATTTCGGAACAGGAAACAAAATATTGGGACTTTATCCCTTCTGTATTGGGGAAGCGGGTATTTTTCATTGATTTATTCAGGAGACTATTTGGGAACAGGTAACAAAATATTGGGACTTTATCCCTTCTGTCTTGGGGAAGCGGGTATTTTTCATAGATTTATTCAGGAGACTATTTGGGAACAGGAAACAAAATATTGGGACTTTATCCCTTCTGTCTTGGGGAAGCGGGTATTTTTCATTGATTTATTCAGGAGACTATTTGGGAACAGGAAACAAAATATTGGGACTTTATCCCTTCTGTCTTGGGGAAGCGGGGATTTTTCATTGATTTATTCAGGAGACTATTTGGGAACAGGAAACAAAACATTGGGACTTTATCCCTTCTGTCTTGGGGAAGCGGGTATTTTTCATTGATTTATTCAGGAGACTATTTGGGAACAGGAAACAAAATATTGGGACTTTATCCCTTCTGTCTTGGGGAAGCGGGGATTTTTCATTGATTTATTCAGGAGACTATTTGGGAACAGGAAACAAAATATTGGGACTTTATCCCTTCTGTCTTGGGGAAGCGGGTATTTTTCATTGATTTATTCAGGAGACAATTTGGGAACAGGAAACAAAATATTGGGACTTTATCCCTTCTGTCTTGGGGAAGCGGGTATTTTTCATTGATTTATTCAGGAGACTATTTGGGAACAGGAAACAAAATATTGGGACTTTATCCCTTCTGTCTTGGGGAAGCGGGTATTTTTCATTGATTTATTCAGGAGACAACTTGGGAACAGGAAACAAAATATTGGGACTTTATCCCTTCTGTCTTGGGGAAGCGGGTATTTTTCATTGATTTATTCAGGAGACTATTTGGGAACAGGAAACAAAATATTGGGACTTTATCCCTTCTGTCTTGGGGAAGCGGGTATTTTTCATAGATTTATTCAGGAGACTATTTGGGAACAGGAAACAAAATATTGGGACTTTATCCCTTCTGTCTTGGGGAAGCGGGTATTTTTCATAGATTTATTCAGGAGACTATTTGGGAACAGGAAACAAAATATTGGGACTTTATCCCTTCTGTCTTGGGGAAGCGGGGATTTTTCATTGATTTATTCAGGAGACAATTTGGGAACAGGAAACAAAATATTGGGACTTTATCCCTTCTGTCTTGGGGAAGCGGGTATTTTTCATAGATTTATTCAGGAGACTATTTGGGAACAGGAAACAAAATATTGGGACTTTCTCCCTTCTGTCTTGGGGAAGCGGGTATTTTTCATTGATTTATTCAGGAGACTATTTGGGAACAGGAAACAAAATATTGGGACTTTATCCCTTCTGTCTTGGGGAAGCGGGTATTTTTCATTGATTTATTCAGGAGACTATTTGGGAACAGGAAACAAAATATTGGGACTTTATCCCTTCTGTCTTGGGGAAGCGGGGATTTTTCATTGATTTATTCAGGAGACTATTTGGGAACAGGAAACAAAATATTGGGACTTTATCCCTTCTGTCTTGGGGAAGCGGGTATTTTTCATTGATTTATTCAGGAGACAATTTGGGAACAGGAAACAAAATATTGGGACTTTATCCCTTCTGTCTTGGGGAAGCGGGTATTTTTCATTGATTTATTCAGGAGACTATTTGGGAACAGGAAACAAAATATTGGGACTTTATCCCTTCTGTCTTGGGGAAGCGGGTATTTTTCATTGATTTATTCAGGAGACTATTTGGGAACAGGAAACAAAATATTGGGACTTTATCCCTTCTGTCTTGGGGAAGCGGGGATTTTTCATTGATTTATTCAGGAGACTATTTGGGAACAGGAAACAAAATATTGGGACTTTATCCCTTCTGTCTTGGAGAAGCGGGTATTTTTCATTGATTTATTCAGGAGACAATTTGGGAACAGGAAACAAAATATTGGGACTTTATCCCTTCTGTCTTGGGGAAGCGGGTATTTTTCATTGATTTATTCAGGAGGCAATTTGGGAACAGGAAACAAAATATTGGGACTTTATCCCTTCTGTCTTGGGGAAGCGGGTATTTTTCATTGATTTATTCAGGAGACAATTTGGGAACAGGAAACAAAATATTGGGACTTTATCCCTTCTGTCTTGGGGAAGCGGGTATTTTTCATTGATTTATTCAGGAGACTATTTGGGAACAGGAAACAAAATATTGGGACTTTATCCCTTCTGTCTTGGGGAAGCGGGTATTTTTCATAGATTTATTCAGGAGACTATTTGGGAACAGGAAACAAAATATTGGGACTTTATCCCTTCTGTCTTGGGGAAGCGGGTATTTTTCATAGATTTATTCAGGAGACTATTTGGGAACAGGAAAAAAAATATTGGGACTTTATCCCTTCTGTCTTGGGGAAGCGGGGATTTTTCATTGATTTATTCAGGAGACTATTTCGGAACAGGAAACAAAATATTGGGACTTTATCCCTTCTGTATTGGGGAAGCGGGTATTTTTCATTGATTTATTCAGGAGATAATTTGGGAACAGGTAACAAAATATTGGGACTTTATCCCTTCTGTCTTGGGGAAGCGGGTATTTTTCATAGATTTATTCAGGAGACTATTTGGGAACAGGAAACAAAATATTGGGACTTTATCCCTTCTGTCTTGGGGAAGCGGGTATTTTTCATTGATTTATTCAGGAGACTATTTGGGAACAGGAAACAAAATATTGGGACTTTATCCCTTCTGTCTTGGGGAAGCGGGGATTTTTCATTGATTTATTCAGGAGACTATTTGGGAACAGGAAACAAAATATTGGGACTTTATCCCTTCTGTCTTGGGGAAGCGGGTATTTTTCATTGATTTATTCAGGAGACAATTTGGGAACAGGAAACAAAATATTGGGACTTTATCCCTTCTGTCTTGGGGAAGCGGGTATTTTTCATAGATTTATTCAGGAGACTATTTGGGAACAGGAAACAAAATATTGGGACTTTATCCCTTCTGTCTTGGGGAAGCGGGTATTTTTCATTGATTTATTCAGGAGACTATTTGGGAACAGGAAACAAAATATTGGGACTTTATCCCTTCTGTCTTGGGGAAGCGGGGATTTTTCATTGATTTATTCAGGAGACTATTTGGGAACAGGAAACAAAATATTGGGACTTTATCCCTTCTGTCTTGGGGAAGCGAGTATTTTTCATTGATTTATTCAGGAGATAATTTGGGAACAGGAAACAAAATATTGGGACTTTATCCCTTCTGTCTTGGGGAAGCGGGTATTTTTCATTGATTTATTCAGGAGACAATTTGGGAACAGGAAACAAAATATTGGGACTTTATCCCTTCTGTCTTGGGGAAGCGGGTATTTTTCATTGATTTATTCAGGAGACTATTTGGGAACAGGAAACAAAATATTGGGACTTTATCCCTTCTGTCTTGGGGAAGCGGGTATTTTTCATAGATTTATTCAGGAGACTATTTGGGAACAGGAAACAAAATATTGGGACTTTATCCCTTCTGTCTTGGGGAAGCGGGTATTTTTCATAAATTTATTCAGGAGACTATTTGGGAACAGGAAACAAAATATTGGGACTTTATCCCTTCTGTCTTGGGGAAGCGGGGATTTTTCATTGATTTATTCAGGAGACTATTTGGGAACAGGAAACAAAATATTGGGACTTTATCCCTTCTGTATTGGGGAAGCGGGTATTTTTCATTGATTTATTCAGGAGACTTTTTGGGATCAGGAAACAAAATATTGGGACTTTATCCCTTCTGTCTTGGGGAAGCGGGTATTTTTCATTGATTTATTCAGGAGACAATTTGGGAACAGGAAACAAAATATTGGGACTTTATCCCTTCTGTCTTGGGGAAGCGGGTATTTTTCATGGATTTATTCAGGAGACTATTTGGGAACAGGAAACTAAATATTGGGACTTTATCCCTTCTGTCTTGTGGAAGCGGGTATTTTTCATAGATTTATTCTGGAGACTATTTGGGAACAGGAAACAAAATATTGGGACTTTATCCCTTCTGTCTTGGAGAAGCGGGTATTTTTCATGAATTTATTCAGGAGACTATTTGGGATCAGGAAACAAAATATTGGGACTTTATCCCTTCTGTCTTGGAGAATCGGGTATTTTTCATAGATTTATTCAGGAGACTATTTGGGAACAGGAAACAAAATATTGGGACTTTATCCCTTCTGTCTTGGGGAAGCGGGTATTTTTCATGGATTTATTCAGGAGACTATTTGGGATCAGGAAACAAAATATTGGGACTTTATCCCTTCTGTCTTGGGGAAGCGGGTATTTTTCATAGATTTATTCAGGAGACTATTTGGGAACAGGAAACAAAATACTGGGACTTTATCCCTTCTGTCTTGGGGAAGCGGGGATTTTTCATTGATTTATTCAGGAGACTATTTGGGAACAGGAAACAAAATATTGGGACATTATCCCTTCTGTCTTGGGGAAGCGGGTATTTTTCATAGATATATTCAGGAGACTATTTGGGAACAGGAAACAAAATATTGGGACTTTATCCTTTCTGTCTTGGGGAAGCGGGGATTTTTCATTGATTTATTCAGGAGACTATTTGGGAACAGGAAACAAAATATTGGGACTTTATCCCTTCTGTCTTGGGGAAGAGGGTATTTTTCATAGATTTATTCAGGAGACAATTTGGGAACAGGAAACTAAATATTGGGACTTTATCCCTTCTGTCTTGTGGAAGCGGGTATTTTTCATAGATTTATTCTGGAGACTATTTGTGAACAGGAAACAAAATATTGGGACTTTATCCCTTCTGTCTTGGGGAAGCGGGTATTTTTCATTGATTTATTCAGTAGACTATTTGGGAACAGGAAACAAATTATTGGGACTTTATCCCTTCTGTCTTGGGGAAGCGGGTATTTTTCATTGATTTATTCAGGAGACTATTTGGGATCAGGAAACAAAATATTGGGACTTTATCCCTTCTGTCTTGGGGAAGCGGGTATTTTTCATTGATTTATTCAGGAGACTTTTTGGGATCAGGAAACAAAATATTGGGACTTTATCCCTTCTGTCTTGGGGAAGCGGGTATTTTTCATTGATTTATTCAGGAGACAATTTGGGAACAGGAAACAAAATATTGGGACTTTATCCCTTCTGTCTTGGGGAAGCGGGTATTTTTCATGGATTTATTCAGGAGACTATTTGGGAACAGGAAACTAAATATTGGGACTTTATCCCTTCTGTCTTGTGGAAGCGGGTATTTTTCATAGATTTATTCTGGAGACTATTTGGGAACAGGAAACAAAATACTGGGACTTTATCCCTTCTGTCTTGGGGAAGCGGGGATTTTTCATTGATTTATTCAGGAGACTATTTGGGAACAGGAAACAAAATATTGGGACATTATCCCTTCTGTCTTGGGGAAGCGGGTATTTTTCATAGATATATTCAGGAGACTATTTGGGAACAGGAAACAAAATATTGGGACTTTATCCTTTCTGTCTTGGGGAAGCGGGGATTTTTCATTGATTTATTCAGGAGACTATTTGGGAACAGGAAACAAAATATTGGGACTTTATCCCTTCTGTCTTGGGGAAGAGGGTATTTTTCATAGATTTATTCAGGAGACAATTTGGGAACAGGAAACTAAATATTGGGACTTTATCCCTTCTGTCTTGTGGAAGCGGGTATTTTTCATAGATTTATTCTGGAGACTATTTGTGAACAGGAAACAAAATATTGGGACTTTATCCCTTCTGTCTTGGGGAAGCGGGTATTTTTCATTGATTTATTCAGTAGACTATTTGGGAACAGGAAACAAATTATTGGGACTTTATCCCTTCTGTCTTGGGGAAGCGGGTATTTTTCATTGATTTATTCAGGAGACTATTTGGGAACAGGAAACAAAATATTGGGACCTTATCCCTTCTGTCTTGGGGAAGCGGGTATTTTTCATTGATTTATTCAGGAGACTATTTGGGATCAGGAAACAAAATATTGGGACTTTATCCCTTCTGTCTTGGAGAATCGGGTATTTTTCATAGATTTATTCAGGAGACAATTTGGGAACAGGAAACAAAATATTGGGACTTTATCACTTCTGTCTTGGGGAAGCGGGGATTTTTCATGGATTTATTCAGGAGACAATTTGAGAACAGGGAAGAAAATATTGGGACTTTATCCCTTGTGTCTTGGGGAAGCGGGGATTTTTCATGGATTTATTCAGGAGACTATTTGGGAACAGGAAACAAAATATTGGGATTTTATCCCTTCTGTCTTGGGGAAGCGGGTATTTTTCATTTATTTATTCAGGAGACTATTTGGGAACAGGAGACAAAATATTGGGACTTTATCCCTTCTGTCTTGGGGAAGCGGGTATTTTTCATTGATTTATTCAGGAGACAATTTGGGAACAGGAAACAAAATATTGGGACTTTATCCCTTCTGTCTTGGGGAAGCGGGGATTTTTCATTGATTTATTCAGGAGACAATTTGGGAACAGGAAACAAAATATTGGGACTTTATCCCTTCTGTCTTGTGGAAGCGGGTATTTTCATAGACATATTCAGGAGACTATTTGGGAACAGGAAACAAAATATTGGGACTTTATCACTTCTGTCTTGGGGAAGCGGGTATTTTTCATTGATTTATTCAGGAGACTATTTGGGATCAGGAAACAAAATATTGGGACTTTATCCCTTCTGTCTTGGGGAAGCGGGTATTTTTCATTGATTTATTCAGGAGACAATTTGGGAACAGGAAACAAAATATTGGGACTTTATCCCTTCTGTCTTGGGGAAGTGGGTATTTTTCATTGATTTATTCAGGAGACAATTTGGGAACAGGAAACAAAATATTGGGACTTTATCCCTTCTGTCTTGGGGAAGCGGGTATTTTTCATTGATTTATTCAGGAGACTATTTGTGATCAGGAAACAAAATATTGGGACTTTATCCCTTCTGTCTTGGGGAAGCGGGTATTTTTCATTGATTTATTCAGGAGACTATTTGGGAACAGGAAACAAAATATTGGGACTTTATCCCTTCTGTCTTGGGGAAGCGAGTATTTTTCATTGATTTATTCAGGAGACTATTTGGGAACAGGAAACAAAATGTTGGGACTTTATCCCTTCTGTCTTGGGGAAGCGGGTATTTTTCATTGATTTATTCAGGAGACTATTTGGGAACAGGAAACAAAATATTGGGACTTTATCCCTTCTGTCTTGGGGAAGCGGGTATTTTTCATTGATTTATTCAGGAGACTATTTGGGAACAGGAAACAAAATGTTGGGACTTTATCCCTTCTGTCTTGGGGAAGCGGGTATTTTTCATTGATTTATTCAGGAGACTATTTGGGAACAGGAAACAAAATATTGGGACTTTATCCCTTCTGTCTTGGGGAAGCGGGTATTTTTCATTGATTTATTCAGGAGACTATTTGGGAACAGGAAACAAAATATTGGGACTTTATCCCTTCTGTCTTGGGGAAGCGGGTATTTTTCATTGATTTATTCAGGAGACTATTTGGGAACAGGAAACAAAATGTTGGGACTTTATCCCTTCTGTCTTGGGGAAGCGGGTATTTTTCATTGATTTATTCAGGAGACTATTTGGGAACAGGAAACAAAATATTGGGACTTTATCCCTTCTGTCTTGGGGAAGCGGGTATTTTTCATTGATTTATTCAGGAGACAATTTGGGAACAGGAAACAAAATATTGGGACTTTATCCCTTCTGTCTTGGGGAAGTGGGTATTTTTCATTGATTTATTCAGGAGACAATTTGGGAACAGGAAACAAAATATTGGGACTTTATCCCTTCTGTCTTGGGGAAGCGGGTATTTTTCATTGATTTATTCAGGAGACTATTTGTGATCAGGAAACAAAATATTGGGACTTTATCCCTTCTGTCTTGGGGAAGCGGGTATTTTTCATTGATTTATTCAGGAGACTATTTGGGAACAGGAAACAAAATATTGGGACTTTATCCCTTCTGTCTTGGGGAAGCGGGTATTTTTCATTGATTTATTCAGGAGACTATTTGGGAACAGGAAACAAAATGTTGGGACTTTATCCCTTCTGTCTTGGGGAAGCGGGTATTTTTCATTGATTTATTCAGGAGACTATTTGGGAACAGGAAACAAAATATTGGGACTTTATCCCTTCTGTCTTGGGGAAGCGGGTATTTTTCATTGATTTATTCAGGAGACTATTTGGGAACAGGAAACAAAATATTGGGACTTTATCACTTCTGTCTTGGGGAAGCGGGTATTTTTATTGATTTATTCAGGAGACTATTTGGGAACAGGAAACAAAATGTTGGGACTTTATCCCTTCTGTCTTGGGGAAGCGGGTATTTTTCATTGATTTATTCAGGAGACTATTTGGGAACAGGAAACAAAATGTTGGGACTTTATCCCTTCTGTCTTGGGGAAGCGGGTATTTTTCATTGATTTATTCAGGAGACTATTTGGGAACAGGAAACAAAATGTTGGGACTTTATCCCTTCTGTCTTGGGGAAGCGGGTATTTTTCATTGATTTATTCAGGAGACTATTTGGGAACAGGAAACAAAATGTTGGGACTTTATCCCTTCTGTCTTGGGGAAGCGGGTATTTTTCATTGATTTATTCAGGAGACTATTTGGGAACAGGAAACAAAATATTGGGACTTTATCCCTTCTGTCTTGGGGAAGCGGGTATTTTTCATTGATTTATTCAGGAGACTATTTGGGAACAGGAAACAAAATATTGGGACTTTATCACTTCTGTCTTGGGGAAGCGGGTATTTTTATTGATTTATTCAGGAGACTATTTGGGAACAGGAAACAAAATGTTGGGACTTTATCCCTTCTGTCTTGGGGAAGCGGGTATTTTTCATTGATTTATTCAGGAGACTATTTGGGAACAGGAAACAAAATGTTGGGACTTTATCCCTTCTGTCTTGGGGAAGCGGGTATTTTTCATTGATTTATTCAGGAGACTATTTGGGAACAGGAAACAAAATGTTGGGACTTTATCCCTTCTGTCTTGGGGAAGCGGGTATTTTTCATTGATTTATTCAGGAGACTATTTGGGAACAGGAAACAAAATGTTGGGACTTTATCCCTTCTGTCTTGGGGAAGCGGGTATTTTTCATTGATTTATTCAGGAGACTATTTGGGAACAGGAAACAAAATATTGGGACTTTATCCCTTCTGTCTTGGGGAAGCGGGTATTTTTCATTGATTTATTCAGGAGACTATTTGGGAACAGGAAACAAAATATTGGGACTTTATCACTTCTGTCTTGGGGAAGCGGGTATTTTTATTGATTTATTCAGGAGACTATTTGGGAACAGGAAACAAAATGTTGGGACTTTATCCCTTCTGTCTTGGGGAAGCGGGTATTTTTCATTGATTTATTCAGGAGACTATTTGGGAACAGGAAACAAAATGTTGGGACTTTATCCCTTCTGTCTTGGGGAAGCGGGTATTTTTCATTGATTTATTCAGGAGACTATTTGGGAACAGGAAACAAAATGTTGGGACTTTATCCCTTCTGTCTTGGGGAAGCGGGTATTTTTCATTGATTTATTCAGGAGACTATTTGGGAACAGGAAACAAAATGTTGGGACTTTATCCCTTCTGTCTTGGGGAAGCGGGTATTTTTCATTGATTTATTCAGGAGACTATTTGGGAACAGGAAACAAAATGTTGGGACTTTATCCCTTCTGTCTTGGGGAAGCGGGTATTTTTCATTGATTTATTCAGGAGACTATTTGGGAACAGGAAACAAAATATTGGGACTTTATCCCTTCTGTCTTGGGGAAGCGGGTATTTTTCATTGATTTATTCAGGAGACTATTTGGGAACAGGAAACAAAATATTGGGACTTTATCACTTCTGTCTTGGGGAAGCGGGTATTTTTATTGATTTATTCAGGAGACTATTTGGGAACAGGAAACAAAATGTTGGGACTTTATCCCTTCTGTCTTGGGGAAGCGGGTATTTTTCATTGATTTATTCAGGAGACTATTTGGGAACAGGAAACAAAATGTTGGGACTTTATCCCTTCTGTCTTGGGGAAGCGGGTATTTTTCATTGATTTATTCAGGAGACTATTTGGGAACAGGAAACAAAATGTTGGGACTTTATCCCTTCTGTCTTGGGGAAGCGGGTATTTTTCATGGATTTATTCAGGAGACAATTTTGGAACAGGAAACAAAATATTGGGACTTTATACCTTCTGTCTTGGGGAAGCGGGTATTTTTCATAGATTTATTCAGGAGACTATTTGGGAAGAGGAAACAAAATATTGGGACTTTATCCCTTCTGTCTTGGGGAAGCGGGTATTTTTCATTGATTTATTCAGGAGACTATTTGGGAACAGGAAACAATATATTGGGACTTTATCCCTTTTGTCTTGGGGAAGCGGGTGTTTTTCATTGATTTTTTCAGGAGACAATTTGGGAACAGGAAACAAAATATTGGGACTTTATCCCTTCTGTCTTGGGGAAGCGGGTATTTTTCATTGATTTATTCAGGAGACTATTTGGGAACAGGAAACAAAATATTGGGACTTTATCCCTTCTGTCTTGGGGAAGCGGGTGTTTTTCATTGATTTATTCAGGAGACAATTTGGGAACAGGAAACAAAATATTGGGACTTTATCCCTTCTGTCTTGGGGAAGCGGGGAATTTTCATGGATTTATTCAGGAGACTATTTGGGAACAGGAAACAAAATATTGGGACTTTATCCCTTCTGTCTTGGGGAAGCGGGTATTTTTCATTGATTTATTCAGGAGACAATTTGGGAACAGGAAACAAAATATTGGGACTTTATCCCTTCTGTCTTGGGGAAGCGGGTATTTTTCGTGGATTCATTCAGGAGACTATTTGGGAACAGGAAACAAAATATTGGGACTTTATCCCTTCTGTCTTGGGAAAACGGGTATTTTTCATTGATTTATTCAGGAGACAATTTGGGATCAGGAAACAAAATATTGGGACTTTATCCCTTCTGTCTTGGGGAAGCGTGGATTTTTCATGGATTTATTCAGGAGACAATTTGGGAACAGGAAACAAAATATTGGGACTTTATCCCTTCTGTCTTGGGGAAGCGGGTATTTTTCATTGATTTATTCAGGAGACAATTTGTGAACAGGAAACAAAATATTGGGACTTTATCCCTTCTGTCTTGGGGAAGCGGGTATTTTCATAGACTTATTCAGGAGACTATTTGGGAACAGGAAACAAAATATTGGGACTTTATCCCTTCTATCTTGGGGAAGCGGGTATTTTTCATTGATTTATTCAGGAGACTATTTGGGAACAGGAAACAAAATATTGGGACTTTATCCCTTCTGTCTTGGGGAAGCGGGTATTTTTCATTGATTTATTCAGGAGAATATTTGGGAACAGGAAACAAAATATTGGGACTTTATCCCTTCTGTCTTGGGGAAGCGGGTATTTTTCATTGTTTTATTCAGGAGACCATTTGGGATCAGGAAACAAAATATTGGGACTTTATCCCTTCTGTCTTGGGGAAGCGGGGATTTTTCATTGATTTATTCAGGAGACTATTTGGGAACAGGAAACAAAATATTGAGACTTTATCCCTTCTGTTTTGGGGAAGCGGGTATTTTTCATTGATTTATTCAGGAGACTATTTGGGAACAGGAAACAATATATTGGGACTTTATCCCTTCTGTCTTGGGGAAGCGGGTATTTTTCATTGATTTATTCAGGAGAATATTTGGGAACAGGAAACAAAATATTGGGACTTTATCCCTTCTGTCTTGGGGAAGCGGGTATTTTTCATTGATTTATTCAGGAGACCATTTGGGATCAGGAAACAAAATATTGGGACTTTATCCCTTCTGTCTTGGGGAAGCGTGAATTTTTCATGGATTTATTCAGGAGACAATTTGGGAACAGGAAACAAAATATTGGGACTTTATCCCTTCTGTCTTGGGGAAGTGGGTATTTTCCATTGATTTATTCAGGAGACAATTTGGGAACAGGAAACAAAATATTGGGACTTTATCCCTTCTGTCTTGGGGAAGCGGGTATTTTTCATGGATTTATTCAGGTGATTATTTGGGAACAGGAAACAAAATATTGGGACTTTATCCCTTCTGTCTTGGGGAAGCGGGTATTTTTCATTGATTTATTCAGGAGACAATTTGGGAACAGGAAACAAAATATTGGGACTTTATCCCTTCTGTCTTGTGGAAGCGGGTATTTTCATAGACTTATTCAGGAGACTATTTGGGAACAGGAAACAAAATATTGGGACTTTATCCCTTCTATCTTGGGGAAGCGGGTATTTTTCATTGATTTATTCAGGAGACTATTTGGGAACAGGAAACAAAATATTGGGACTTTATCCCTTCTGTCTTGGGGAAGCGGGTATTTTTCATTGTTTTATTCAGGAGACCATTTGGGATCAGGAAACAAAATATTAGGACTTTATCCCTTCTGTCTTGGGGAAGCGGGGATTTTTCATTGATTTATTCAGGAGACTATTTGGGAACAGGAAACAAAATATTGAGACTTTATCCCTTCTGTTTTGGGGAAGCGGGTATTTTTCATTGATTTATTCAGGAGACTATTTGGGAACAGGAAACAATATATTGGGACTTTATCCCTTCTGTCTTGGGGAAGCGGGTATTTTTCATTGATTTATTCAGGAGACAATTTGGGAACAGGAAACAAAATATTGGGACTTTATCCCTTCTGTCTTGGGGAAGCGGGTATTTTTCATTGATTTATTCAGGAGACTATTTGGGAACAGGAAACAAAATATTGGGACTTTAACCCTCCTGTCTTGGGGAAGCGGGTATTTTTCATTGATTTATTCAGGAGACAATTTGGGAACAGGAAACAAAATATTGGGACTTTATCCCTTCTGTCTTGGGGAAGCGGGGATTTTTCATGGATTTATTCAGGAGACTATTTGGGAACAGGAAACAAAATATTGGGACTTTACCCCTTCTTTCTTGGGGAAGCGGGTATTTTTCATTGATTTATTCAGGAGACAATTTGGGAACAGGAAACAAAATATTGGGACTTTATCCCTTCTGTCTTGGGGCAGCGGGTATTTTTCATTGATTTATTCAGGAGACTATTTGGGAACAGGAAACAAAATATTGGGACTTTATCCCTTCTGTCTTGGGGAAGCGGGTATTTTACATTGATTTATTCAGGAGACAATTTGGGAACAGGAAACAAAATATTGGGACTTTATCCCTTCTGTCTTGGGGAAGCGGGGATTTTTCATGGATTTATTCAGGAGACTATTTGGGAACAGGAAACAAAATATTGGGACTTTATCCCTTCTGTCTTGGGGAAGCGGGTATTTTTCATTGATTTATTCAGGAAACAATTTGGGAACAGGAAACAAAATATTGGGACTTTATCGCTTCTGTCTTGGGGAAGCGGGTATTTTTCATGGATTAAATTCAGGAGACTATTTGGGAACAGGAAACAAAATATTGGGACTTTATCCCTTCTGTCTCGGGGAAACGGGTATTTTTCATTGATTTATTCAGGAGACAATTTGGGATCAGGAAACAAAATATTGGGACTTTATCCCTTCTGTCTTGGGGAAGCGTGGATTTTTCATGGATTTATTCAGGAGTCAATTTGGGAACAGGAAACAAAATATTGGGACTTTATCACTTCTGTCTTGGGGAAGTGGGTATTTTTCATTGATTTATTCAGGAGACAATTTGGGAACAGGAAACAAAATATTGGGACTTTATCCCTTCTGTCTTGGGGAAGCGGGTATTTTTCATGGATTTATTCAGGTGATTATTTGGGAACAGGAAACAAAATATTGTGACTTTATCCCTTCTGTCTTGGGGAAGCGGGTATTTTCATAGACTTATTCAGGAGACTATTTGGGAACAGGAAACAAAATATTGGGACTTTATCCCTTCTGTCTTGGGGAAGCGGGTATTTTTCATTGATTTATTCAGGAGACCATTTGGGATCAGGAAACAAAATATTAGGACTTTATCCCTTCTGTCTTGGGGAAGCGGGGATTTTTCATTGATTTATTCAGGAGACTATTTGGGAACAGGAAACAAAATATTGAGACTTTATCCCTTCTGTTTTGGGGAAGCGGGTATTTTTCATTGATTTATTCAGGAGACTATTTGGGAACAGGAAACAATATATTGGGACTTTATCCCTTCTGTCTTGGGGAAGCGGGTATTTTTCATTGATTTATTCAGGAGACAATTTGGGAACAGGAAACAAAATATTGGGACTTTATCCCTTCTGTCTTGGGGAAGCGGGTATTTTTCATTGATTTATTCAGGAGACTATTTGGGAACAGGAAACAAAATATTGGGACTTTAACCCTCCTGTCTTGGGGAAGCGGGTATTTTTCATTGATTTATTCAGGAGACAATTTGGGAACAGGAAACAAAATATTGGGACTTTATCCCTTCTGTCTTGGGGAAGCGGGGATTTTTCATGGATTTATTCAGGAGACTATTTGGGAACAGGAAACAAAATATTGGGACTTTACCCCTTCTTTCTTGGGGAAGCGGGTATTTTTCATTGATTTATTCAGGAGACAATTTGGGAACAGGAAACAAAATATTGGGACTTTATCCCTTCTGTCTTGGGGCAGCGGGTATTTTTCATTGATTTATTCAGGAGACTATTTGGGAACAGGAAACAAAATATTGGGACTTTATCCCTTCTGTCTTGGGGAAGCGGGTATTTTACATTGATTTATTCAGGAGACAATTTGGGAACAGGAAACAAAATATTGGGACTTTATCCCTTCTGTCTTGGGGAAGCGGGGATTTTTCATGGATTTATTCAGGAGACTATTTGGGAACAGGAAACAAAATATTGGGACTTTATCCCTTCTGTCTTGGGGAAGCAGGTATTTTTCATTGATTTATTCAGGAGACAATTTGGGAACAGGAAACAAAATATTGGGACTTTATCCCTTCTGTCTTGGGGAAGCGGGTATTTTTCATGGATTAAATTCAGGAGACTATTTGGGAACAGGAAACAAAATATTGGGACTTTATCCCTTCTGTCTCGGGGAAACGGGTATTTTTCATTGATTTATTCAGGAGACAATTTGGGATCAGGAAACAAAATATTGGGACTTTATCCCTTCTGTCTTGGGGAAGCGTGGACTTTTCATGGATTTATTCAGGAGTCAATTTGGGAACAGGAAACAAAATATTGGGACTTTATCACTTCTGTCTTGGGGAAGTGGGTATTTTTCATTGATTTATTCAGGAGACAATTTGGGAACAGGAAACAAAATATTGGGACTTTATCCCTTCTGTCTTGGGGAAGCGGGTATTTTTCATGGATTTATTCAGGTGATTATTTGGGAACAGGAAACAAAATATTGTGACTTTATCCCTTCTGTCTTGGGGAAGCGGGTATTTTCATAGACTTATTCAGGAGACTATTTGGGAACAGGAAACAAAATATTGGGACTTTATCCCTTCTGTCTTGGGGAAGCGGGTATTTTTCATTGATTTATTCAGGAGACTATTTGGGAACAGGAAACAAAATATTGGGACTTTATCACTTCTGTCTTGGGGAAGCGGGTATTTTTCATTGATTTATTCAGGAGACTATTTGGGAACAGGAAACAAAATATTGGGACTTTATCCCTTCTGTCTTGGGGAAGCGGGTATTTTTCATTGATTTATTTCGGAGACAATTTGGGATCAGGAAACAAAATATTGGGACTTTATCCCTTCTGTCTTGGGGAAGCGGGTATTTTTCATTCATTAATTCAGGAGACTATTTGGAACAGGAAACAAAATATTGGGACTTTAACCATTCTGTCTTTGGGAAGCGGGTATTTTTCATTGATTTATTCAGGTGACTATTTGGGAACAGGAAACAAAATATTGGGACTTTATACCTTCTGTCTTGGGGAAGCGGCTATTTTTCATGGATTTATTCAGGAGACTATTTGGGAACAGGAAACAAAATATTGGGACTTTATCCCTTGTGTCTTGGGGAAAGCGGGTATTTTTCATGGATTTATTCAGGAGACAATGTGGGAACAGGAAACAAAATATTGGGACTTTATCCCTTCTGTCTTGGGGAAGCGGGTATTTTTCATTGATTTATTAAGGAGACAATTTGGGATCAGGAAACAAAATATTGGGACTTTATCCCTTCTGTTTTGGGGAAGCGGGTATATTTCATGGATTTATTCAGGAGACAATTTGGGAACAGGAAACAAAATATTGTGACTTTATCCCTTCTGTCTTGGGGAAGCGGGTATTTTTCATTGATTTATTCAGGAGACAATTTGGGATCAGTAAACAAAATATTGGGACTTTATCTCTTTTGTCTTGGAGAAGCGTATATTTTTCATGGATTTATTCAGGAGACTATTTGGGAACAGGAAACAAAATATTGGGACTTTATCCCTTCTGTCTTGGGGAAGCGGGTATTTTTCATGGATTTATTCAGGAGACTATTTGGGAACAGGAAACAAAATATTGGGACTTTATCCCTTCTGTCTTGGGGAAGCGGGTATTTTTCATGGATTTATTCAGGAGACAATTTGGGAACAGGAAACAAAATATTGGGACTTTATCCCTTCTGTCTTGGGGAAGCGGGTATTTTTCATTGATTTATTCAGGAGACTATTTGGGAACAGGAAACAAAATATTGGGACTTTATCCCTTCTGTCTTGGTGAAGCGGGGATTTTTCATGGATTTATTCAGGAGACTATTTGGGAACAGGAAACAAAATATTGGGACTTTATCCCTTTTGTCTTGGGGAAGCGGGTATTTTTCATGGATTTATTCAGGAGACAATTTGGGAACAGGAAACAATATATTGGGACTTTATCCCTTCTGTCTTGGGGAAGCGGAGATTTTTCATGGATTTATTCAGGAGACAATTTGGGATCAGGAAACAAAATATTGGGACTTTATCCCTTCTGTCTTGGGGAAGCGGGTATATTTCATTGATTTATTCAGGAGACTATTTGGGAACAGGAAACAAAATATTGGGACTTTATCCCTTCTGTCTTGGGGAAGCGGGTATTTTTCATTGATTTATTCATGAGACTATTTGGGAACAGGAAACAAAATATTGGGACTTTATCCCTTCTGTCTTGTGGAAGCGGGTATTTTTCATTGATTTATTCAGGAGACTATTTGGGAACAGGAAACAAAATATTGGGACTTTATCCGTTCTGTCTTGGGGAAGCGGGGATTTTTCATAGACTCATTCAGGAGACTATTTCGGAACAGGAAACAAAATATTGGGACTTTATCCCGTCTGTCTTGGGGAAGCGGGTATTTTTCATGGATTTATTCAGGAGACAATTTGGGAACAGGAAACAAAATATTGGGACTTTATCCCTTCTGTCTTGTGGAAGCGGGTATTTTTCATGGATTTATTCAGGAGACAATTTGGGAACAGGAAACAAAATATTGGGACTTTATCCCTTCTGTCTTGGGGAAGCGGGTATTTTTCATTGATTTATTCAGGAGACAATTTGGGAACAGGAAACAAAATATTGGGACTTTATCCCTTCTGTCTTGGGGAAGCGGGTATTTTTCATTGATATATTCAGGAGACAATTTGGGATCAGGAAACAAAATATTGGGACTTTATCCCTTCTGTCTTGGGGAAGCGGGGATTTTTCATTGATTTATTCAGGAGACTATTTGGGATCAGGAAACAAAATATTGGGACTTTATCCCTTCTGTCTTGGGGAAGCGGGTATTTTTCATGGATTTATTCAGGAGACTATTTGGGAATAGGAAAAAAATATTGGGACTTTATCCCTTCTGTCTTGGGGAAGCGGGTATTTTTCATGGATTTATTCAGGTGACTATTTGGGAACAGGAAACAAAATATTGGGACTTTCTCCCTTCTGTCTTTGGGAAGCGGGTATTTTTCATGGATTTATTCAGGTGACTATTTGGGAACAGGAAACAAAATATTGGGACTTTATCACTTCTGTCTTGGGGAAGCGGGGATTTTTCAGGGATTTATTCAGGAGACTATTTGGGATCAGGAAACAAAATATTGGGACTTTATCCCCTCTCTCTTGGAGAAGCGGGTATTTTTCCTGGATTTATTCAGGAGACTATTTGGGAACAGGAAACAAAATATTGGGACTTTATCCCTTCTGTCTTGGTGAAGCGGGTATTTTTCATTGATTTATTCAGGAGACAATTTGGGATCAGGAAACAAAATATTGGGACTTTATCCCTTCTGTCTTGGAGAAGCGGATATTTTTCATGGATTTATTCAGGAGACTATTTGGGAAGAGGAAACAAAATATTGGGACTTTATCCCTTCTGTCTTGGTGAAGCGCTATTTTTCATTGATTTATTCAGGAGACAATTTGGGATCAGGAAACAAAATATTGGGACTTTATCCCTTCTGTCTTGGAGAAGCGGATATTTTTCATGGATTTATTCAGGAGACTATTTGGGATCAGGAAACAAAATATTGGGACTTTATCCCTTCTGTCTTGGGGAAGCGGGTATTTTTCATTGATTTATTCAGGAGACTATTTGGGATCAGGAAACAAAATATTGGGACTTTATCCCTTCTGTTTTGGGGAAGCGGGTATTTTTCATGGATTTATTCAGGAGACAATTTGGGAACAGGAAACAAAATATTGGGACTTTATCCCTTCTGTCTTGGGGAAGCGGGTATTTTTCATGGATTTATTCAAGAGACAATTTGGGAACAGGAAACAAAATATTGGGACATTATCCCTTCTGTCTTGGGGAAGCGGGTATTTTTCATTGATTTATTCAGGAGACAATTTGGGAACAGGAAACAAAATATTGGGACTTTATCCCTTCTGTCTTGGGGAAGCGGGTATTTTTCATTGATTTATTCAGGAGACTATTTGGGATCAGGAAACAAAATATTGGGACTTTATCCCTTCTGTCTTGAGGAAGCGGGTATTTTTCATGGATTTATTCAGGAGACTATTTGGGAACAGGAAACAAAATATTGGGACTTTATCCCTTCTGTCTTGGGGAAGCGGGTATTTTTCATGGATTTATTCAGGAGACTATTTGGGAACAGGAAACAAAATATTGGGACTTTCTCCCTTAGGTCTTTGGGAAACGGGTATTTTTCATGGATTTATTCAGGTGACTATTTGGGAACAGGAAACAAAATATTGGGACTTTATCCCTTCTGTCTTGGGGAAGCAGGGATTTTTCATGGATTTATTCAGGAGACTATTTGGGATCAGGAAACAAAATATTGGGACTTTATCCCTTCTGTCTTGGGGAAGCGGGTATTTTTCATGGGTTTATTCAGGAGACAATTTGGGAACGGGAAACAAAATATTGGGACTTTATCCCTTCTGTCTTGGGGAAGCGGGTATTTTTCATTGATTTATACAGGAGACTATTTGGGAACAGGAAACAAAATATTGGGACTTTATCCCTTCTGTCTTGGGGAAGCGGGTATTTTTCATGGATTTATTCAGAAGACAATTTGGGAACAGGAAACAAAATATTGGGACTTTATCCCTTCTGTCTTGGGGAAGTGGGGATTTTTCATGGATTTATTCTGGAGACTATTTGGGAACAGGAAACAAATTATTGGCACTTTAACCCTTCTGTCTTGGGGAAGCGGGTATTTTTCATGGATTTATTCAGGAGACAATTTGGGAAAAGGAAACAATATATTGGGACTTTATCCCTTCTGTCTTGGGGAAGCGGGGATTTTTCATGGATTTATTCAGGAGACAATTTGGGATCAGGAAACAAAATATTGGGACTTTATCCCTTCTGTCTTGGGGAAGCGGGTATTTTTCATTGATTTATTCAGGAGACTATTTGGGAACAGGAAACAAAATATTGGGACTTTATCCCTTCTGTCTTGGGGAAGCGGGTATTTTTCATTGATTTATTCAGGAGACTATTTGGGAACAGGAAACAAAATATTGGGACTTTATCCCTTCTGTCTTGTGGAAGCGGGTATTTTTCATTGATTTATTCAGGAGACTATTTGGGAACAGGAAACAAAATATTGGTACTTTATCCCTTCTGTCTTGGGGAAGCGGGGATTTTTCATTGATTTATTCAGGAGACTATTTGGGAACAGGAAACAAAATATTGGGACTTTATCCCTTCTGTCTTGGGGAAGCGGGGATTTTTCATAGACTTATTCAGGAGACTATTTGGGAACAGGAAACAAAATATAGGGACTTTATCCCTTCTGTCTTGGGGAAGCGGGTATTTTTCATGGATTTATTCAGGAGACAATTTGGGAACAGGAAACAAAGTATTGGGACTTTATCCCTTCTGTCTTGGGGAAGCGGGTATTTTTCATGGATTTATTCAGGAGACAATTTGGGAACAGGAAACAAAATATTGGGACTTTATCCCTTCTGTCTTGGGGAAGCGGGTATTTTTCATGGATTTATTCAGGAGACAATTTGGGAAGAGGAAACAAAATATTGGGACTTTATCCCTTCTGTCTTGGGGAAGCGGGTATTTTTCATTGATTTATTCAGGAGACAATTTGGGAACAGGAAACAAAATATTGGGACTTTATCCCTTCTGTCTTGGGGAAGCGGGTATTTTTCATTGATTTATTCAGGAGACTATTTGGGATCAGGAAACAAAATATTGGGACTTTATCCCTTCTGTCTTGGGGAAGCGTGTATTTTTCATGGATTTATTCAGGAGACTATTTGGGAACAGGAAACAAAATATGGGGTCTTTATCCCTTCTGTCTTGGGGAAGCGGGTATTTTTCATGGATTTATTCAGGAGACTATTTGGGAACAGGTAACAAAATATTGGGACTTTCTCCCTTCTGTCTTTGGGAAGCGGGTATTTTTCATGGATTTATTCAGGTGACTATTTGGGAACAGGAAACAAAATATTGGGACTTTATCCCTTCTGTCTTGGGGAAGCGGGGATTTTTCATGGATTTATTCAGGAGACTATTTGGGATCAGGAAACAAAATATTGGGACTTTATCCCTTCTGTCTTGGAGTAGCGGGTATTTTTCCTGGATTTATTCAGGAGACTATTTGGGAACAGGAAACAAAATATTGGGACTTTATCCCTTCTGTCTTGGGGAAGCGGGTATTTTTCATTGATTTATTCAGGAGACAATTTGGGATCAGGAAACAAAATATTGGGACTTTATCACTTCTGTCTTGGGGAAGCGGGGATTTTTCATGGATTTATTCTGGAGACTATTTGGGAACAGGAAACAAATTATTGGGACTTTATCCCTTCTGTCTTGGGGAAGCGGGTATTTTTCATGGATTTATTCAGGAGACAATTTGGGAACAGGAAACAATATATTGGGACTTTATCCCTTCTGTCTTGGGGAAGCGGGTATTTTTCATTGATTTATTCAGGAGACAATTTGGGAACAGGAAACAAAATATTGGGACTTTATCCCTTCTGTCTTGGGGAAGCGGGTATTTTTCATTGATTTATTCAGGAGACTATTTGGGATCAGGAAACAAAATATTGGGACTTTATCCCTTCTGTCTTGAGGAAGCGTGTATTTTTCATGGATTTATTCAGGAGACTATTTGGGAACAGGAAACAAAATATTGGGACTTTATCCCTTCTGTCTTGGGGAAGCGGGTATTTTTCATGGATTTATTCAGGAGACTATTTGGGAACAGGAAACAAAATATTGGGACTTTCTCCCTTCTGTCTTAGGGAAGCGGGTATTTTTCATGGATTTATTCAGGTGACTATTTGGGAACAGGAAACAAAATATTGGGACTTTATCCCTTCTGTCTTGGGGAAGCGGGGATTTTTCATGGATTTATTCAGGAGACTATTTGGGATCAGGAAACAAAATATTGGGACTTTATCCCTTCTGTCTTGGGGAAGCGGGTATTTTTCATGGATTTATTCAGGAGACAATTTGGGAACGGGAAACAAAATATTGGGACTTTATCCCTTCTGTCTTGGGGAAGCGGGGATTTTTCATGGATTTATTCAGGAGACAATTTGGGAACAGGAAACAAAATATTGGGACTTTATCCCTTCTGTCTTGGGGAAGCGGGGATTTTTCATGGATTTATTCAGGTGACTATTTGGGAACAGGAAACAAAATATTGGGACTTTATCCCTTCTGTCTTGGGGAAGCGGGGATTTTTCATGGATTTATTCTGGAGACTATTTGGGAACAGGAAACAAATTATTGGGACTTTAACCCTTCTGTCTTGGGGAAGCGGGTATTTTTCATGGATTTATTCAGGAGACAATTTGGGAAAAGGAAACAATATATTGGGACTTTATCCCTTCTGTCTTGGGGAAGCGGGGATTTTTCATGGATTTATTCAGGAGACAATTTGGGATCAGGAAACAAAATATTGGGACTTTATCCCTTCTGTCTTGGGGAAGCGGGTATTTTTCATTGATTTATTCAGGAGACTATTTGGGAACAGGAAACAAAATATTGGGACTTTATCCCTTCTGTCTTGGGGAAGCGGGTATTTTTCATTGATTTATTCAGGAGACTATTTGGGAACAGGAAACAAAATATTGGGACTTTATCCCTTCTGTCTTGTGGAAGCGGGTATTTTTCATTGATTTATTCAGGAGACTATTTGGGAACAGGAAACAAAATATTGGTACTTTATCACTTCTGTCTTGGGGAAGCGGGGATTTTTCATTGATTTATTCAGGAGACTATTTGGGAACAGGAAACAAAATATTGGGACTTTATCCCTTCTGTCTTGGGGAAGCGGGGATTTTTCATAGACTTATTCAGGAGACTATTTGGGAACAGGAAACAAAATATAGGGACTTTATCCCTTCTGTCTTGGGGAAGCGGGTATTTTTCATGGATTTATTCAGGAGACAATTTGGGAACAGGAAACAAAGTATTGGGACTTTATCCCTTCTGTCTTGGGGAAGCGGGTATTTTTCATGGATTTATTCAGGAGACAATTTGGGAACAGGAAACAAAATATTGGGACTTTATCCCTGCTGTCTTGGGGAAGCGGGTATTTTTCATGGATTTATTCAGGAGACAATTTGGGAACAGGAAACAAAATATTGGGACTTTATCCCTTCTGTCTTGGGGAAGCGGGTATTTTTCATTGATTTATTCAGGAGACAATTTGGGAACAGGAAACAAAATATTGGGACTTTATCCCTTCTGTCTTGGGGAAGCGGGTATTTTTCATTGATTTATTCAGGAGACTATTTGGGATCAGGAAACAAAATATTGGACTTTATCCCTTCTGTCTTGGGGAAGCGTGTATTTTTCATGGATTTATTCAGGAGACTATTTGGGAACAGGAAACAAAATATGGGGTCTTTATCCCTTCTGTATTGGGGAAGCCGGTATTTTTCATGGATTTATTCAGGAGACTATTTGGGAACAGGAAACAAAATATTGGGACTTTCTCCCTTCTGTCTTTGGGAAGCGGGTATTTTTCATGGATTTATTCAGGTGACTATTTGGGAACAGGAAACAAAATATTGGGACTTTATCCCTTCTGTCTTGGGGAAGCGGGGATTTTTCATGGGTTTATTCAAGAGACTATTTGGGATCAGGAAACAAAATATTGGGACTTTATCCCTTCTGTCTTGGAGTAGCGGGTATTTTTCCTGGATTTATTCAGGAGACTATTTGGGAACAGGAAACAAAATATTGGGACTTTATCCCTTCTGTCTTGGGGAAGCGGGTATTTTTCATTGATTTATTCAGGAGACAATTTGGGATCAGGAAACAAAATATTGGGACTTTATCCCTTCTGTCTTGGGGAAGCGGGGATTTTTCATGGATTTATTCTGGAGACTATTTGGGAACAGGAAACAAATTATTGGGACTTTATCCCTTCTGTCTTGGGGAAGCGGGTATTTTTGATGGATTTATTCAGGGGACAATTTGGGAACAGGAAACAATATATTGGGACTTTATCCCTTCTGTCTTGGGGAAGCGGGGATTTTTCATGGATTTATTCAGGAGACAATTTGGGATCAGGAAACAAAATATTGGGACTTTATCCCTTCTGTCTTGGGGAAGCGGGTATTTTTCATTGATTTATTCAGGAGACTATTTGGGAACAGGAAACAAAATATTGGGACTTTATCCCTTCTGTCTTGGGGAAGCGGGTATTTTTCATTGATTTATTCAGGAGACTATTTGGGAACAGGAAACAAAATATTGGGACTTTATCCCTTCTGTCTTGGGGAAGCGGGGATTTTTCATGGATTTATTCTGGAGACTATTTGTGAACAGGAAACAAATTATTGGGACTTTAACCCTTCTGTCTTGGGGAAGCGGGTATTTTTCATGGATTTATTCAGGAGACAATTTGGGAAAAGGAAACAATATATTGGGACTTTATCCCTTCTGTCTTGGGGAAGCGGGGATTTTTCATGGATTTATTCAGGAGACAATTTGGGATCAGGAAACAAAATATTGGGACTTTATCCCTTCTGTCTTGGGGAAGCGGGTATTTTTCATTGATTTATTCAGGAGACTATTTGGGAACAGGAAACTAAATATTGGGACTTTATCCCTTCTGTCTTGGGCAAGCGGGTATTTTTCATTGATTTATTCAGGAGACTATTTGGGAACAGGAAACAAAATATTGGGACTTTATCCCTTCTGTCTTGTGGAAGCGGGTATTTTTCATTGATTTATTCAGGAGACTATTTGGGAACAGGAAACAAAATATTGGTACTTTATCACTTCTGTCTTGGGGAAGCGGGGATTTTTCATTGATTTATTCAGGAGACTATTTGGGAACAGGAAACAAAATATTGGGACTTTATCCCTTCTGTCTTGGGGAAGCGGGGATTTTTCATAGACTTATTCAGGAGACTATTTGGGAACAGGAAACAAAATATAGGGACTTTATCCCTTCTGTCTTGGGGAAGCGGGTATTTTTCATGGATTTATTCAGGAGACAATTTGGGAACAGGAAACAAAGTATTGGGACTTTATCCCTTCTGTCTTGGGGAAGCGGGTATTTTTCATGGATTTATTCAGGAGACAATTTGGGAACAGGAAACAAAATATTGGGACTTTATCCCTTCTGTCTTGGGGAAGCGGGTATTTTTCATGGATTTATTCAGTAGACAATTTGGGAACAGGAAACAAAATATTGGGACTTTATCCCTTCTGTCTTGGGGAAGCGGGTATTTTTCATTGATTTATTCAGGAGACAATTTGGGAACAGGAAACAAAATATTGGGACTTTATCCCTTCTGTCTTGGGGAAGCGGGTATTTTTCATTGATTTATTCAGGAGACTATTTGGGATCAGGAAACAAAATATTGGACTTTATCCCTTCTGTCTTGGGGAAGCGTGTATTTTTCATGGATTTATTCAGGAGACTATTTGGGAACAGGAAACAAAATATGGGGTCTTTATCCCTTCTGTCTTGGGGAAGCGGGTATTTTTCATGGATTTATTCAGGAGACTATTTGGGAACAGGAGACAAAATATTGGGACTTTCTCCCTTCTGTCTTTGGGAAGCGGGTATTTTTCATGGATTTATTCAGGTGACTATTTGGGAACAGGAAACAAAATATTGGGACTTTATCCCTGCTGTCTTGGGGAAGCGGGGATTTTTCATGGATTTATTCAAGAGACTATTTGGGATCAGGAAACAAAATATTGGGACTTTATCCCTTCTGTCTTGGAGTAGCGGGTATTTTTCATGGATTTATTCAGGAGACTATTTGGGAACAGGAAACAAAATATTGGGACTTTATCCCTTCTGTCTTGGGGAAGCGGGTATTTTTCATTGATTTATTCAGGAGACAATTTGGGATCAGGAAACAAAATATTGGGACTTTATCCCTTCTGTCTTGGGGAAGCGGGGATTTTTCATGGATTTATTCAGGAGACAATTTGGGATCAGGAAACAAAATATTGGGACTTTATCCCTTCTGTCTTGGGGAAGCGGGTATTTTTCATTGATTTATTCAGGAGACTATTTGGGAACAGGAAACAAAATATTGGGACTTTATCCCTTCTGTCTTGGGGAAGCGGGTATTTTTCATTGATTTATTCAGGAGACTATTTGGGAACAGGAAACAAAATATTGGGACTTTATCCCTTCTGTCTTGGGGAAGCGGGGATTTTTCATGGATTTATTCTGGAGACTATTTGTGAACAGGAAACAAATTATTGGGACTTTAACCCTTCTGTCTTGGGGAAGCGGGTATTTTTCATGGATTTATTCAGGAGACAATTTGGGAAAAGGAAACAATATATTGGGACTTTATCCCTTCTGTCTTGGGGAAGCGGGGATTTTTCATGGATTTATTCAGGAGACAATTTGGGATCAGGAAACACAATATTGGGACTTTATCCCTTCTGTCTTGGGGAAGCGGGTATTTTTCATTGATTTATTCAGGAGACTATTTGGGAACAGGAAACAAAATATTGGGACTTTATCCCTTCTGTCTTGGGCAAGCGGGTATTTTTCATTGATTTATTCAGGAGACTATTTGGGAACAGGAAACAAAATATTGGGACTTTATCCCTTCTGTCTTGTGGAAGCGGGTATTTTTCATTGATTTATTCAGGAGACTATTTGGGAACAGGAAACAAAATATTGGTACTTTATCACTTCTGTCTTGGGGAAGCGGGGATTTTTCATTGATTTATTCAGGAGACTATTTGGGAACAGGAAACAAAATATTGGGACTTTATCCCTTCTGTCTTGGGGAAGCGGGGATTTTTCATAGACTTATTCAGGAGACTATTTGGGAACAGGAAACAAAATATAGGGACTTTATCCCTTCTGTCTTGGGGAAGCGGGTATTTTTCATGGATTTATTCAGGAGAGAATTTGGGAACAGGAAACAAAGTATTGGGACTTTATCCCTTCTGTCTTGGGGAAGCGGGTATTTTTCATGGATTTATTCAGGAGACAATTTGGGAACAGGAAACAAAATATTGGGACTTTATCCCTTCTGTCTTGGGGAAGCGGGTATTTTTCATGGATTTATTCAGGAGACAATTTGGGAACAGGAAACAAAATATTGGGACTTTATCCCTTCTGTCTTGGGGAAGCGGGTATTTTTCATTGATTTATTCAGGAGACAATTTGGGAACAGGAAACAAAATATTGGGACTTTATCCCTTCTGTCTTGGGGAAGCGGGTATTTTTCATTGATTTATTCAGGAGACTATTTGGGATCAGGAAACAAAATATTGGGACGTTATACCTTCGGTCTTGGGGAAGCGTGTATTTTTCATGGATTTATTCAGGAGACTATTTGGGAACAGGAAACAAAATATTGGGTCTTTATCCCTTCTGTCTTGGGGAAGCGGGTATTTTTCATTGATTTATTCAGGAGACAATTTGGGAACAGGAAACAAAATATTGGGACTTTATCCCTTCTGTCTTGGGGAAGCGGGTATTTTTCATAGATTTATTCAGGAGACTATTTGGGAACAGGAAACAAAATATTGGGACTTTCTCCCTTCTGTCTTGGGGAAGCGGGTATTTTTCATTGATTTATTCAGGAGACTATTTGGGAACAGGAAACAAAATATTGGGACTTTATCCCTTCTGTCTTGGGCAAGCGGGTATTTTTCATTGATTTATTCAGGAGACTATTTGGGAACAGGAAACAAAATATTGGGACTTTATCCCTTCTGTCTTGTGGAAGCGGGTATTTTTCATTGATTTATTCAGGAGACTATTTGGGAACAGGAAACAAAATATTGGTACTTTATCACTTCTGTCTTGGGGAAGCGGGGATTTTTCATTGATTTATTCAGGAGACTATTTGGGAACAGGAAACAAAATATTGGGACTTTATCCCTTCTGTCTTGGGGAAGCGGGGATTTTTCATAGACTTATTCAGGAGACTATTTGGGAACAGGAAACAAAATATAGGGACTTTATCCCTTCTGTCTTGGGGAAGCGGGTATTTTTCATGGATTTATTCAGGAGAGAATTTGGGAACAGGAAACAAAGTATTGGGACTTTATCCCTTCTGTCTTGGGGAAGCGGGTATTTTTCATGGATTTATTCAGGAGACAATTTGGGAACAGGAAACAAAATATTGGGACTTTATCCCTTCTGTCTTGGGGAAGCGGGTATTTTTCATGGATTTATTCAGGAGACAATTTGGGAACAGGAAACAAAATATTGGGACTTTATCCCTTCTGTCTTGGGGAAGCGGGTATTTTTCATTGATTTATTCAGGAGACAATTTGGGAACAGGAAACAAAATATTGGGACTTTATCCCTTCTGTCTTGGGGAAGCGGGTATTTTTCATTGATTTATTCAGGAGACTATTTGGGATCAGGAAACAAAATATTGGGACGTTATACCTTCGGTCTTGGGGAAGCGTGTATTTTTCATGGATTTATTCAGGAGACTATTTGGGAACAGGAAACAAAATATTGGGTCTTTATCCCTTCTGTCTTGGGGAAGCGGGTATTTTTCATGGATTTATTCAGGAGACTATTTGGGAACAGGAAACACAATATTGGGACTTTCTCCCTTCTGTCTTTGGGAAGCGGGTATTTTTCATGGATTTATTCAGGTGACTATTTGGGAACAGGAAACAAAATATTGGGACTTTATCCCTTCTGTCTTGGGGAAGCGGGTATTTTTCATTGATTTATTCAGGAGACTATTTGGGATCAGGAAACAAAATATTGGGACTTTATCCCTTCTGTCTTGGGGAAGCGTGTATTTTTCATGGATTTATTCAGGAGACTATTTGGGAACAGGAAACAAAATATTGGGACTTTCTCCCTTCTGTCTATGGGAAGCGGGTATTTTTCATGGATTTATTCAGGTGACTATTTGGGAACAGGAAACAAAATATTGGGACTTTATCCCTTCTGTCTTGGGGAAGCGGGGATTTTTCATGGATTTATTCAGGAGACTATTTGGGATCAGGAAACAAAATATTGGGACTTTATCCCTTCTGTCTTGGAGAAGCGGGTATTTTTCCTGGATTTATTCAGGAGACTATTTGGGAACAGGAAACAAAATATTGGGACTTTATCCCTTCTGTCTTGGGGAAGCGGGTATTTTTCATGGATTTATTCAGGAGACAATTTGGGAACAGGAAACAATATATTGGGACTTTATCCCTTCTGTCTTGGGGAAGCGGGGATTTTTCATGGATTTATTCATGAGACAATATGGGATCAGGAAACAAAATATTGGGACTTTATCCCTTCTGTCTTGGGGAAGCGGGGATTTTTCATAGACTTATTCAGGATACTATTTGGGAACAGGAAACAAAATATAGGGACTTTATCCCTTCTGTCTTGGGGAAGCGCGTATTTTTCATGGATTTATTCAGGAGACAATTTGGGAACAGGAAACAAAGTATTGGGACTTTATCCCTTCTGTCTTGGGGAAGCGGGTATTTTTCATGGATTTATTCAGGAGACAATTTGGGAACAGGAAACAAAATATTGGGACTTTATCCCTTCTGTCTTGGGGATGCGGGTATTTTTCATGGATTTATTCAGGAGACAATTTGGGAACAGGAAACAAAATATTGGGACTTTATCCCTTCTGTCTTGGGGAAGCGGGTATTTTTCATTGATTTATTCAGGAGACAATTTGGGAACAGGAAACAAAATATTGGGACTTTATCCCTTCTGTCTTGGGGAAGCGGGTATTTTTCATTGATTTATTCAGGAGACTATTTGGGATCAGGAAACAAAATATTGGGACTTTATACCTTCTGTCTTGGGGAAGCGTGTATTTTTCATGGATTTATTCAGGAGACTATTTGGGAACAGGAAACAAAATATTGGGTCTTTATCCCTTCTGTCTTGGGGAAGCGGGTATTTTTCATGGATTTATTCAGGAGACTATTTGGGAACAGGAAACACAATATTGGGACTTTCTTCCTTCTGTCTTTGGGAAGCGGGTATTTTTCATGGATTTATTCAGGTGACTATTTGGGAACAGGAAACAAAATATTGGGACTTTATCCCTTCTGTCTTGGGGAAGCGGGGATTTTTCATGGATTTATTCAGGAGACTATTTGGGATCAGGGAACAAAATATTGGGACTTTATCCCTTCTGTCTTGGAGAAGCGGGTATTTTTCCCGATTTATTCAGGAGACTATTTGGGAACAGGAAACAAAATATTGGGACTTTATCCCTTCTGTCTTGGGGAAGCGGGTATTTTTCATTGATTTATTCAGGAGACAATTTGGGATCAGGAAACAAAATATTGGGACTTTATCCCTTCTGTCTTGGGGAAGCGGGGATTTTTCATGGATTTATTCTTGAGACTATTTGGGAACAGGAAACAAATTATTGGGACTTTATCCCTTCTGTCTTGGGGAAGCGGGTATTTTTCATGGATTTATTCAGGAGACAATTTGGGAACAGGAAACAATATATTGGGACTTTATCCCTTCTGTCTTGGGGAAGCGGGGATATTTCATGGATATATTCAGGAGACAATTTGGGATCAGGAAAAAAAATATTGGGACTTTATCCCTTCTGTCTTGGGGAAGCGGGTATTTTTCATTGATTTATTCAGGAGACTATTTGGGAACAGGAAACAAAATATTGGGACTTTATCCCTTCTGTCTTGTGGAAGCGGGTATTTTTCATTGATTTATTCAGGAGACTATTTGGGAACAGGAAACAAAATATTGGGACTTTATCCCTTCTGTCTTGGGGAAGCGGGGATTTTTCATAGACTTATTCAGGAGACTATTTGGGAACAGGAAACAAAATATAGGGACTTTATACCTTCTGTCTTGGGGAAGCGGGTATTTTTCATGGATTTATTCAGGAGACAATTTGGGAACAGGAAACAAAGTATTGGGACTTTATCCCTTCTGTCTTGGGGAAGCGGGTATTTTTCATGGATTTATTCAGGAGACAATTTGGGAACAGGAAACAAAATATTGGGACTTTATCCCTTCTGTCTTGGGGAAGCGGGTATTTTTCATGGATTTATTCAGGAGACAATTTGGGAACAGGATACAAAATATTGGGACTTTATCCCTTCTGTCTTGGGGAAGCGGGTATTTTTCATGGATTTATTCAGGAGACTATTTGGGAACAGGAAACAAAATATTGGGACTTTCTCCCTTCTGTCTTTGGGAAGCGGGTATTTTTCATGGATTTATTCAGTTGACTATTTGGGAACAGGAAACAAAATATTGGGACTTTATCCCTTCTGTCTTGGGGAAGCGGGGATTTTTCATGGATTTATTCAGGAGACTATTTGGGATCAGGAAACAAAATATTGGGACTTTATCCCTTCTGTCTTGGAGAAGCGGGTATTTTTCCTGGATTTATTCAGGAGACTATTTGGGAACAAGAAACAAAATATTGGGACTTTATCCCTTCTGTCTTGGGGAAGCGGGTATTTTTCATTGATTTATTCAGGAGACAATTTGGGATCAGGAAACAAAATATTGGGACTTTATCCCTTCTGTCTTGGGGAAGCGGGGATTTTTCATGGATTTATTCTGGAGACTATTTGGGAACAAGAAACAAATTATTGGGACTTTATCCCTTCTGTCTTGGGGAAGCGGGTATTTTTCATGGATTTATTCAGGAGACAATTTGGGAACAGGAAACAATATATTGGGACTTTATCCCTTCTGTCTTGGGGAAGCGGGGATTTTTCATAGATTTATTCAGGAGACAATTTGGGATCAGGAAACAAAATATTGGGTCTTTATCCCTTCTGTCTTGGGGAAGCGGGTATTTTTCATTGATTTATTCAGGAGACTATTTGGGAACAGGAAACAAAATATTGGGACTTTATCCCTTCTGTCTTGGGGAAGCGGGTATTTTTCATTGATTTATTCAGGAGACTATTTGGGAACAGGAAACAAAATATTGGGACTTTATCCCTTCTGTCTTGGGGAAGCGGGGATTTTTCATAGACTTATTCAGGAGACTATTTGGGAACAGGAAACAAAATATAAGGACTTTATCCCTTCTGTCTTGGGGAAGCGGGTATTTTTCATGGATTTATTCAGGAGACAATTTGGGAACAGGAAAAAAAGTATTGGGACTTTATCCCTTCTGTCTTGGGGAAGCGGGTATTTTTCATGTATTTATTCAGGAGACAATTTGGGAACAGGAAACAAAATATTGGGACTTTATCCCTTCTGTCTTGGGGAAGCGGGTATTTTTCATGGATTTATTCAGGAGACAATTTGGGAACAGGAAACAAAATATTGGGACTTTATCCCTTCTGTCTTGGGGAAGCGGGTATTTTTCATTGATTTATTCAGGAGACAATTTGGGAACAGGAAACAAAATATTGGGACTTTATCCCTTCTGTCTTGGGGAAGCGGGTATTTTTCATTGATTTATTCAGGAGACAATTTGGGAACAGGAAACAAAATATTGGGACTTTATCCCTTCTGTCTTGGGGAAGCGGGTATTTTTCATTGATTTATTCAGGAGACAATTTGGGAACAGGAAACAAAATATTGGGACTTTATCCCTTCTGTCTTGGGGAAGCGGGTATTTTTCATTGATTTATTCAGGAGACAATTTGGGAACAGGAAACAAAATATTGGGACTTTATCCCTTCTGTCTTGGGGAAGCGGGTATTTTTCATTGATTTATTCAGGAGACAATTTGGGAACAGGAAACAAAATATTGGGACTTTATCCCTTCTGTCTTGGGGAAGCGGGTATTTTTCATTTTTTTATTCAGGAGACTATTTGGGATCAGGAAACAAAATATTGGGACTTTATCCCTTCTGTCTTGGGGAAGCGTGTATTTTTCATGGATTTATTCAGGAGACTATTTGGGAACAGGAAACAAAATATTGGGTCTTTATCCCTTCTGTCTTGGGGAAGCGGGTATTTTTCATGGATTTATTCAGGAGACTATTTGGGAACAGGAAACAAAATATTGGGACTTTCTGCCTTCTGTCTTTGGGAAGCGGGTATTTTTCATGGATTTATTCAGGTGACTATTTGGGAACTGGAAACAAAATATTGGGACTTTATACCTTCTGTCTTGGGGAAGCGGGGATTTTTCATGGATTTATTCAGGAGACTATTTGGGATCAGGAAACAAAATATTGGGACTTTATCCCTTCTGTCTTGGAGAAGCGGGTATTTTTCCTGGATTTATTCAGGAGACGATTTGTGAACAGGAAACAAAATATTGGGACTTTATCCCTTCTGTCTTGGGGAAGCGGGTATTTTTCATTGATTTATTCAGGAGACAATTTGGGATCAGGAAACAAAATATTGGGACTTTATCCCTTCTGTCTTGGAGAAGCGGATATTTTTCATGGATTTATTCAGGAGACTATTTGGGAACAGGAAACAAAATATTGGGACTTTATCCCTTCTGTCTTGGGGAAGCGGATATTTTTCATTGATTTATTCAGGAGACTATTTGGGATCAGGAAACAAAATACTGGGACTTTATCCCTTCTGTCTTGGGGAAGCGGGTATTTTTCATGGATTTATTCAGGAGACAATTTGGGAACAGGAAACAAAATATTGGGACTTTATCCCTTCTGTCTTGGGGAAGCGGGTATTTTTCATGGATTTATTCAGGAGACTATTTGGGAACAGGAAACAAAATATTGGGACTTTATCCCTTCTGTCTTGGGGAAGCGGGTATTTTTCATGGATTTATTCAGGAGACTATTTGGGAACAGGAAACAAAATATTGGACTTTCTCCCTTCTGTCTTTGGGAAGCGGGTATTTTTCATGGATTTATTCAGGTGACTATTTGGGAACAGGAAACAAAATATTGGGATTTATCCCTTCTGTCTTGGGGAAGCGGGGATTTTTCATGGAATTATTCATGAGACTATTTGGGATCAGGAACCAAAATATTGGGACTTTATCCATTCTGTCTTGGAGAAGCGGTTATTTTTCCTGGATTTATTCAGGAGACTATTTGGGAACAGGAAACAAAATATTGGGACTTTATCCCTTCTGTCTTGGGGAAGCGGGTATTTTTCATTGATTTATTCAGGAGACTATTTGGGATCAGGAAACAAAATACTGGGACTTTATCCCTTCTGTCTTGGGGAAGCGGGTATTTTTCATGGATTTATTCAGGAGACAATTTGGGAACAGGAAACAAAATATTGGGACTTTGTCCATTCTGTCTTGGGGAAGCGGGTATTTTTCATGGATTTATTCAGGAGACAATTTGGGAACAGGAAACAAAATATTGGGACTTTATCCCTTCTGTCTTGGGGAAGCAGGTATTTTTCATTCATTTATTCAGGAGACAATTTGGGAACAGGAAACAAAATATTGGGACTTTATCCCTTCTGTCTTGGGGAAGCGGGTATTTTTCATTGATTTATTCAGGAGACTATTTGGGATCAGGAAACAAAATATTGGGACTTTATCCCTTCTGTCTTGGGGAAGCGGGTATTTTTCATTGATTTATTCAGGAGACAATTTGGGAACAGGAAACAAAATATTGGGACTTTATCCCTTCTGTCTTGGGGAAGCGGGTATTTATCATTGATTTATTCAGGAGACAATTTGGGATCAGGAAACAAAATATTGGGACTTTATCCCTTCTGTCTTGGGGAAGCGGGGATTTTTCATGGATTTATTCTGGAGACTATTTGGGAACAGGAAACAAATTATAGGGACTTTATCCCTTCTGTCTTGGGGAAGCGGGTATTTTTCATGGATTTATTCAGGAGACAATTTCGGAACAGGAAACAATATATTGGGACTTTATCCCTTCTGTCTTGGGGAAGCGGGGATATTTCATGGATATATTCAGGAGACAATTTGGGATCAGGAAACAAAATATTGGGACTTTATCCCTTCTGTCTTGGGGAAGCGGGTATTTTTCATTGATTTATTCAGGAGACTATTTGGGAACAGGAAACAAAATATTGGGACTTTATCCCTTCTGTCTTGGGGAAGCGGGGATTTTTCATAGACTTATTCAGGAGACTATTTGGGAACAGGAAACAAAATATAGGGACTTTATCCCTTCTGTCTTGGGGAAGCGGGTATTTTTCATGGATTTATTCAGGAGACAATTTGGGAACAGGAAACAAAATATTGGGACTTTATCCCTTCTGTCTTGGGGAAGCGGGTATTTTTCATGGATTTATTCAGGAGACAATTTGGGAACAGGAAACAAAATATTGGGACTTTATCCCTTCTGTCTTGGGGAAGCGGGTATTTTTCATGGATTTATTCATGAGACTATTTGGGAACAGGAAACAAAATATTGGGACTTTCTCCCTTCTGTCTTTGGGAAGCGGGTATTTTTCATGGATTTATTCAGGTGACTATTTGGGAACAGGAAACAAAATATTGGGACTTTATCCCTTCTGTCTTGGGGAAGCGGGGATTTTTCATGGATTTATTCAGGAGACTATTTGGGATCAGGAAACAAAATATTGGGACTTTATCCCTTCTGTCTTGGAGAAGCGGGTATTTTTCCTGGATTTATTCAGGAGACTATTTGGGAACAGGAAACAAAATATTGGGACTTTATCCCTTCTGTCTTTGGGAAGCGGGTATTTTTCATGGATTTATTCAGGTGACTATTTGGGAACAGGAAACAAAATATTGGGACTTTATCCCTTCTGTCTTGGGGAAGCGGGGATTTTTCATGGATTTATTCAGGAGACTATTTGGGATCAGGAAACAAAATATTGGGACTTTATCCCTTCTGTCTTGGGGAAGCGGGTATTTTTCATGGATTTATTCAGGAGACTATTTGGGAACAGGAAACAAAATATTGGGACTTTCTCCCTTCTGTCTTTGGGAAGCGGGTATTTTTCATGGATTTATTCAGGTGACTATTTGGGAACAGGAAACAAAATATTGGGACTTTATCCCTTCTGTCTTGGGGAAGCGGGGATTTTTCATGGATTTATTCAGGAGACTATTTGGGATCAGGAAACAAAATATTGGGACTTTATCCCTTCTGTCTTGGAGAAGCGGGTATTTTTCCTGGATTTATTCAGGAGACTATTTGGGAACAGGAAACAAAATATTGGGACTTTATCCCTTCTGTCTTGGGGAAGCGGGTATTTTTCATTGATTTATTCAGGAGACAATTTGGGATCAGGAAACAAAATATTGGGACTTTATCCCTTCTGTCTTGGGGAAGCGGGGATTTTTCATGGATTTATTCTGGAGACTATTTGGGAACAGGAAACAAATTATTAGGACTTTATCCCTTCTGTCTTGGGGAAGCGGGTATTTTTCATGGATTTATTCAGGAGACAATTTGGGAACAGGAAACAATATATTGGGACTTTATCCCTTCTGTTTTTTGGAAGCGGGGATTTTTCATAGATTTATTCAGGAGACAATTTGGCATCAGGAAACAAAATATTGGGACTTTATCCCTTCTGTCTTGGGGAAGCGGGTATTTTTCATTGATTTATTCAGGAGACTATTTGGGAACAGGAAACAAAATATTGGGACTTTATCCCTTCTGTCTTGGGGAAGCGGGTATTTTTCATTGATTTATTCAGGAGACTATTTGGGAACAGGAAACAAAATATTGGTACTTTATCCCTTCTGTCTTGTGGAAGCGGGTATTTTTCATTGATTTATTCAGGAGACTATTTGGGAACAGGAAACAAAATATTGGGACTTTATCCCTTCTGTCTTGGGGAAGCGGGGATTTTTCATAGACTTATTCAGGAGACTATTTGGGAACAGGAAACAAAATATAGGGACTTTATCCCTTCTGTCTTGGGGAAGCGGGTATTTTTCATGGATTTATTCAGGAGACAATTTGGGAACAGGAAACAAAGTATTGGGACTTTATCCCTTCTGTCTTGGGGAAGCGGGTATTTTTCATTGATTTATTCAGGAGACAATTTGGGAACAGGAAACAAAATATTGGGACTTTATCCCTTCTGTCTTGGGGAAGCGGGTATTTTTCATTGATTTATTCAGGAGACTATTTGGGATCAGGAAACAAAATATTGGGACTTTATCCCTTCTGTCTTGGGGAAGCGTGTATTTTTCATGGATTTATACAGGAGACTATTTGGGAACAGGAAACAAAATATTGGGTCTTTATCCCTTCTGTCTTGGGGAAGCGGGTATTTTTCATGGATTTATTCAGGAGACTATTTGGGAACAGGAAACAAAATATTGGGACTTTCTCCCTTCTGTCTTTGGGAAGCGGGTATTTTTCATGGATTTATTCAGGTGACTATTTGGGAACTGGAAACAAAATATTGGGACTTTATCCCTTCTGTCTTGGGGAAGCGGGGATTTTTCATGGATTTATTCAGGAGACTATTTGGGATCAGGAAACAAAATATTGGGACTTTATCCCTTCTGTCTTGGAGAAGCGGGTATTTTTCCTGGATTTATTCAGGAGACTATTTGTGAACAGGAAACAAAATATTGGGACTTTATCCCTTCTGTCTTGGGGAAGCGGGTATTTTTCATTGATTTATTCAGGAGACAATTTGGGATCAGGAAACAAAATATTGGGACTTTATCCCTTCTGTCTTGGAGAAGCGGATATTTTTCATGGATTTATTCAGGAGACTATTTGGGAACAGGAAACAAAATATTGGGACTTTATCCCTTCTGTCTTGGGGAAGCGGATATTTTTCATTGATTTATTCAGGAGACTATTTGGGATCAGGAAACAAAATACTGGGACTTTATCCCTTCTGTCTTGGGGAAGCGGGTATTTTTCATGGATTTATTCAGGAGACAATTTGGGAACAGGAAACAAAATATTGGGACTTTATCCCTTCTGTCTTGGGGAAGCGGGTATTTTTCATTGATTTATTCAGGAGACAATTTGGGAACAGGAAACAAAATATTGGGACTTTATCCCTTCTGTCTTGGGGAAGCGGTTATTTTTCATTGATTTATTCAGGAGACTATTTGGGATCAGGAAACAAAATATTGGGACTTTATCCCTTCTATCTTGGGGAAACGGGTATTTTTCATGGATTTATTCAGGAGACTATTTGGGAACAGGAAACAAAATATTGGGACTTTATCCCTTCTGTCTTGGGGAAGCGGGTATTTTTCATGGATTTATTCAGGAGACTATTTGGGAACAGGAAACAAAATATTGGACTTTCTCCCTTCTGTCTTTGGGAAGCGGGTATTTTTCATGGATTTATTCAGGTGACTATTTGGGAACAGGAAACAAAATATTGGGACTTTATCCCTTCTGTCTTGGGGAAGCGGTTATTTTTCATTGATTTATTCAGGAGACTATTTGGGATCAGGAAACAAATTATTGGGACTTTATCCCTTCCGTCTTGGGGAAGCGGGTATTTTTCATGGATTTATTCAGGAGACAATTTGGGAACAGGAAATAAAATATTGGGACTTTGTCCATTCTGTCTTGGGGAAGCGGGTATTTTTCATGGATTTATTCAGGAGACTATTTGGGAACAGGAAACAAAATATTGGGACTTTATCCCTTCTGTCTTGGGGAAGCGGGGATTTTTCATAGACTTATTCAGGAGACTATTTGGGAACAGGAAACAAAATATTGGGACTTTATCCCTTCTGTCTTGGGGAAGCGGGTATTTTTCATGGATTTATTCAGGAGACAATTTGGGAACAGGAAACAAAGTATTGGGACTTTATCCCTTCTGTCTTGGGGAAGCGGGTATTTTTCATTGATTTATTCAGGAGACAATTTGGGAACAGGAAACAAAATATTGGGACTTTATCCCTTCTGTCTTGGGGAAGGGGGTATTTTTCATTGATTTATTCAGGAGACTATTTGGGATCAGGAAACAAAATATTGGGACTTTATCCCTTCTGTCTTGGGGAAGCGTGTATTTTTCATGGATTTATACAGGAGACTATTTGGGAACAGGAAACAAAATATTGGGTCTTTATCCCTTCTGTCTTGGGGAAGCGGGTATTTTTCATGGATTTATTCAGGAGACTATTTGGGAACAGGAAACAAAATATTGGGACTTTCTCCCTTCTGTCTTTGGGAAGCGGGTATTTTTCATGGATTTATTCAGGTGACTATTTGGGAACTGGAAACAAAATATTGGGACTTTATCCCTTCTGTCTTGGGGAAGCGGGGATTTTTCATGGATTTATTCAGGAGACTATTTGGGATCAGGAAACAAAATATTGGGACTTTATCCCTTCTGTCTTGGAGAAGCGGGTATTTTTCCTGGATTTATTCAGGAGACTATTTGTGAACAGGAAACAAAATATTGGGACTTTATCCCTTCTGTCTTGGGGAAGCGGGTATTTTTCATTGATTTATTCAGGAGACAATTTGGGATCAGGAAACAAAATATTGGGACTTTATCCCTTCTGTCTTGGAGAAGCGGATATTTTTCATGGATTTATTCAGGAGACTATTTGGGAACAGGAAACAAAATATTGGGACTTTATCCCTTCTGTCTTGGGGAAGCGGATATTTTTCATTGATTTATTCAGGAGACTATTTGGGATCAGGAAACAAAATACTGGGACTTTATCCCTTCTGTCTTGGGGAAGCGGGTATTTTTCATGGATTTATTCAGGAGACAATTTGGGAACAGGAAACAAAATATTGGGACTTTATCCCTTCTGTCTTGGGGAAGCGGGTATTTTTCATTGATTTATTCAGGAGACAATTTGGGAACAGGAAACAAAATATTGGGACTTTATCCCTTCTGTCTTGGGGAAGCGGGTATTTTTCATTGATTTATTCAGGAGACTATTTGGGATCAGGAAACAAAATATTGGGACTTTATCCCTTCTATCTTGGGGAAACGGGTATTTTTCATGGATTTATTCAGGAGACTATTTGGGAACAGGAAACAAAATATTGGGACTTTATCCCTTCTGTCTTGGGGAAGCGGGTATTTTTCATGGATTTATTCAGGAGACTATTTGGGAACAGGAAACAAAATATTGGACTTTCTCCCTTCTGTCTTTGGGAAGCGGGTATTTTTCATGGATTTATTCAGGTGACTATTTGGGAACAGGAAACAAAATATTGGGACTTTATCCCTTCTGTCTTGGGGAAGCGGTTATTTTTCATTGATTTATTCAGGAGACTATTTGGGATCAGGAAACAAATTATTGGGACTTTATCCCTTCCGTCTTGGGGAAGCGGGTATTTTTCATGGATTTATTCAGGAGACAATTTGGGAACAGGAAATAAAATATTGGGACTTTGTCCATTCTGTCTTGGGGAAGCGGGTATTTTTCATGGATTTATTCAGGAGACAATTTGGGAACAGGAAACAAAATATTGGGACTTTATCCCTTCTGTCTTGGGGAAGCGGGTATTTTTCATTGATTTATTCAGGAGACAATTTGGGAACAGGAAACAAAATATTGGGACTTTATCCCTTCTGTCTTGGGGAAGCGGGTATTTTTCATTGATTTATGCAGGAGACTATTTGGGATCAGGAAACACAATATTGGGACTTTATCCTTTCTGTCTTGGGGAAGCGGGTATTTTTGATTGATTTATTCAGGAGACAATTTGGGAACAGGAAACAAAATATTGGGACTTTATCCCTTCTGTCTTGGGGAAGCGGGTATTTTTCATTGATTTATTCAGGAGACTATTTGGGATCAGGAAACAAAATATTGGGACTTTATCCTTTCTGTCTTGGGGAAGCGGGTATTTTTCATTGATTTATTCAGGAGACTATTTGGGAACAGGAAACAAAATATTGGGACTTTCTCCCTTCTGTCTTTGGGAAGCGGGTATTTTTCATGGATTTATTCAGGTGACTATTTGGGAACAGGAAACAAAATATTGGGACTTTATCCCTTCTGTCTTGGGCAAGCGGGGATTTTTCATGGATTTATTCAGGAGACTATTTGGGATCAGGAAACAAAATATTGGGACTTTATCCCTTCTGTCTTGGGGAAGCGGGTATTTTTCATTGATTTATTCAGGAGACAATTTGGGAACAGGAAACAAAATATTGGGACTTTATCCCTTCTGTCTTGGGGAAGCGGGTATTTTTCATTGATTTATTCAGGAGACTATTTGGGATCAGGAAACAAAATATTGGGACTTTATCCCTTCTGTCTTGGAGAAGCGGGTATTTTTCCTGGATTTATTCAGGAGACTATTAGTGAACAGGAAACAAAATATTGGGACTTTATCCCTTCTGTCTTGGGGAAGCGGGTATTTTTCATTGATTTATTCAGGAGACAATTTGGGATCAGGAAACAAAATATTGGGACTTTATCCCTTCTGTCTTGGAGAAGCGGATATTTTTCATGGATTTATTCAGGAGACTATTTGGGAACAGGAAACAAAATATTGGGACTTTATCCCTTCTGTCTTGGGGAAGCGGACATTTTTCATTGATTTATTCAGGAGACTATTTGGGATCAGGAAACAAAATACTGGGACTTTATCCCTTCTGTCTTGGGGAAGCGGGTATTTTTCATGGATTTATTCAGGAGACAATTTGGGAACAGGAAACAAAATATTGGGACTTTATCCCTTCTGTCTTGGGGAAGCGGGTATTTTTCATGGATTTATTCAGGAGACAATTTGGGAACAGGAAACAAAATATTGGGACTTTATCCCTTCTGTCTTGGGGAAGCGGGTATTTTTCATTGATTTATTCAGGAGACAATTTGGGAACAGGAAACAAAATATTGGGACTTTATCCCTTCTGTCTTGGGGAAGCGGGTATTTTTCATTGATTTATGCAGGAGACTATTTGGGATCAGGAAACACAATATTGGGACTTTATCCTTTCTGTCTTGGGGAAGCGGGTATTTTTGATTGATTTATTCAGGAGACAATTTGGGAACAGGAAACAAAATATTGGGACTTTATCCCTTCTGTCTTGGGGAAGCGGGTATTTTTCATTGATTTATTCAGGAGACTATTTGGGATCAGGAAACAAAATATTGGGACTTTATCCTTTCTGTCTTGGGGAAGCGGGTATTTTTCATTGATTTATTCAGGAGACTATTTGGGAACAGGAAACAAAATATTGGGACTTTCTCCCTTCTGTCTTTGGGAAGCGGGTATTTTTCATGGATTTATTCAGGTGACTATTTGGGAACAGGAAACAAAATATTGGGACTTTATCCCTTCTGTCTTGGGCAAGCGGGGATTTTTCATGGATTTATTCAGGAGACTATTTGGGATCAGGAAACAAAATATTGGGACTTTATCCCTTCTGTCTTGGGGAAGCGGGTATTTTTCATTGATTTATTCAGGAGACAATTTGGGAACAGGAAACAAAATATTGGGACTTTATCCCTTCTGTCTTGGGGAAGCGGGTATTTTTCATTGATTTATTCAGGAGACTATTTGGGATCAGGAAACAAAATATTGGGACTTTATCCCTTCTGTCTTGGAGAAGCGGGTATTTTTCCTGGATTTATTCAGGAGACTATTAGTGAACAGGAAACAAAATATTGGGACTTTATCCCTTCTGTCTTGGGGAAGCGGGTATTTTTCATTGATTTATTCAGGAGACAATTTGGGATCAGGAAACAAAATATTGGGACTTTATCCCTTCTGTCTTGGAGAAGCGGATATTTTTCATGGATTTATTCAGGAGACTATTTGGGAACAGGAAACAAAATATTGGGACTTTATCCCTTCTGTCTTGGGGAAGCGGACATTTTTCATTGATTTATTCAGGAGACTATTTGGGATCAGGAAACAAAATACTGGGACTTTATCCCTTCTGTCTTGGGGAAGCGGGTATTTTTCATGGATTTATTCAGGAGACAATTTGGGAACAGGAAACAAAATATTGGGACTTTATCCCTTCTGTCTTGGGGAAGCGGGTATTTTTCATGGATTTATTCAGGAGACAATTTGGGAACAGGAAACAAAATATTGGGACTTTATCCCTTCTGTCTTGGGGAAGCGGGTATTTTTCATTGATTTATTCAGGAGACAATTTGGGAACAGGAAACAAAATATTGGGACTTTATCCCTTCTGTCTTGGGGAAGCGGGTATTTTTCATTGATTTATTCAGGAGACTATTTGGGATCAGGAAACAAAATATTGGGACTTTATCCCTTCTATCTTGGGGAAACGGGTATTTTTCATGGATTTATTCAGGAGACTATTTGGGAACAGGAAACAAAATATTGGGACTTTATCCCTTCTGTCTTGGGGAAGCGGGTATCTTTCATGGATTTATTCAGGAGACTATTTGGGAACAGGAAACAAAATATTGGGACTTTATCCCTTCTGTCTTGGGGAAGCGGGGATTTTTCATGGAATTATTCATGAGACTATTTGGGATCAGGAAACAAAATATTGGGACTTTATCCATTCTGTCTTGGAGAAGCGGTTATTTTTCCTGGATTTATTCAGGAGACTATTTGGGAACAGGAAACAAAATATTGAGACTTTATCCCTTCTGTCTTGGGGAAGCGGGTATTTTTCATTGATTTATTCAGGAGACTATTTGGGATCAGGAAACAAAATACTGGGACTTTATCCCTTCTGTCTTGGGGAAGCGGGTATTTTTCATGGATTTATTCAGGAGACAATTTGGGAACAGGAAACAAAATATTGGGACTTTGTCCATTCTGTCTTGGGGAAGCGGGTATTTTTCATGGATTTATTCAGGAGACTATTTGGGATCAGGAAACAAAATATTGGGACTTTATCCTTTCTGTCTTGTGGAAGCGGGTATTTTTCATTGATTTATTCAGGAGACAATTTGGGAACAGGAAACAAAATATTGGGACTTTATCCCTTCTGTCTTGGGGAAGCGGGTATTTTTCATTGATTTATTCAGGAGACTATTTGGGAACAGGAAACAAAATATTGGGACTTTCTCCGTTCTGTCTTTGGGAAGCGGGTATTTTTCATGGATTTATTCAGGTGACTATTTGGGAACAGGAAACAATATATTGGGACTTTATCCCTTCTGTCTTGGGCAAGCGGGGATTTTTCATGGATTTATTCAGGAGACTATTTGGGATCAGGAAACAAAATATTGGGACTTTATCCCTTCTGTCTTGGGGAAGCGGGTATTTTTCATTGATTTATTCAGGAGACAATTTGGGAACAGGAAACAAGATATTGGGACTTTATCCCTTCTGTCTTGGGGAAGCGGGTATTTTTCATTGACTTATTCAGGAGACTATTTGGGATCAGGAAACAAAATATTGGGACTTTATCCCTTCTGTCTTGGGGAAGCGGGTATTTTTCATGGATTTATTCAGGAGACTATTTGGGAACAGGAAACAAAATATTGGACTTTCTCCCTTCTGTCTTTGGGAAGCGGGTATTTTTCATGGATTTATTCAGTTGACTATTTGGGAACAGGAAACAAAATATTGGGACTTTATCCCTTCTGTCTTGGGGAAGCGGGGATTTTTCATGGAATTATTCATGAGACTATTTGGGATCAGGAAACAAAATATTGGGACTTTATCCATTCTGTCTTGGAGAAGCGGTTATTTTTCCTGGATTTATTCAGGAGACTATTTGGGAACAGGAAACAAAATATTGGGACTTTATCCCTTCTGTCTTGGGGAAGCGGGTATTTTTCATTGATTTATTCAGGAGACTATTTGGGATCAGGAAACAAAATACTGGGACTTTATCCCTTCTGTCTTGGGGAAGCGGGTATTTTTCATGGATTTATTCAGGAGACAATTTGGGAACAGGAAACAAAATATTGGGACTTTGTCCATTCTGTCTTGGGGAAGCGGGTATTTTTCATGGATTTATTCAGGAGACAATTTGGGAACAGGAAACAAAATATTGGGACTTTATCCCTTCTGTCTTGGGGAAGCGGGTATTTTTCATTGATTTATTCAGGAGACAATTTGGGAACAGGAAACAAAATATTGGGACTTTATCCCTTCTGTCTTGGGGAAGCGGGTATTTTTCATTGATTTATTCAGGAGACTATTTGGGATCAGGAAACAAAATATTGGGACTTTATCCTTTCTGTCTTGGGGAAGCGGGTATTTTTCATTGATTTATTCAGGAGACAATTTGGGAACAGGAAACAAAATATTGGGACTTTATCCCTTCTGTCTTGGGGAAGCGGGTATTTTTCATTGATTTATTCAGGAGACTATATGGGATCAGGAAACAAAATATTGGGACTTTATCCTTTCTGTCTTGGGGAAGCGGGTATTTTTCATTGATTTATTCAGGAGACTATTTGGGAACAGGAAACAAAATATTGGGACTTTCTCCCTTCTGTCTTTGGGAAGCGGGTATTTTTCATGGATTTATTCAGGAGACTATTTGGGAACAGGAAACAAAATATTGGGACTTTATCCCTTCTGTCTTGGGGAAGCGGGTATTTTTCATTGACTTATTCAGGAGACTATTTGGGAACAGGAAACAAAATATTGGGACTTTATCCCTTCTGTCTTGGGGAAGCGGGTATTTTTCATTGATTTATTCAGGAGACAATTTGGGATCAGGAAACAAAATATTGGGACTTTATCCCTTCTGTCTTGGGGAAGCGGGTATTTTTCATTGACTTATTCAGGAGACTATTTGGGATCAGGAAACAAAATATTGGGACTTTATCCCTTCTGTCTTGGGGAAGCGGGTATTTTTCATGGATTTATTCAGGAGACTATTTGGGAACAGGAAACAAAATATTGGGACTTTCTCCCTTCTGTCTTTGGGAAGCGGGTATTTTTCATGGATTTATTCAGGTGACTATTTGGGAACAGGAAACAAAATATTGGGACTTTATCCCTTCTGTCTTGGGGAAGCGGGGATTTTTCATGGATTTATTCAGGAGACTATTTGGGATCAGGACACAAAATATTGGGACTTTATCCCTTCTGTCTTGGAGAAGCGGGTATTTTTCCTGGATTTATTCAGGAGACTATTTGGGAACAGGAAACAAAATATTGGGACTTTATCCCTTCTGTCTTGGGGAAGCGGGTATTTTTCATTGATTTATTCAGGAGACAATTTGGGATCAGGAAACAAAATATTCGGACTTTATCCCTTCTGTCTTGGAGAAACGGATATTTTTCATGGATTTATTCAGGAGACTATTTGGGAACAGGAAAACAAATATTGGGACTTTATCCCTTCTGTCTTGGGGAAGCGGGTATTTTTCATTGATTTATTCAGGAGACTATTTGGGATCAGGAAACAAAATACTGGGACTTTATCCCTTCTGTCTTGGGGAAGCAGGTATTTTACATGGATTTATTCAGGAGACAATTTGGGAACAGGAAATGAAATATTGGGACTTTATCCCTTCTGTCTTGGGGAAGCGGGTATTTTTCATTGATTTATTCAGGAGACTATTTGGGATCAAGAAACAAAATATTGGGACTTTATCCTTTCTGTCTTGGGGAAGCGGGTATTTTTCATTGATTTATTCAGGAGACTATTTGGGAACAGGAAACAAAATATTGGGACTTTATCCCTTCTGTCTTGGGGAAGCGGGTATTTTTCCTGGATTTATTCAGGAGACTATTTGGGAACAGGAAACAAAATATTGGGACTTTCTCCCTTCTGTCTTTGGGAAGCGGGTATTTTTCATGGATTTATTCAGGTGACTATTTGGGAACAGGAAACAAAATATTGGGACTTTATCCCTTCTGTCTTGGGCAAGCGGGGATTTTTCATGGATTTATTCAGGAGACTATTTGGGATCAGGAAACAAAATATTGGGACTTTATCCCTTCTGTCTTGGGGAAGCGGGTATTTTTCATTGATTTATTCAGGAGACAATTTGGGAACAGGAAACAAAATATTGGGACTTTATCCCTTCTGTCTTGGGGAAGCGGGTATTTTTCATTGATTTATTCAGGAGACTATTTGGGATCAGGATACAAAATATTGGGACTTTATCCTTTCTGTCTTGGGGAAGCGGGTATTTTTCATGGATTTATTCAGGAGACTATTTGGGAACAGGAAACAAAATATTGGGACTTTATCCCTTCTGTCTTGGGGAAGCGGGTATTTTTCATGGATTTATTCAGGAGACTATTTGGGAACAGGAAACAAAATATTGGGACTTTCGCCCTTCTGTCTTTGGGAAGCGGGTATTTTTCATGGATTTATTCAGGTGACTATTTGGGAACAGGAAACAAAATATTGGGACTTTATCCCTTCTGTCTTTGGGAAGCGAGGATTTTTCATGTATTTATTCAGGAGACTATTTGGGATCAGGAAACAAAATATTGGGACTTTATCTCTTCTGTCTTGGAGAAGCGGGTATTTTTCCTGGATTTATTCAGGAGACAATTTGGGAACAGGAAACAAAATATTGGGACTTTATCCCTTCTGTCTTGGGGAAGCGGGTATTTTTCATTGATTTATTCAGGAGACAATTTGGGATCAGGAAACAAAATATTGGGACTTTATCCCTTCTGTCTTGGAGAAGCGGATATTTTTCATGGATTTATTCAGGAGACTATTTGGGAACAGGAAACAAAATATTGGGACTTTATCCCTTCTGTCTTGGGGAAGCGGGTATTTTTCATGGATTTATTCAAGAGACTATTTGGGAACAGGAAACAAAATATTGGGACTTTATCCCTTCTGTCTTGGGGAAGCGGGTATTTTTCATGGATTTATTCAGGAGACTATTTGGGAACAGGAAACAAAATATTGGGACTTTCTCCCTTCTATCTTTGGGAAGCGGGTATTTTTCATGGATTTATTCAGGTGTCTATTTGGGAAAAGGAAACAAAATATTGGGACTTTATCCCTTCTGTCTTGGGGAAGCGGGAATTTTTCATGGATTTATTCAGGAGACTATTTGGGATCAGCAAACAAAATATTGGGACTTTATCCCTTCTGTCTTGGAGAAGCGGGTATTTTTCCTGGATTTATTCAGGAGACTATTTGGGAACAGGAAACAAAATATTGGGACTTTATCCCTTCTGTCTTGGGGAAGCGGGTATTTTTCATTGATTTATTCAGGAGACAATTTGGGATCAGGAAACAAAATATTGGGACTTTATCCCTTCTGTCTTGGAGAAGCGGATATTTTTCATGGATTTATTCAGGAGACTATTTGGGAACAGGTAACAAAATATTGGGACTTTATCCCTTCTGTCTTGGGGAAGCGGGTATTTTTCATTGATTTATTCAGGAGACTATTTGGGATCAGGAAACAAAATACTGGGACTTTATCCCTTCTGTCTTGGGGAAGCGGGTATTTTTCATGGATTTATTCAGGAGACAATATGGGAACAGGAAACAAAATATTGGGACTTTATCCCTTCTGTCTTGGGGAAGCGGGTATTTTTCATTGATTTATTCAGGAGACTATTTGGTATCAGGAAACAAAATATTGGGACTTTATCCTTTCTGTCTTGGGGAAGCGGGTATTTTTCATTGATTTATTCAGGAGACTATTTGGGAACAGGAAACAAAATATTGGGACTTTATCCCTTCTGTCTTGTGGAAGCGGGTATTTTTCATGGATTTATTCAGGAGGCTATTTGGGAACAGGAAACAAAATATTGGGACTTTCTCCCTTCTGTCTTTGGGAAGCGGGTATTTTTCATGGATTTATTCAGGTGACTATTTGGGAACAGGAAACAAAATATTGGGACTTTATCCTTTCTGTCTTGGGGAAGCGGGTATTTTTCATTGATTTATTCAGGAGACAATTTGGGAACAGGAAACAAAGTATTGGGACTTTATCCCTTCTGTCTTGGGGAAGCGGGTATTTTTCATTGATTTATTCAGGAGACAATTTGGGAACAGGAAACAAAATATTGGGTTTTTATCCCTTCTGTCTTGGGGAAGCGGGTATTTTTCATGGATTTATTCAGGAGACTATTTGGGAACAGGAAACAAAATATTGGTACTTTCTCCCTTCTGTCTTTGGGAAGCGGGTATTTTTCATGGATTTATTCAGGTGACTATTTGGGAACAGGAAACAAAATATTGGGACTTTATCCCTTCTGTCTTGGGGAAGCGTGGATTTTTCATGGATTTATTCAGGAGACTATTTGGGATCAGGAAACAAAATATTGGGACTTTATCCCTTCTGTCTTGGAGAAGCGGGTATTTTTCCTGGATTTATTCAGGAGACTATTTGGGAACAGGAAACAAAATATTGGGACTTTATCCCTTCTGCCTTGGGGAAGCGGGTATTTTTCATTGATTTATTCAGGAGACTATTTGGGAACAGGAAACAAAATATTGGGACTTTATCCCTTCTGTCTTGTGGAAGCGGGTATTTTTCATGGATTTATTCAGGAGGCTATTTGGGAACAGGAAACAAAATATTGGGACTTTCTCCCTTCTGTCTTTGGGAAGCGGGTATTTTTCATGGATTTATTCAGGTGACTATTTGGGAACAGGAAACAAAATATTGGGACTTTATCCTTTCTGTCTTGGGGAAGCGGGTATTTTTCATTGATTTATTCAGGAGACAATTTGGGAACAGGAAACAAAATATTGGGACTTTATCCCTTCTGTCTTGGGGAAGCGGGTATTTTTCATTGATTTATTCAGGAGACTATTTGGGATCAGGAAACAAAATATTGGGACTTTATCCCTTCTGTCTTGGGGAAGCGGATATTTTTCATGTATTTATTCAGGAGACTATTTGGGAACAGGAAACAAAATATTGGGATTTTATCCCTTCTGTCTTGGGGAAGCGGGTATTTTTCATGAATTTATTCAGGAGACTATTTGGGAACAGGAAACAAAATATTGGTACTTTCTCCCTTCTGTCTTTGGGAAGCGGGTATTTTTCATGGATTTATTCAGGTGACTATTTGGGAACAGGAAACAAAATATTGGGACTTTATCCCTTCTGTCTTGGGGAAGCGTGGATTTTTCATGGATTTATTCAGGAGACTATTTGGGATCAGGAAACAAAATATTGGGACTTTATCCCTTCTGTCTTGGAGAAGCGGGTATTTTTCCTGGATTTATTCAGGAGACTATTTGGGAACAGGAAACAAAATATTGGGACTTTATCCCTTCTGCCTTGGGGAAGCGGGTATTTTTCATTGATTTATTCAGGAGACAATTTGGGATCAGGAAACAAAATATTGGGACTTTATCCCTTCTGTCTTGGAGAAGCGGATATCTTTCATGGATTTATTCAGGAGACTATTTGGGAACAGGAAACAAAATATTGGGACTTTATCCCTTCTGTCTTGGGGAAGCGGGTATTTTTCATTGATTTATTCAGGAGACTATTTGGGATCAGGATACAAAATACTGGGACTTTATCCCTTCTGTCTTGGGGAAGCCGGTATTTTTCATGGATTTATTCAGGAGACAATTTGGGATCAGGAAACAAAATATTGGGACTTTATCCCTTCTGTCTTGGGGAAGCGGGTATTTTTCATGGATTTATTCAGGGGAAAATTTGGGAACAGGAAACAAAATATTGGGACTTTATCCTTTCTCTCTTGGGGAAGCGGGTATTTTTCATTGATTTATTCAGGAGACAATTTGGGAACAGGAAACAAAATATTGGGACTTTATCCCTTCTGTCTTGGGGAAGCGGGTATTTTTCATTGATTTATTCAGGAGACTATTTGGGATCAGGAAACAAAATATTGGGACTTTATCCTTTCTGTCTTGGGGAAGCGGGTATTTTTCATTGATTTATTCAGGAGACTATTTGGGAACAGGGAACAAAATATTGGGACTTTATCCCTTCTGTCTTGGGGAAGTGGGTATTTTTCATGGATTTATTCAGGAGACTATTTGGGAACAGGAAACAAAATATTGGGACTTTATCCTTTCTGTCTTGGGGAAGCGGGTATTTTTCATTGATTTATTCAGGAGACTATTTGGGAACAGGGAACAAAATATTGGGACTTTATCCCTTCTGTCTTGGGGAAGTGGGTATTTTTCATGTATTTATTCAGGAGACTATTTGGGATCAGGAAACAAAATATTGGGACTTTATCTCTTCTGTCTTGGAGAAGCGGGTATTTTTCCTGGATTTATTCAGGAGACAATTTGGGAACAGGAAACAAAATATTGGGACTTTATCCCTTCTGTCTTGGGGAAGCGGGTATTTTTCATTGATTTATTCAGGAGACAATTTGGGATCAGGAAACAAAATATTGGGACTTTATCCCTTCTGTCTTGGAGAAGCGGATATTTTTCATGGATTTATTCAGGAGACTATTTGGGAACAGGAAACAAAATATTGGGACTTTATCCCTTCTGTCTTGGGGAAGCGGGTATTTTTCATGGATTTATTCAAGAGATTATTTGGGAACAGGAAACAAAATATTGGGACTTTATCCCTTCTGTCTTGGGGAAGCGGGTATTTTTCATGGATTTATTCAGGAGACTATTTGGGAACAGGAAACAAAATATTGGGACTTTCTCCCTTCTGTCTTTGGGAAGCGGGTATTTTTCATGGATTTATTCAGGTGTCTATTTGGGAACAGGAAACAAAATATTGGGACTTTATCCCTTCTGTCTTGGGGAGCGGGAATTTTTCATGGATTTATTCAGGAGACTATTTGGGATCAGGAAACAAAATATTGGGACTTTATCCCTTCTGTCTTGGAGAATCGGGTATTTTTCCTGGATTTATTCAGGAGACTATTTGGGAACAGGAAACAAAATATTGGGACTTTATCCCTTCTGTCTTGGAGAAGCGGATATTTTTCATGGATTTATTCAGGAGACAATTTGGGATCAGGAAACAAAATATTGGGACTTTATCCCTTCTGTCTTGGAGAAGCGGATATTTTTCATGGATTTATTCAGGAGACTATTTGGGAACAGGTAACAAAATATTGGGACTTTATCCCTTCTGTCTTGGGGAAGCGGGTATTTTTCATTGATTTATTCAGGAGACTATTTGGGATCAGGAAACAAAATACTGGGACTTTATCCCTTCTGTCTTGGGGAAGCGGGTATTTTTCATGGATTTATTCAGGAGACAATATGGGAACAGGAAACAAAATATTGGGACTTTATCCCTTCTGTCTTGGGGAAGCGGGTATTTTTCATTGATTTATTCAGGAGACTATTTGGGATCAGGAAACAAAATATTGGGACTTTATCTTTCTGTCTTGGGGAAGCGGGTATTTTTCATTGATTTATTCAGGAGACTATTTGGGAACAGGAAACAATATATTGGGACTTTATCCCTTCTGTCTTGTGGAAGCGGGTATTTTTCATGGATTTATTCAGGAGACTATTTGGGAACAGGAAACAAAATATTGGGACTTTCTCCCTTCTGTCTTTGGGAAGCGGGTATTTTTCATGGATTTATTCAGGTGACTATTTGGGAACAGGAAACAAAATATTGGGACTTTATCCTTTCTGTCTTGGGGAAGCGGGTATTTTTCATTGATTTATTCAGGAGACAATTTGGGAACAGGAAACAAAATATTGGGACTTTATCCCTTCTGTCTTGGGGAAGCGGGTATTTTTCATTGATTTATTCAGGAGACTATTTGGGATCAGGAAACAAAATATTGGGACTTTATCCCTTCTGTCTTGGGGAAGCGGGTATTTTTCATGTATTTATTCAGGAGACTATTTGGGAACAGGAAACAAAATATTGGGACTTTATCCCTTTTGTCTTGGGGAAGCGGGTATTTTTCATGGATTTATTCAGGAGACTATTTGGGAACAGGAAACAAAATATTGGTACTTTCTCCCTTCTGTCTTTGGGAAGCGGGTATTTTTCATGGATTTATTCAGGTGACTATTTGGGAACAGGAAACAAAATATTGGGACTTTATCCCTTCTGTCTTGGGGAAGCGTGGATTTTTCATGGATTTATTCAGGAGACTATTTGGGATCAGGAAACAAAATATTGGGACTTTATCCCTTCTGTCTTGGAGAAGCGGGTGTTTTTCCTGGATTTATTCAGGAGACTATTTGGGAACAGGAAACAAAATATTGGGACTTTATCCCTTCTGCCTTGGGGAAGCGGGTATTTTTCATTGATTTATTCAGGAGACAATTTGGGATCAGGAAACAAAATATTGGGACTTTATCCCTTCTGTCTTGGGGAAGCGGGTATTTTTCATGGATTTATTCAGGAGAAAATTTGGGAACAGGAAACAAAATATTGGGACTTTATCCCTTCTCTCTTGGGGAAGCGGGTATTTTTCATTGATTTATTCAGGAGACAATTTGGGAACAGGAAACAAAATATTGGGACTTTATCCTTTCTGTCTTGGGGAAGCGGGGATTTTTCATTGATTTATTCAGGAGACTATTTGGGAACAGGAAACAAAATATTGGGACTTTATCCCTTCTGTCTTGTGGAAGCGGGTATTTTTCATGGATTTATTCAGGAGACTATTTGGGAACAGGAAACAAAATATTGGGACTTTCTCTCTTCTGTCTTTGGGAAGCGGGTATTTTTCATGGATTTATTCAGGTGACTATTTGGGAACAGGAAACAAAATATTGGGACTTTATCCCTTCTGTCTTGGGCAAGCGGGGATTTTTCATGGATTTATTCAGGAGACTATTTGGGAACAGGAAACAAAATATTGGGACTTTCTCCCTTCTGTCTTGGAGAAGCGGGTATTTTTCATGGATTTATTCAGGAGACTATTTGGGATCAGGAAACAAAATATTGGGACTTTATCCCTTCTGTCTTGGAGAAGCGGGTATTTTTCCTGGATTTATTCAGGAGACTATTTGGGAACAGGAAACAAAATATTGGGACTTTCTCCCTTCTGTCTTGGAGAAGCGGGTATTTTTCATGGATTTATTCAGGAGACTATTTGGGAACAGGAAACAAAATATTGGGACTTTATCCTTTCTGTCTTGGGGAAGCGGGTATTTTTCATTGATTTATCCGGGACATTATTCGAGAGCAGGCAACAAAGTGTTACGTTGTTCTCTGTTCTTTCTCCTTTCTTTTTACCGTGTTTAGTTTGTAGAAGACCAATAAGAGACGACACATATAGAAGATGATGAACCACATTAAGCTCTCATCCAGAAGGAAGTCTATGAAACAAAGAAAGTTGGGGAGAGCTATGATCCTGAAGTGACGCGATATATAAAAGATGATGGACCACATTAAGCTCTCATCCAGAAGGGAGTCTATGACACAAAGAAAGTTGTGGAGAGCTATGGTCCTGAAGAGACGCGACATATAGAAGATGATGGGCCACATTAAGCTCTCATCCAGAAGGCAGTCTATGAAACAAAGAAAATTGTAGAGAGCCATGATCCTAAGGGACGCGGTACATAGAAAATGATGGACCCCTTATACTATCACCCAGAACGTAATCTATGAAATTTATGTTAATTTTACACAGAAAAAAAACATCAAAGAATTTGGATCATTTTGAAAGACACTCTGTAGTTTTCTTTTTAAATAAATGCTGATGGTTGTTGATTTGGTGACAAAAAAAGAACGTCATGTTTGAAGAATTTGTTGAAACTCCCGTTTTTGTTTTCTCTACCTGAATGGGTTTATGGTCACAAGGTTTAAGAATTTGATGAGAGAGTTCTTTTGATATTTTGTATTTTATCAAACTCGTTTAAGCAAACACTTGTCTGATGAAAGACCTTTATTTATTTCGTAGCATGTCCAGACGATTTACTTTTTCTATAGTGATATTTTCCGACAAGTAGTTTCCGTCTTAGTGGTTTTATTGCTATGCTTGGGGTGAAATGATGAAAAATACAGACAAAAAGTTGTGGAGTTGGTTACGCAAGTGATATATAAAATGAGAAACTGCATCTCTTCTCCTGGAATAGACTGTAAGATCGTAGACGCACCTGTATCTGCAAACCACAAAAAATACCAGAACGGGTTGAACATAAAATGCTGCACTTTGTAAGGGAAAAAATCAATTGTGGTGAGAGTGAAAGAACTTAAAATACCAAGATCGATTGACACTGTCCAGACGAAAGAAGTGATGGAGACTACGAGAATACTGAGGAAGGTGCTGCAGATTTTAAGACACTTGTTGCCATTTAGTCTTCAGTGACAACAACAATTTATCAGGTATGGATATGTAAATGAATGAAATATGATTAATAAATACATTACAATCGATGTATGTAATAATGATATTCAAGTTCCTTGAATGAAATTAGAATTTGATGGCAGACATTAAAGATTTCGAAGAAATATGATGTCGTTCTAAAGCCATTTTGTATTATTCGGTCGTCTGTAAAAAAAAAAAATCACCCAAGAATTTCTGTGATTATGATGAGATTAACGACCGCGACAAATGAAAGAAAGAAAATCGACAATTTGGCGAATCCAGTGGGAATAATAAGTTTTAAAGTTTCTACAATGGCTTCCATTAAATTCTATTCTTTACTGAAACTTTATATCGTTTTCATTTCCTCCTCAGTTGATTAGAGTTTATGCAGAAATTCGTTAAAATAAATCTGACTCTGAAGACAGAAGAAAACAAAAACACTAAAATGAGAAATTGTTTCAAGCTTTGTTTATTAATTTCGAACACAATACAAATAATAAAAGTCAGTGATTCGCTCGTCCGTCTTTATTATAGTCGTGGTTACTTCAAGTTCATTCGATTTTCCATCGATTATTTACTTATCTCCATATTGTCTCACTTAAATGATGCCTATATTAAATACAAAACACTGAATAGGTGCTTGCCGGCGTGCGTTTGAAGCAAATTGGTTGGTGTTTGGGATTAACTCCTCGGGATATTTGCAGAGAGTCATTTTAATAATGGAATATCTAGAACCGTTATTGTCGGAATCTTTTGAATTTAAACTAGAACCTGACGTTGCGATACCATATGAGAAGTATCTCATCTTACCTTTTTGTTTGATAACAACGTTGAATTGAAAAAGATGGGGATATATCTCACGTATACGCTTGTTTGTCTTGATAAAAAAGTTGAACTCAATGATTTGAAGACTTCATTCAATTGGACCTGGTTTCATGTTGAAAACAACGTAAAATTATAAAAAAAGATGCCTTCACTTATTCGTCTGTCTACTTGTTTTGCTAACAGCGATTTCCTTGTATTGTACGATAGAAAAATTGCCCCCTCAACTACAGATTCTTTAAATAATAACATATTGAATGTTAAATTTATCATGGTCATGGTAATAAGACATTATCCCGTATCTGAAGGATTATTATCCAATATGAAAAATATTTTTTCAATACTTGGAAGTATAAAATTTTCAGGATTAAAGTTATTATGATTGCAGATGATTTTATCTTTAATAGCAATTATTAAGCACTCCTAATATTTTATAATTCATCTTTAAAACGGGCTTCTTTTGAAAACTAATAATGTTCGCAAGACGAGAGGAAAGAAAATGTCGACAAATGAAAGTTACACACAGTCCTTACCATTTTTAACAATAATCTTTTCAATCTTTAATAGTAATTATTAAGCACTCCTAATATTTTATAATACATCTTTAAAACGGGCTTCTTTTGAAAACTAATAATGTTCACAAGATAACAGGAAAGAAAATGTCGACAAATGAAAGTTACACACTGTCCTTATCATTTTTAACAATTAGCTTTTCAATCTTTAATAGCAATTATTAAGCACTCCTAATATTTTATAATTCATCTTTAAAACGGGCTTCTTTTGAAAACTAATAATGTTCACAAGACGACAGGAAAGAAAATGTCGACAAATGAAAGTTACACACTGTCCTTACCATTTTTAACAATTATCTTTTCAATCTTTAATAGCAATTATTAAGCACTCCTAATATTTTGTAATTCATCTTTAAAACAGGCTTCTTTTGAAAACTAATAATGTTCACAAGACGCCAGGAAAGAAAATGTCAACAAATGAAAGTTACACGCAGTCCTTACAATTTTTAACAATTATCTTTTCAATCTTTAATAGCAATTATTAAGCACTCCTAATATTTTGTAATTCATCTTTAAAACAGGCTTCTTTTGAAAACTAATAATGTTCACAAGACGCCAGGAAAGAAAATGTCAACAAATGAAAGTTACACGCAGTCCTTACAATTTTTAACAATTATCTTTTCAATCTTTAATAGCAATTATTAAGCACTCCTAATATTTTATAATTCATCTTTAAAACAGGCTTCTTTTGAAAACTAATAATGTTCACAAGACGACAGGAAAGAAAATGTCGACAAATGAAAGTTACACACTGTCCTTACCATTTTTAACAATTATCTTTTCAATCTTTAATAGCAATTATTAAGCACTCCTAATATTTTATAATTCATCTTTAAAACAGGCTTCTTTTGAAAACTAATAATGTTCACAAGACGACAGGAAAGAAAATGTCGACAAATGAAAGTTACACACAGTCCTTACCATTTTTAACAATTATCTTTTCAATCTTTAATAGCAATTATTAAGCACTCCTAATATTTTGTAATTCATCTTTAAAACAGGCTTCTTTTGAAAACTAATAATGTTCACAAGACGCCAGGAAAGAAAATGTCAACAAATGAAAGTTACACGCAGTCCTTACAATTTTTAACAATTATCTTTTCAATCTTTAATAGCAATTATTAAGCACTCCTAATATTTTTTAATTCATCTTTAAAACAGGCTTCTTTTGAAAACTAATAATGTTCACAAGACGACAGGAAAGAAAATGTCGACAAATGAAAGTTACACGCAGTCCTTACAATTTTTAACAATTATCTTTTCAATCTTTAATAGCAATTATTAAGCACTCCTAATATTTTATAATTCATCTTTAAAACAGGCTTCTTTTGAAAACTAATAATGTTCACAAGACGACGGGAAAGAAAATATCGACAAATGAAAGTTACACACTGTCCTTACCATTTTTAACAATTATCTTTTCAATCTTTAATAGCAATTATTAAGCACTCCTAATATTTTATTATTCATCTTTAAATCAGGCTTCTTTTGAAAACTAATAATGTTCGCAAAACGACAGGAAAGAAAATGTCGACAAATGAAAGTTACACACAGTCCTTACCATTTTTAACAATTATCTTTTCAATAAAACGGAATTTTTGCAAACGTGATTTTTTTCATCACCTAACTTTTAATAGACTTCATTTAAATTGTGCATATTACAAGATTTTAAACTTTTCTGGAGATATTTGCATTTAAATTTAAATGGTGAAAACTTTTACTTAAAAACTGCTTACTTATATATGTAATTCGATTTTAATAAAAACAAACAAATATGACGGAAAAAGAAAGCAAAACATGTCATGTATATATTATTTTTCTTTTTTTTCACTTTGCTTCAAATGTTTTTTTGTATTTATGCCCCCTTTTCCAAATAGTCAGCATTGCTTTGAAGTTCCTCTCTTCCACGGTTTTTCAATATTGTCATTGGTAGACGCTTTAAAATTCTTCACTGAATATTTTCACAATGAAAATACTTAGGCGGCTGGAACTTTGTTTGGGATCGAAACCAAAACCTTGAGCAGCAATCATTATCCTGTTTGCGTCTTTATACTTTATCCCGATTTGTTTGTAACTACAAGATCTACTAATGTCAGAATATGATGAAAATGCAATTGAAAATACGAGATAAGGTAAGAAAAAAAATGAAACAATCGTTGATATTTCGGATTGGTTAAATGGATATGTAAATAGCCAAGGAATCAGCTTTTTTATAACCTGTAAAAGAAATCGCAAAGAAATAAAAGAATGAAAGAAAACTAGAAGAAATATATAATAAAAAAATATTTGGATTAAGCCAAGCTTGATATGATTACAGTAATTTTCGATCATTTTCTGTTGTCATTGATTTGTCTAATGTCATCGCAATTATGACTCAAAACCGGAAGTAGATGGCGCATTACAAAAGCTATTAATAGAAAAAGAACAAAAGCATGCTTAAAACCTATGTAGATTTTACCAAAGTGATATCATTGCGTAATTCTTCAGTCTAATGAATTTACCGACATCCTGAAGAGAAACCTTACAATAATGATTGTTGTGTCGTGGCACAATAGTAAAAAGAAGAAAATCAAGTCGAGGTTGGTTTAAGGGACAAGTGTATTTAACATCACAGATAAAAAGGTAGGAAACGGGTACTACTCGGCTAGGCAGTTGTAGTACTGTTGCTGCTTACACCCCCCGGGTAGGTATTACTGGCACTATATATAGTGAGAACCGGTGTAATTCTCTTGTGTTAGAAAGGCCGGTGTAACACCCCCCCCTTTGAAAATATCCCGTCTGGGGATTAATAACGTTTTTGTTTTGGGTTCACCCTAATCAACTCCGTTGATTTCCGTTTTCTTTTTGACCTCCTATTCTCAGGAGCTGTCTCTGATCTGGGCACCTGAAAAGTATCAAACACTGTGTCCATGATGTCCTCCTCATGCGATCTGGTCACCTCACTGTTCGAGTATCTTTTCCGGATTTGGTTAGTGTGACGTTTGTGCACGAAATCTGGTCCCTTAATCATATAGACCATGTTGCCTATTTGTTTCTCAATAGTGCCGGACTCCCAAAAGGTCCTATTATTTCTATGAATCTTGTAGAAGACTCTTTCGCCAACTTTATACCGTTTCGATGTTTGCATTCGGAGTGACCCTGTAAACTTGTAAGAACTGTTGGATTGACTTATCCGTCGGTGATCCACTAGCTTTTCTCAGGGCTCTCTTGAACGTATCTACGAATCTCCCCGCTTGCCCATTACTTCTTGGGTGGTATGGTGGAATGGTTATATGCTCGATTAGATAATCATCGCAGAGATGTTTAAATTCGGTAGACGTGAATTGCATTCCATTGTCTGTGACAATGCAGTCTACAACTCCAAACCTAGCGAATAGTTCATACAGGAAGTTGATAGTTGCCTCGGATGTGGGGTTCTTGCATTTCAGTACTTCCGGCCACTTAGACTGTCTATAACAATGAGATAGTAGAAACCATCTAACGGTCCTGCAAAATCTAAGTGAATCCTCGACCAAGGTCGGTCCGGTTTTGCCCACGATCAGAATTGAGTCGGAGGAGCTTTCATAGCTAATGCGCATCCTCTACACTCCCTGACTTTTTCTTCTATATCCTTATCCATGTTTGGCCAGAAAACGAAAGAGCGCATAAGGCTTTTCATTCTTGATATGCCTGGATGTCCTACATGGAATTCCTTGAGCATTCTTTTCTGTAATGTCGTAGGAATTACGACCCTGTCGCTATATAACAGGACGTTATCACAAATTGAATAAATTTCATCATCCAGTTGGTTACTGTTGATTTTTTCTTTCGTGCTTATAATAAATTCGTCCACCTCTGCCTTACTCTTAATCTCATCAAGCGTTACTGGAAGTTCTCTTATAGTGTCACATAAAGTATTTTTTACTTCAACTTCCGCTTGAATGGCTGCTATTACCATATCCTCCAATGGTTCTGTCTGTTTTTTAGATGGTACATACTCCATTTGAAAATTGTAATTCAGAAGAACGGTACCCCATCTTTGGAGTCTATTCGCCGTATGTTGTGGTAGTCCCTTTTTCGATCCAAAAATCGTTAGTAAAGGTTTGTGATCTGTTTGTAACAGAAATTGTCTACCGTGCAAGAAACGATGAAATTTCTTTACTGCGAATATAATGCTTAGCCCCTCTTTCTCGATTTGCGAGTAGTTCTTTTCGGCTGGGTAAAGTGAACGGGATGCATGGGCTATGGGTTTTACTTTTCCATCATCCATTTTGTGTAGTATGCATGCTCCTATGCCATAGGCACTGGCATCGCTTGCAACTATAATATCCCGCTTGGGATTATAATGTGCCAGAAACAAGTCAGACGTTAATATATCTTTAATTTCCTGAAATGCTTCTCGCACTCTTTCGCCAAACCTAAGAAACTTTGTAGAGACGCAATATTTTCTGGAGCAGGCATGTCCCTTATTGCACTCGATCTATCTGGATCCGGCCTTCTTCCATGTTCATCGATGATTTGCCCCAAGTATTTTATTTTTTCCATGAAAAAAGTACATTTTTCCTGTTTCAGTTTAAATCCATAATCCTGGATCGTTTTGAATACTTGGTCTACATGAGCTTTGTGTTGTTCTTTGCTAGCGCTGTTCATTAACACATCGTCCAGGTACCCTACTGCGAAGTCCAACCCACTCAACATCATGTCCATTGTTTGCTGAAAAATCGCAGGGGCGACTTTGACCCCAAAAGGTAGTCTGTTAAACTTGTACAATCCCTTATGGGTATTGATGCATAGCAGCTTTGAACACTCCTGATCGACTGGGATTTGTAAATACGCGTCACTGAGGTCGATTTTAGAAAAATATTTCCCTCGACTCAGTTTCGCGAATATTTCTTCAGGGCTCGGAAGGGGATAATGGTGATCCTTTAGTGCATTGTTTAAACCTGTTGAGAAATCGGCACAAACCCTAATCTCCTTGCTCTTCTTTTTGATGTAAACTGTTGGCGCAGCCCACTCACTGTGATCAATTTTTTCGAGGACACCCATGTTTTCGAGTCTTTCTAATTCACCGTCTATTTGTTCTATAGCGGCGTATGGAACATTTCTTTTCTTGTTGAACACTGGCTGTTCATTTTCTTTGACTTCAAATTTTGCTACCGCTTTTGTACACCTTCCAAGACCGCCTGTAAATACGTCTGGAAAATTCTCTTTAAACTCCCTCTTAAGTCTGCCTCCACATTCGAATCCTCAACTTTTTGACAAAAAGAGCTTAAAGGCAGATCCCATAGTCTAAATTTTTCGAACAGATCAGTTCCAAAGAGGTTATTTGATTTTTGCATGACAAAAGTTTTTGCTTTTTCGGTCTTATTCTGAAAAGAAATATTCGTCAATAATTCTCCTTCGAAGGTGATTTTTTCACCACTGACGCTTCTCGCCGTTTTATGTGATTTAATCATAGTGGGTCTCCCAAGCTTCTTCCATGTCTGTACATTAATGATGGAAATATCAGACCCACTATCAAGCTGTAGTCTTACTTTCTTTTTAAACATTTTGACCTGTACAAATTTCCGGATATTTCGTTCCTCAGGTTCAATTTTCGTGAGTTTAATGGATGTCTTCTTTCTACCAGATTTTTTCCCACATTGTGATGCCTTATGCCCCTTCTGGTAGCAGTTGTCACATTGTTTGAATTTGTAGGGACACTCATTGTACCAATGTTTATCTCCACACCTCCAACACGGTCCAGGTGGATCTTTTCCCTGTTTTTTCCTCTGGTTATTTTTTGAAGTCAAATTTTTCTTCTGATGGACCTTTTTAATGTGCGACACTCCGCTTTCCTCTATGTCACCACTGTCCTGTTTCAACGCAACAAACCGTTCACAGTCTTCCGCTAAGCTTTTTAGTTTTAAATTCGGCTCGTTTTCGAGTTTATTTCAAACACGACGCCTGATCTCAGCGTCTTTACCTAAAACCAGCCCTTGCACAAATATTAAACATTTAAAATTATCTGATGATAATTCCTCCAGTTTAAAGTCGTCGCAATGCTTGTTTACAATACTTGCATAAGTAGTGTAATCATCTTCCTCTCTTCTAGTGACATTCATACACTTATATCTCCCGTGAAAAAGAGAAGTTTTTGTAGAAAACAGTTCTGTTAGTAGAGTAACTGTCTCTTGGAAGTTCAACTCACTGGTCTTTTTTGGAAGGATAAAATTCACAAACTTTGTATGCTCGGCAGTTCCCAATTTTCTTAGCAGAAACCTAACTTTTTTAGCGTCTGTCCATGTACCGCAATCCGATACAAAAATATCATTGTGTTAGAAAGGCCGGTGTAACAATAATAATAATAATAATAATAATAATAATGATAATAATAATAATAATAATAATAATGAATAAATATTTATGCCATCCTTGTTATGTTTTTTAAGGTCCCAGTGAAATGGAAATCAAAAGAAGTATAAAAACAATGGGCAATACATGTTCGTTAAATAATTTTACATATAAAGAACATTATTCTTCCTTAAAATATGCCAATAGTAAATCACTTTTAATTGATTTTTAAATCTCACAATGCAAACCAAGTAGTGAAACTTGTTAAAACAAATTTTATGCAAAAAAATACCATAAATTGCGCGGTACATGTCGACATGAAGTAGAAGACAACCTCAGGATTTTTAGCTCAAAATTCTGAGTTAAGACTATACTCACAATATAAGTCGACCCCGAAACATACGGTATTCTACAAGGGGCCGAAAAGATAGGCATCTCGTTTAATGAAGTTAGGCTACAATTAATTGTCATTATATATCATTAAACTGCCATTATTATCCTGGAATTTCGCAGATGTGCTTGCCACAGATGACACCTTAGTCAATGTTTACTCTTAATATATCAGCTATTGTACGCGATGTGTGCTGTAGCGTTCTGAGAATACAAAATGTATGTTACGATTTTATTATTTTCTGTTAATTCCTATGTTAATATACCAAATATTTCACCAAACAAAAGTTTTAGTTTGATATATTTCTGATAAAATAGGAGAAAATGTTTTTGCTTTCATTTCCTTGTTAGGTTTTTGTATTGTTACAGTAAATCTGAAGTAGTATAAAAGCAATAATATTTTAGAAAATCATTTCATGCTATGCAAAGCAGTAAAAGCCACTAGGATGCAATGGATAAAAGAGAGTGAAAGACCCAGTGAGGACAATAAAAGAACAGGTTTCTGGGAATCAGAAGATGAAGATTGATTTTGCCTTTATACTTTTGAAGATCGTAGCTGAGAGGACGAACTTTGTAGAGGGCCAGGGTAATACGCAGATTGCAATACGGAAGACAAACAGTTTGAGAGCGATAAAAGCAGATATAAAGATCAAAATTGGAGTGGAAACTCGAAGTGTGACATAGTAAGAGAAATTTCGTGCCATCAGCAATCGAGATCTTTCCAAAGGAAAATAGACAAAGAAAGAAGGATGAACAGCAGAGTAAATTCTCCTTATGATGAAAACGAGAGGAATACCAATGCCAATGTTGAGCACAGAACAGAAGACTATGCACCAGGAAATTAGGAACAAAAGCAAGTAGGCTAAAGAGGAATGACTCAACGAATATAAACTCGATTGAACAGACTAATGAGACCTGTAACAAAACTTATCCTAATTCTAATGGATATATCCCGCAAAAAAATGAAACCAGGAACAGGACAATGGCAGTGTGGATCCGTTAAAGACCTTGAAGGAGACATACAATATTTATGCCCAAAATGATATCAGAAAGAGCAATAGAAGCACAAAAGAATGTGTACCGCTTTCTTTATAGATTATGTAAAAGCGTTTGAGAAATTATGTCACAAAATTCTGCTAGATAATCTTGACATATTTTGTATGGACATTAGAATAATCCAGGACCTATAATAGCATCAAACTGCCTGAATACGCAGAGATAAAGGCTTCAGTAAATATTCAAAAATAGAAAGTTGTGTAAAACAAGAATGTGTTTTCTTAGCGGACTTATTCAACTGATACAGTGAGGCGAGTCTGAGAGAACTAGAAGTCCTAACAGGATTCATTATTGGTAGCCACAAGCTTAAGACATGCAGATGACACAGTGTTGTTAGACGACTCAGAAGGAAAACTACAAGAAATAGTAGAGAAGACAGTAAAGGAAAGAGAGGAAAGAGGGATAAAATCAATTGCTAAAAGACAGAATGTATGTTTTTTTAGGAAGAGTTACAGACCCACAGACAACTTAATAATAGGAAATACAGAAATCAAACAGGTACAACAATTTCAATATCTGGGAAATGTTTTAATAGAGCTTGAAAAGTGGGACACTGAAATGAGAAATGGGTTAGCGAAAGATGCCTTCCAAAAGCTAAGGAAAGTATTAACCAACAGAAGGATTTCGTTAGAAACAAAAAATACTGACCAGTTATATAATAATCAGTCTTCCTTTATGCCAGTGAATGATAGAAAATATCTTCACAGATGAATAAGAGACTTGAAGCAACAGAAATATGGTTCTACAGAAGGATGATGAGGATGCCATGGATCTAACATGTGAGCAACGACGAATTTTAAAGAAGATAGAAAGTAACATCAGAAAGATACACTTAAAATTTCAAGGGCACATAATGAGGAAAGAGGGCTTGGAAAATGTGATACGTACAGAACAGTTTGAAGGCAAGTGGGGCAAAAGAAAACAACATATAACCTACCGAGCGAATTTGAGTAAATGGATGGCGGAACATGTTTAGTCGATATAAGAAAAAAACAGAAACTTTATGAAGAACTGCAAAGGACAGAAAATTGTGAAGGACCATGATTGCCAAAGTCCTGAAGAGACACGAAGCATATACAAAGAAATTGACCCGGAAAAGAGTTCAACAACCAAGAAGTGCGAGAGAATAAAGTATTAGCATAGAACTTACGGTTACAATTAACAATTTCAATAGTGAAATATCTGCCAATCTAGTAATAGAGGCGAATTTGTCTACATCTTACCTGTTTGCCACTGAATGGCTTCATCCTTGTTCGAATATATAATAGATGGATACTTCAACTGCATACTCCACGAACATGGCGTTTGTTTTTCTAGAACAGTAATCCAACCGAGAGTGTTGTCACAGTCATCTTTGTTTTTGGCCATATCAAAACTTCTTGCGTTGCTGAATAAAGAACAGAAAAATGTGATATCTTCGTATTGACACAAGAACAATTTGAAGAAGGAAGACTTTATTGCGCCAATTCACCACGTGGTGAACATATTAGCCTTGAAAAACAGCATTCAATATTTGTGTTTTTCCATGGCTTGAGTAGAATTGGTGCCCGTGGCCGATACTCAATTATTGATCCTATCAATTGGGCCAAAACTTTTAAATGAACATCGTTTACTATCGCAAGAAAAGGCACAGAAGAGATGCACCAGGTGAGGATCAAACTTAAAACATTACCGAATTGTTCTACAGCATGAACAATGTTAGACGTGCCTGGAACATGAACATATTAGTGAGACACCCAGTGAGGAACAATCTCATTATAGTAAATAATTGTTCTGCGAGGCAATCATCGTAATATGAGAGGGTTCCGAAAAAATGTGTGATATCTTATTATTCTTCATTTGTAATTTTGGCCCAGTTCCCAAAATGAAATCATATGCCAATTTTTGGGTGGGAAAAGACATCTTCATCGAGCCGAGAACATTTCAACACCCTCACCCTCGTCCCTGAATCGAGACATTTTATTGCATATATCGAATTAAACTGTAGCCCACAACCAACAGGCGCTTTATTTAAGCCCAGGTTATAAATTCTGCGAGATATATCGGTGAAATATTTTCTAATTACTTTTGTTAAAATAACTTTCAACTTGGATAATAAAAAATCATTAATTCACGAATATCATTATTAATATTCTGATGTCGATTCTCTTCACTCAGTTTAAAATGTCCTTGTGTCAGACTAATGTAAGTTTAAGTAATACTTGCACACCATCATTAAAGCTACTATTCTCCGTCCCCAGTAAGCTAATTAGAAGGATAAGTTAAATTTCTAATCAAAACGTTCTTCATTCTCTTTAGAATGAATCTTTAATTCGGTTTCTTTAACAATTACCAATATTCTGATTTCCAGCTTTTATCACCGCAAAGCATCCATACTTTTTAATAACAACTATGTTTATTACATAAATATTAATGAATAAAAACAAAATTTAAACTTATTTTAACCAACACGTTTCCTCCTTTCTCAAGGTAAATGCAATTTATTTATTCTGTTACAAGAACAAAAATGTTGTCAGTTTTTCAAACTTTTTAAATTTACGAAACCCACATAAATATTCGTCAGTTTAACTGAAAAGTCTAGATAAGTTATGGAGGACGCTAAGTGACATAATTTAACGTCTGATAAAGGAAATTGAGTAAAAGATGTTGAAATTTTTTTGCTCAAATTAATATCTAAATTATTTTAGTTTAGGATGAATTTATCTGTTATACATTTTAAATGAAATGAGGTTATGTATTTAACCATTTTCTTTTAAGTTTTAACATTATTATATTCATGTATTTTGGTTTGTGAAAAGAGTAATTCTTTCAGGAATGGAGATATTTGGAAAAGTTCGTAGTGCAGATTTATATTTTAATAAGATTCGATAGCAACAATCTCGAGCTCCTTATATACATGTTCCTTTCTCTTTTAATAAGAGCAGCATTCCTTAGATCAAAGTTGTGCTTATATTCATTTCTGTGTGTAATTAACGCATCTGATACATTGTTGTGTATAAGATCTCATTTGTGTTCCCAAATACGTTTTTTTTAATTTCTGCCAGTTTCACCAGTGTATTGTGAGGAGCAGTTCTCGCATTTTTATATATGCTTCCTTCAGAATTATTCCTGTTTGGGGTATTTTTTAGTTTTGATCATATCCATAATAATTTTGGATGTGGTTGTAATCATCTTGATCTTGTTAAAATTAGATAAATTGTTTTGGATACTGGGTGTTACGGAGTTAGTAGCTAGTATTATGGGTCTGCTTTTATTATGTGTTTTTATTATGTATATTAAAAAAATAGTTTATAAAAATGTAAATCTTTTCTCTGTTTTTATTATGTGTCTGTTTTTATTGACATTGTTATTGTTGTTAATAATGTTGTAATATTTTTGTAGTTGTATATTTTGTATGCCTTTCTCCTAGCATTGTGGATGAAATAATAAGGACATTGAAGGAGTTTGGAGGATTTTGAAAGGGTTCCCTATAAAAAATATAAATACAAAATATTTATGATAACGAAAAAATATTATAATAAATTCATCGTTTATATTTCCATGTCAGAAATTTCACCTTTCAAAATCTCAAGAAAAATCCTTACAAATTGATACACTATGCCAGATTTTATAATGTAATTCAGTGTCCAGATAGAAAAAACTTAGTACAAACCAAGGGTTTTAGTACTTACTTATAATTTATCCCGAAGAAATTGTTTGTTGCTCCTTTATAAACGTCTTTCCACGGTGACTTCAGCACGCGAGACATATTAAACCAACTTTTTGAATCTGTTCCTTGACCGTCGAATATCATTTGAACTTTCTCCACGTTATTCAGGAACAAAGACATTTTAACCTGCAATTTAACATAATAAAATCTTTATGTTGTTCTATAATCAATAAGGAACAAGGATGTGGCGTAAAGGTTATCTGCAAGAAAAATGGAATCAACAGGTCGAATTCAGATTTCAGCAGTGCTAGTTGTGTTCACTTCCTACTTAAATACTTTGGCAAGGCATGAATCCATTTTTCCTGATTTTCTTCAAACGAGCCCAAACCATCCCTTTTGATTAAATTCGAACCAAAAATCATCTCTGATTTTAATTATGTTCACAAAATAGAATCTGAAGCCATTTAACTTTCAGAAATATTCTGATTTGTCAATAGATGCATTCGCTGGTTTGTATTTGTTTTTGTGTGATCAACAAAAGCAATTCCCAAATTTAAAGTTTTTCCTCAGTTTCTGTTTTAGAATGAAACTGTGTCACATGAAATGTAAGACATAAGATGATTCCTGATTTGGTTCTATCAATTTGGAATGGAATGAAATGTGTATTATATTCTATCGATATTTTCTAATCAAAAAGATAAATGGAAATAAATGGTGACTGAGGAATTCTGTTGCAGGAATCAAGTCTTGAAAATGAGCATTCAGAATCCTGTTCTTTACCCGCGCTCGACCACGGATCACAGGAAGCAGCAAATATATCACTTCATCTTTACCTCAGATTACCTTATTTATTTTTAGATGGTCCGTTCTCCATGACATTTGTTTTGATAATGCATTAAAAATATGGCATCGTGAAGCGAACACAGTCGTACTTTTTTGTATGAAGAATGCCTGTGAATCAAAAATCGAATCCGATTTCATTTACGCTGAACGATTAAAAACCGAAGAAAATTAATTTTTCAGAATTTTCTAATCCGTTTGTAAATGAATCCGCCATTTTTTTGTTGTGTGACCATCAAACTCAATTCACACAGTTTGCTACTTTACGATTAAGCTGTGTCACATGGAATTTCAAACTCATGATGATTCATGATTTGTTTCTATCAAGATGGAATGAAGTTTCTATTATATTCTATGTTTATCTAATAAACACAATGATAAATGGAAAGAAAAGAAGAGAAGAAAATTTTCTTGCACCAAACTACAAAAAAACCTTGAAAATCAGCATTCGAAATTTAGTCTTTTACCTGCGCTTGAACACCGATCCCTGAAACCAGCAAATATATCATTTGATATTTACGTCACATTACCTCCTTTATTTTTCAACTGCTCCGTTCTTTTGTTAATTCTTAGAAAATATATTGTCTGTTCTTTTTTGTATACGTTTCAATTCAGACTTAAGATGATTCCTGATTTGGAATAATGTTTGTATTATGTTGTATCAATATTTACTAAGCACCAGGATAAATGTGAAGAAATCGAAACTAAAGAATTTTGTTGCTTTAATCTTCTCAGTGAGTTGCCTTGAAAATCAGCATTCTCTATCCTGGTGTTACATGCACTTGAACCTCGATCACTAGTAGCAATAAATATATCATTTGATATAGTAAATCGATGTATTCTTCTTTTCTTTCAGATGATCCGTTCATTGTAGATGTTGTTTTTCGTCACTAAACAAACCAGACAACTATTTCCGTATAAGCTTCAACTCGGACACACTCCAGATCCGGTAGGAAGAAATATCAATTTGACATTTGAGGAAGAAGCATGTAACGGGCAAGAAAACCAAAAGAGGGTTGAGAAATTTCGCTCCAAGGATCGTAATATTAAACTTGAACTGCTATGAAAACCTATCAGCGCTATTAACGACAATCAGTTGAGGGGGATGGAAGACAACTCGAGAATAACTACTCAAGTGCTTACCGCAATTCTTAAAGGGAAAAATTAGAGATATGTCTTCTTGATAATTTGTCAAAAAATCAGAAACTACGTTGTTTTGATATTTGTTCATCACTGCTTTTTAATATCAACAAACTGGTTTTATTTAATCGTATCATTACGTAGGATTAAAAAGTTGTGATAAACTTGCAGGAATCTTTTCATTAATGCATTTGGTACATCTGTTCGCATACATCTATTTTTCTGTCAGAAAATGCGATTATTTTGAGATGCCATATAGTGTAGCACTTCATTTTAGAGAAAATGGGATTAGCGAATAAATTTCCAGTACTGCTGAATGTTTCCTTCTGTCTTATTTCTTTGAGAAAGGCATGAATATTCATTGCCCTGTACTAGTCTTGTTTGAGTTTTGCCGGGACTATAGATGATTCTTTTTCAGAGTTCGGTTTACAAATCCAATTTAAAAACTGTAATTCGAACGCCCAGTTTTTAAATCAGGCTCCCTCAACCTGAACACTTGGCGCCACACAGTCTTTCTTTGCTCTAGGCAGAAGTTAATACGATAGATTGTTTTTTATTTTTAATTTCAACTTTCAAGTTCTTCTAGTATCTTAAACAAAATCTGTTATTTCTATTAATTTATAGCATCAATATTCAGTTAAATATTTTCTCAAGATTACTTTGATTTGTTCAATGGTTATTCCTTCACACAAGAATGGTTATTATTTGATTTGATCAATTCTTTGAAGAGTTTTTCAATGTCTTGTAATTCGTTGATCAGACAAAGATTGTTACATGTAGCGAAACAATTGAGAGACTGGCCGAGAAGGTCGAGAGAATACACTGCGTAAGGAGGAACTTCATATCCCAGTCACATGCTTGTTGCTATGTAGGAAAACTAGTAGTAGCCTTACTGGCTCAGAAATCTTTTATTCGAAAGGGTCCTTCAAATGAGCCAATTGCTCACTATGACGGTGCGAAGTTTCAGTTTATGTTCCGGGTTTTAACATGTCGTAATTAGCATTCTCTTTAAATTCTCCAAACAAGACACAATTTGTCTATTAAATTCCGTTTAGTTAGAAATATTGATCTTAGAACAACCTATGTGTTGTTACGTTTTGAATGTTTCCCTGATCAACAAGCACCTGATGAAGGCTGGAGGGCACAACGGCTGAAATGTTGTGATAACAACAACAAAGATGAGGAAAATAGTCCGCGGATAAATAATGTAAATAATGATGAAGCATCATCCTAGAAATTCGGGCAGAAATGTTACGTTCTTTTAGCAAATTCATTTTCATTGCCAATGAAGCCATTTTTGTTTTCATAAAAAAATGATCATAATTTTGGCGGCTAATTAATTAAAATAACATTGAAAAAAAAAGGTTCTTATGCAGGCCCCGGATGATTACTATATTTGGTGGTGTATAAGTTCCCATATTGCACGTTCCATACACAGAATGTTTCTATCTTCCGGGTATTATCTGAAAAGTGGATGTATTTGGTAGGTAAGCCATCTAGCACTTAACTCCATAATAAAGATTTTCTTGGTAGCACATTAGTTAAAAAAGGAAACAGAAATAGTTATTTAAATGACTGGAAAATGAAGAGGGGGAAAAGATATAATTTTACTATAAAAGCAAGAAAAGCAAACAGTATTTACGAAAATATTTTATTTCCATTAAATATATATTGAAATACAAATTGCCTTTGAATGATTTCTAGGACTGCATCACGACATAGAAGGTTTTATAAATGAATGTGTCAACATAAAATTACTTAAATGAGTTGTGTAAGACGTTTCACACATTTCCCAAGAGTAAATACACAGGAGTGAATTCTATTTGATTTCGGAACTTCTTTTGCTACAATTTACACCAAACCTACATTCTAAAATTATTGAAAGAATTCGGTTTACTAATTGTTGAACATCAACTCATTCAGTTACTATGAATCTGACGTCTGCTCATCGGAACATTGGTCGCAAAAAGGGACATTAGGCGTAATGTTGAGTCGTACGCATTGCTGCAGTGACTACGGTATTCACTATTATTGCCTTATTAATTCATGTCATCATGTGATTAAACCATTTCCTCACTCATATCTTGTTACAATGTTTTCCCAACAATATTATTAACCAGAAAAAAACGAGTTTATACGAACATTATAACAGAAATAATTAAAAATGCCTTACTTTTTTGATCGGTAGATAGGACCAAATATCAATCAAAAGACTCCTAAAGAAATCCTTGCAGAAGGTTTGAGTACACGAAGCGGGTCCCCAAGACGTGTATGTCCCTTGTCCAAGAAAAGATTCTGATACTTTGAATTCGCTGTATCTTTTTAAAAAATATACTTCAGTCCATTTACTGTCTGAAAAGAAAAAAAAGACAAAAGAAAAAATATCACATTTTTTCTCAGTGCCTCGACTGAATGAATTTAAGCGAGTTACTAGATTGGCAATTAGGTATCACCGTTTAACTACTGACACAACCGTCTTTTATATTCTAACAGTCGTACTTCTCGACTGTGGAATTTCTTTCCGGTTTCTTGCTCCCTTGGCACATACAATCTTCAAGAATATAAAAGCAACATCAATCGCCATCTTCCTTTTTTTGCTCTCTCCTCACTTTTCCTCACTAAAGACTTCTCGTTCTCTTTCAGTAACTCCAATGTCATAGTGGCAATATCACATTACTTGGGGTGACATGATGAAAAAAAATATCCTATCAAGGCTTTTACGTGTAAAATGATCAATCTGATTGCGATGACGATATTATTGAAGGAATGCATTTGGTAATGCTATTAAAAAGAAAACAACATGAACGACGGGAAAAGAGAGAAAGTAGAAAAGAAATAGAAAATATAATTACAAAGTGGTGGTGGTGGGGGTGATTGATAAATTCGGAAATCTTAGGAAATCCCAAACAGCAAAGCAAACCGGAAGTCAGTTATATTTATTATCATAAATCCATAGAAAAATTTCTCCGGGTTTTTCTAAAGAAGAAGAAAACACCATTTTGAATATTTGATATGTTACTTACCTTCTTTTACTTTATAATAAGTTAATTGATTCGAATCCGTTGTGGCTTTGACGGTCACTTTGTCCACGAATGAATGGAACATGTGGCAATAACCATTATCCATTCTCCAAAGATGGCAGAATTCTTGACGCATACAACTCGATGCACACTGTATTTTCGTGCCACTTTTGAAACTTTTAAACTCTGCCTGAGTGCCATCCTGCAAGTAGACGTTGTAACCATTCGGCAGCAAATGGTAAAGCGACTGGCGTGACTCCCCGTACACAGATATGGAAGCCGTTAGAAGCAGAAATAACATGTTGCATGTCCATGAAATATTGGTGCCAGCCATTGTCAGTTCGGTGAGTAGATATCTATGAATAAATCATGAGACTTGTTACGATTAGAATATTGTTAATTAATAGTAGGAAATAGATGAACCCGATTACAAGTTTCTAAGCTTACATGGTAAAGAACAAAATTTAGCAAACTACTCGGCCAGTCAATAGATGAGCAAATCGTATACCTAAGGGTTGACGAGATATTGTGGCCTTACGTCAGATAAAAAAAATCAGCTTCGTAAATATCTCAATGTAAAGAATTCAGTTCTTTATATCGCGCCTACTTATTATATTTTAATTTTCTCTTCTTTTTACTATGATTTTAATTGTGGACTCATTTGAATGTCGGAGCGCCATTTCATTTCTCGTCATGGCGTCTCTCAGAGCAATGAGGGTTAAATGGCGTTGAACATCTCCTTTCCAAATAATATGTGATAAGACAACACATTTGTTGGTTTAGGTAGTGTCAGATGCAAGAAACGATCCGTGACCCGGTATATTAACAAACGCCCAAGATAGATAGCTTTTATGAAAATAAAGACCACTAACTGCTTTACTATTTAAGTGTGGCTGCAGGAGGATTTACTTCAGCTTAAACTAAGATTATCAATACACTTGTATGTACCGTTAAATGATCGATCACTCGTACCTTCAGTCAACGCTTACAATCATCTTCCGGTTAGCTGCAACTGCTAGATTTCCCTAACACATCCTTGAAAAACAGTTGCTTTCACGAGGCAGAACAGAGAACGTCTGCCAAACACATTAGCCCTTCGGATACATCTGCGAAAAACAGCTGTGTTTTCAAGACAGAAAAGAGAACCTCAGAACAACATCTTTCCCATTTAACAATTAGTTTCCCCGGGAATATTCATGAAAAAAAAAACAGTTGCTTCCCTAAGAAAGAAGAGAGAACACTCTGAAAAAACTTTTTTACCCATCATCCAAAAAGTTATATTGGATATATTGGTGATAAACAACTTCTTCACTTAGAGAGAACAGAAAGCGTCCTAACAACATATTTCTCATCCTCCGAATAGATTTCCTGAAAACATCCGTGAAAATCAGCTGAAAATCTTATTTTTCATCTACCGAATATTTTTTCCGAACACATCCGTGAAAAAAAAAGCGTCTTCCATACGGCATAACAGAATAAGTCTAAACAGCAATTATCCTATACTCCAAATAGATTGACCCAATAAATCCCTGTAAAAAAAGCGGCGTCCGTGTTTTACTTTTAAACCCTTGGGGAAACAACTGTCATTATACATCTATTCGGGAAACTAAAAACAGGACGGGAATCTACGTGTTAAGGCCTTACTTGTTCAACCTTGAGGAAACAGCGGATTTTCACACACATATATATATTTTTTTTACACAGCATATATTTGGGAAACAATCCCGAGGTAACAAGTTTCCATATCATTATTAATTCCTCCTTGAAAAATCAGTTGTTTATTGGGAATTTATTCAAGAAAATATAGCCAAAATGGGAAACATGGTTTCAAGGCATAATTTATTCGACTATTGGGAAACACCAATGTTTTACGGATGTATTCGAGAAAATATAGCCAAAAGGGCAAACATGGTTTCAAGGCCTTATTTATTCGACTTTAGCGAAATACCTGTGTTTTACGGATGTATTCGAGAAAATATAACAAAAATGGGAAACATGGTTTCAAGGCCTTATTTATCCCTATATCCCAAATATAGCCAAAGGGTTGATTTATTCGACTATTGGGAAACACCTGTGTTTACGGATGTATTCGAGAAAATATAGCCACAATGGGAAACATTGTTTCAAGGACTTGTTTATTCGTCTATCGGGAAACACTATTTTTTTGCGGATGTATTCGAGAAAATATGGCCAAAATGGGAAACATGGTTTTAAGGCCTTATTTCTACGAGTATTGGGAAGCACCAGTGTTCTACAGATGATTTCGAGAATATATAGCCAATATGGGAAACATGGTTTTAAGGCTTTATTTATACGAATATTGGGAAAAACCTGTGTTTTACGGATGTATTCGAGAAAATATAGCCAAAATGGTTAACATGGTTTTAAGGCTTTATTTATTCGACTATCGGGAAACACCAGCGTTTTACGGATGTATTCGAGAAAATATAACAAAAATGAGAAACATGGTTTCAACGCCTTATTTATTCCACTATTGGGAAACACCAGTGTTTTACGGATGTATTCGAGATAATATGGCCAAAATTGGAATCCTAGTTTCAAGGCCTTATTTATTCGACTATTGGGAAACAAAGACTTATTTATTCGATAATTGGGCATCACCTGTGTTTTACGGATGTATTCATGAAAATATAGCCAAAATGGGAAACATCGTTTCAAGGCATAATTTATTCGACTATTGGGAAACACCAGTGTTTTACCGATGTATTCGAGAAAATATAGCCAAAATGGGAAAAATGGTTTTAAGGCCTTATTTATTCGACTATCGGAAAACACCTGTGTTTTACGGAAGTACTCGAGAAAATATAACCAAAATGAGAAACATGGTTTCAAGGCCTTATTTATTCCACTATTGTGAAACACCAGTGTTTTACGGATGTATTCGAGAAAATATAGCCAAAATGGGAAACATGGATTCAAGGTCTTATTTATTCGACTATTGGGAAACACCAGTGTTTTACGGATGTATTCGAGAAAATATAGACAAAATGGGAAACATGTTTTTAAGGCTTTATTTATATGAGTATTGGGAAACACTAGTGTTTTACGGATGTATTCGAGAAAATATGGCCAAAATGGAAACATGATTTATAGGCCTTATTTATTCCACTATTGGGAAACACCAGTGTTTTAGGGATGTATTCGAGAAAATATAACCAAAATTGAAACATGGTTTCAAGGCCTTATTTATTCGACTATTGGGAAACACCTGTGTTTTACGGATGTATTCGAGATAATATAGCCAAAATGGGAAACATGCTTTTAAGGCTTTATTTCTACGAGTATTGGGAAGCACCAGTCTTTTACAGATGTATTCGAGATAACATAGCCAATATGGGAAAGATGGTTTTAAGGCTTTATTTATACGAATTTTGGGAAAAACCTGTGTTTTACGGATGTATTCGAGAAAATATAGCCAAAATTGTTAACATGGTTTTAAGGCTTTATTTATATGAGTATTGGGAAACACCAGTGTTTTACGGATGTATTCGAGAAAATATGGCCAAAATAAGAATCATTGTTTCAAGGCCTTATTTATTCGACTATTGGGAAACACCTGTGTTTACGGATGTATTCGAGAAAATATAGCCAAAATGGGAATCATTGTTTCAAGTCTTATTTATTCGACTATTGGGAAACACCATTGTTTTACGGATGTATTCGAGAAAATATGGCCAAAATGGGAAACATGTTTTTAAGACCTTATTTATTCGACTATTGGGAAACACCAGTGTTTAGGGATGTATTTTGCCAAAATGGGAAACATGATTTTAATTCTTTATTTATACGAGTATTGGGAAGCACCAGTGTTTTACAGATGTATTGGAGAAAATATGGCCAAAATGGGATACATGTTTTTAAGGCTTTATTTATACGAGTATTGGGAAACACCAGTGTTTTACTGATGTATTCGAGAAAATATAGCCAAAATGGGAAACATGGTTTCAAGGCCTTATTTATTCGACATGGTTTACGCATGTATTCGAGAAACTATTCAGAAAATGTGAAACATGGTATCAATGGCTTCCTTTTTACTATAAGGAAACAGCATTGTTTTGCGCATGTATTCGAGAAACTATTCAAAAATGGGAAACATGGTATCAAGACCATAGTAAACATCAGTGTTTTAAAGATATATTCCTGAAACTATTCCCAAATGGGAAACATGCTATCAAGGACTTATTTATTCGACCACATCGAAACAGCGGTGTTTTACACATGTATTCAAGAACCTATTCCCAAAATGGGATACATGGTATCACGGCTATATTTATTTTACTATAGGGAAAAAGCTTTGTTTTACGCATATATTCGCGAAACTATTCTCAAAATGGGAAATATGCTACCCGGCATTATTTATTCCACCATAAGGAAACAGCAGTGTTTTACGCATGTATTCGAGTAACTACTTCGAAAATGGGAGACATGGTATCAAGGCCTTATTTTTTCGACTATATTGATACAGCAATGTTTTATGCATGTATTCGAGAAACTATTTCCAAAATGGGAGACATGGTATCATGGCCTTATGTATTCCACTATCGGCAAGCAGCAGTGTTTGACGCATGTAGTCGAGAAACTATTTCCAAAAGGGAAACATGTGTATCAAGACTTATTTATTCTACTCTACTGAAACGTCAGTGTTTTACGCATGTATTTGAGAATCTATTACCAAAATGGGAAACATGGTATCAAGTCCATATTTATTCGGCAATAGGGAAACAGCAGTGTTTTACGGATGTATTCGAGAAACTATTCACAGAATGGGAAATATTTTATAAAGGCCATATTTGTTCGAACATAAGGAAACATTAGTGTTTTACTCATTTATTCGAGAAATTGCTCCCAAAATGGGAAACATGGTATGAAGGCCCTTTTTATTCGACTGTTGGGAAACACCAGTGTTCTACACATTCATCCGTGAATCTTTTCCCAAAATGGGAAACATGGTATCAAGTCCATATTTATTCGGCAATAGGGAAACAGCAGTGTTTTACGGATGTATTCGAGAAACTATTCACAGAATGGGAAATATTTTATAAAGGCCATATTTGTTCGAACATAAGGAAACATTAGTGTTTTACTCATTTATTCGAGAAATTGCTCCCAAAATGGGAAACATGGTATGAAGGCCCTTTTTATTCGACTGTTGGGAAACACCAGTGTTCTACACATTCATCCGTGAATCTTTTCCCAAAATGGGAAACATGGTATCAAGTCCATATTTATTCGGCAATAGGGAAACAGCAGTGTTTTACGGATGTATTCGAGAAACTATTCACAGAATGGGAAATATTTTATAAAGGCCATATTTGTTCGAACATAAGGAAACATTAGTGTTTTACTCATTTATTCGAGAAATTGCTCCCAAAATGGGAAACATGGTATGAAGGCCCTTTTTATTCGACTGTTGGGAAACACCAGTGTTCTACACATTCATCCGTGAATCTTTTCCCAAAATGGGAAACATGGTATCAAGTCCATATTTATTCGGCAATAGGGAAACACCATTGTTTTAAGAATGTATTCGGGAAACTATCCGAAAATTGGAAACATGTTATCACGGCCTTATTTATTCGACTATATTTAAGCACCAGTGTTTTACGCATGTATTCGTAAAACTATTCCCAAAAAGGGAAACATGGTATCGAGGCCTTATTTATTCGTGCATAGGGAAACAGCAGTGTTTTACGCATGTATTTCCAAAATGGGAGACATGGTATCCAGGCCTTATTTTTTCGACTTAAATGATACAGCAGTGTTTTACGCATGTATTCGAGAGACTATTTCCAAAATGGGAACCATTGTATCAAGCCTTATTTATTCTACTATAGGGAAACAGCAGTGTTTTACGCATATATTCGACAAACTATTCACAAAATGGGAAATATGCTACCCCGGCCTTATTTATTCCATCATAGGGAAACAGCATTGTTTTACGCATGTATTGGAGAAACTCTTTCCAAAATGGGAAACATGGTATCAAGGCCTTATTTTTCGACTATTGTGATAACGCAGTGTTTTATGCATGTATTCGAGAAATTATTTACAGAATTGGAAACATTGTATAAAGGCCATATTTTTTCGACCATAAGGAAACATCAGTGTTTTACTTATTTATTCGAGAAATTGTTCCCAAAATGATACACATAGTATGAAGGCCTTTTTTATTCGACTATTCGAAAACAACATTGTTCTACGCATTCATCCGAGAACGTTTTCCCAAAATGCGAAACATGGTATCAAGGTCTTATTTTTTCGACTATAGGGAAACAGCGGTGTTTTACGCATGTATTCGAGAAACTATTCCCAAATTGGGAGAAATGGTATCAAGGCCTTATTTATTCAACCATATGGAAACACTAGTGTTTTACGCATGTATTTGAGAAACTATTCCCGAAATGGGAAAAATGGTATCAAGTCCTTATTTATTTCACTATAACGAAACAGCAGTGTTTTACTGATGTATTCGAGAAACTATAACAAAATGGGAAACTTGGTATGAAGGTCTTATTTATTCGGCTATAGGTAAACAGCAGTGTTTTAAGCATGTATTGGAGAAACTATACGAAAATGGGAAACATGTTATCACGGCCTTATCTATTCGACTTTACTTAAACAGCAGTGTTTTATGCATGTATTCGAGAAAGTAAACCAAAGTGGGAAACGTTTTATGAAGGCCTTATTTATTCTACAGGGGAACAGCAGCGTTTTATGCATGTATTCGAGAAACAATAACAAAATGGGAAACATGGTATCAAGGCCTTATTTATTCTACTACAGGGAAACAACAGGTTTTATGCTTGTATTCGGGAAACTATTTGGAAGAAGAGAAACAATGTGCTGAAGCCTATTTCTTTTATTTTCTGGAAACAGCCGTCTTGTACACATGTATTTCGGAATCTCTTCTTAGGCTAGGAAGCCAATGTCTAATGCGTTATTTTCTCTCCCCCGTGGAAACATGTTTCTTTAACTTAAATATACCAAAAACATTTGAGTGGATAAGAATCAATGTGTTCAGACATTATTTGATAATCCATGGTGAAACGGCCGTCTTTTATGTATTTATTAAGGAAACTAATCGGTCGATGGCAAACAATAAATCCAGGCCTTATTTGTTCTGTAATGTAATCAGAGCAGACACCTTCTTACCGACGTGAAGTCGTTTCCCTCTGTCTTTTCTATAAATAATTTAATGACAACTGTTCTAATGAGCTTTTTCTCCCTGGTACTTCCGGTAGATGAATTTAAACATGCTACTAGATTGTCATCTAGATCTCACAATTTTACTCTTGAACTCGATATACGCAACCGTCACATTTAATCTGAGATCTGTGAAACTCCCTCCGAACTTCTTCCCTGACTGATGATTATAATCTTCAAAATATTAATTACAGCGTCAATTGCCATATTCCGTTTTCTTGAACCCTGTCTTTTTTGCTCTTTTCTTCAATCTTTCTCATTAAAAGATTAACAGTTGGGCCATGAAGATTACTAAAATTAACGTTTATTGTAATGAGAAATAATATCGGATATAAATTGCTAGACATCTAGACGAGAAAAATATGACTTCTTTAGGGGATTATTCTGACTCTGTTCTGTCAGTTGGTTTCCGTGACTTAACTGGTAGGAGTTCGCACTTAAGATGTGGTTTCACAGAGATAAAAAGTTCGATTTTTGTTGGAGCCCGACTTTAGTCCGTTTGTTATTAATGTCACTGTTTAACAATAAAATTCTAAAAAAAGACATAATAATGTAACAAGCTCAAACACGCGTAGTCACGAAAACTAACGTTTATAGTAATAATAAATATCTGATAAAAAAAATCCTTTCAAAAAATTATACTTTTTTTTACGTTTCGAATACGAAACTAAAGTTAGCAGCTATAAAGTCGTAGAAGTTTTAACGAGAAAAACTTGTTGGTTTAACACACACGCACACACACACACACACACACACACACACACACACACATATATATATATATATATATATATATATATATATATATATATATATAATATTTTT
>OZ038499.1:103233566-103241066 GCA_964036315.1 Acanthosepion esculentum
CTTGTATGAATAGCATACGTAATTCGGACATGGGCTCGTGTCATGTTCCCTTCAAATAAATATAATTTCGTAAAAATAATCATCTTTTTCATTTAAATTATGGTGTAAAATTATAGCTTCATAATAGAATTTCAAACAACAGTTTTAGACCGCCATGTCATCTGTCTTTTAAAGGAATTCATTTTCGTTTTCTCAATAACAAACATTTGGAATAAAAAATTAAATCCAATATTTTTCGCAGATACATTTTTGGGTCACAAATGAATTTATTAGGTTGGTGCAAAAATAATGTCGTTTTTTGACGTTCAACTTCAGTCAAAAAACGACATTATTTTTGCACCAACCTAATAATATGATGTTAACGACTTCCAGCTGATAAAAATATGCCTCAGATTTCTATGTCTACAATCTGGAGAATGCAGGATAATTTTCCATTATTTTGGTCGAATTTGATGATTTAATTATATATATATATTGTTATGGTGGAACACACCTAGTCTATAGATAATAGACTCTCCCACCTAATATAAGTAGGAGTCAGCGAGGGTCGACGGGGAGTCGAATACGAAAGTAGTCAGCTACCACAACTAGATGACACTGCGTAATACGTATTATAACAAGTTCCTAACGTTTTTGTACGTTAAACCTATTTAGGCCCGAATTTAGTCCAAATACAGATTCCACTGCGGAAAGTTACTCTACTATATATATATATATATATATATATATATATATATATATATATATATGTGTGTGTGTGTGTGTGTGTGTATGTCTACAATCTGGAGAATGCAGCAGGATAATTTTCCTTTATTTGGTCGAATTTAATGATTTAATTACATATATATATATATATATATATATATATATATATATATATATTTGTCATCCACAGACAGACTGTTTCGCTGTTTCACAGCTCATCAGTGTGGATAGACGTCCGGTTGCCTCTAGCTAGGATCGAAACCCGACTGAATTTGCGTCAGTCGGAACTTCTCCCACTAAGCCGTCAGCGCACGGTCAAGGATGAAGGTGAATTTTAGCGTGTTTATTTTTAGATTTAGATAAACACACAGTGACTGACAGTGACTCAATTCTGCCGAAGAGTCGTGCAATATTAGCTTAAATAGTCACTGTTTACAAATTCACACCTCAAACCAGAGAGCTCAACCGAAATTAATTTTTCAGGAGCCACTATTTTTTATAAATAAAAGTAAATCATCAAATTAAGAAAGTCAGGTTTATTTTTATACAGCCCTGACGTGTAAAAATATAAGTAAAAGAAATAGAAAATGCAACTGGATCTTTTAAGAATATTTCTTTCCAGTAAATTTCCCAGTTTCTCAGTTCTATGATTTTCAAGTGTTACGTTGACATGGAGAGATTAGTCACACTATTTACATTGTTTAGACTGTTGTCCTCATTTTTTGTTGTCATTTTCACGACGTCCCGACCGCTGAACGCTCCGGAGCGTACAATAATTATGGTCACTTGATTAGGCCTAGTAACCTTTGCTCCCCGAATTGATGATCAGAAAGTTTTGCTGTCAAGAATTGGTAATCTCAGGGTTCAGCGAGGATGGCTAATGGCAACGAAGTGTTAAGTAGTTCAAGTGACAGGGATTTTATTTTATTTTTATATTTTTATTCGGCCTTTTCTAGAAAAGTTCAATGTACAAGTAGCCAGGTGCACACGAATTTTTATTTGCGTCTCTCTCTGTGTGGAAAGTCCTTGGCAAATGTATCTTGTTAGTGTTTGTTCAGACATGGTTTATATTTTTGAATAAATATATTTTCTTTATTTAATTGTGTTTGATGAGTAGTATTATCTAGGCAAAGATCAAAGGGGAAGACTTGGAAATTTGGAGACTAATTTGTTGCACATGAGCCTAAATTTCCACTGTGTGTCATCTGTCTTGTGACGAGGTCTCGTATTTGTTGGCAACAAATTGTTAATCTTTTCTTTGTTTGCTTGATATAATCATCGATACATTTTTTTGTCGGGTGGAAGGTTGATAAACGTGTTGTTACTTAGTAATTATGAGGTGTGCACTTTTGGGGGGATTTGATAAGCATATTTTTAATGGGCTGGCACTTTTGGAGGGGAATTGCTAAACGTATTGTTATTTGGTCATTGTGATGTTGGCCTTTTCGAAGCGATTTGATAAGCATGATTTATTGCTAATTATGAGGTTGGTACTTCTTGGAGGATTTCATAGGTATGTTATTATTGCTAATTATGAGGCTGGCACTTTTCGATGAATTTGAGAAACGTCGTTATTTGCTAATTATGAGGTTGATACTTTGTTCTTATTTTTCTAAGTATATTGTAAGTTTCATACGTTTGCTCGTGTCGACGAGTAAAAATGTATTGTTTTCATGATGTGTTACTTGGTGCGTTAGTTTTGTTTATAAATTTTGTGTATCACGTTGCAATAAAATATATGGTTCTTTATTCTGTTGTTATTTTAGAGTGAGGGCCGCTTCATTTCTCTAAGAATGATCCGGTTTGGTTGTCGATAATATTGTTGGAAAAACTATTAAAGAAGACTTTCCCAGAGAGTATGTTAGGTGTGCGCTATTCATATTGTTTTTATAAATGCTATTTCATATCTTTGTGGGCATTCATTATTAATCGAATTATTATAGATTTCAACAGATCCCAATCAAGATAATTTACGTCATCTTTCTGCAATGTGCATCATGCAGCGCAGCTTTTATTTTCTTTTAGTGATAATTTTATTATCTACATTCAATGTAGATAATATATATATACATATATATATATATATATATATATATATATATATATATATATATATATATATATATATATATATATGAAATGGACAAATCCGACAATTATTTTAAGACATTTTTATGTTTATACATTCTTTTTTATAGATACAAATATTTAAGGAAAGTTTTATTTTATTTAAGTATTTTTTATAATAAACAGTATTCCTGTCGTAGGATGAATATTTGCTATGAAAGTTTCTCGGACATTCAGGCCGGTAAATGTTACTAAAACTGTTTATTAGAAAAAACAGAGTATTTACTTAAATATTTGTATCTATAGAAAGAATGTATAAACATAAAAATGTCTTAATATATATATATATATATATATATATATATATATATATATATATATATATATATATATATATAGTAAAAACAGAACCCGTCTATAAATTTATACCAAAACTTTATTACTATTATTTATTATATTTCTACTCTGACTACTCGACTACTGACGGATTCAGGGTGCTTTTTATACCTCCTAGATCTCAAGGGGAGGTAACTGATGATTTGTCAATACAAAACACACACACATATATATATATATATCACTTGATTTGTTTCTCTTTATTCTATATCCATTTTTCTTTAATACCGATCTAAGGGTAATAAATTTGTTTCAATCCAGTACAATATTTTGTCTTCTGATTTGTCTCATCTTTCCAGTCGTTTATCATTGAGTTTTAGTTCGGATAAAACATCTGCATGTGGATTAATGTTTCTATTCCCATATTCAATGTCGAAGTCAGATTCATGAGCTTTAGGGATATCTTAAAATTCTAGAACATATGACGTTAGGAAACCTAAGGTTAAAAATAATCTCTAATGGTTTATAGCCAAATTTAAATAGTAACTTCCTGTCTAATACAAATTGGCAAGCTCTCTCTGTGTTCCATGTACAATAGCTTGACTGATGTTAATCTTATAGAAAGGTTCATTATTGGATTACCTTCCAGCGAGACAATCGCTAATACGGCACGTTCTCTTGGTTCTATCAATTCACTATACTTCGGCAAATATCAGCTATAAAAATTAGCCAAATCTAGAAAAGGATTCCAATTCATTTTTACTTTGGAGTGTAGACACCTCTGCTATATTTTTATCAAATTTCTTTCTTTTGCAATTCCATCTTTAGAAATGTAGTTTCACAAATATGTTATTATATGGCAATATACCAGACATTTATTTTTGTTTATGGTCATACTAACATCTATTAATTTGTTTCAAACATAATCCATATTTTATTTTAGCTCTTCTGTGCTGGTAGCACCAATATATATGTCATCTTGCTAGATGATAATATTCTTAATATCACCAGTAAGAACTTTTTCTATGGTTGTCTGAAAAATATCACTTGGCCTCTTCACACCATGATGTATACGTTTCCATCTGAGTATGCCTATTGAAGAGTCAATCGTGGTAACTTTTTTTTATTAATTTACATCTGGTTATAGGGAGATTTGATGCCAATTTTAGCCAATTATTTAATTCCCGACAGGTTGTGAATAACAGTTTCAATTTTAGGAATAGGGAACGAATCTGACAATATTTTGCAATTGACTCCTATCTTTTAGTCCCCACATATCCTTAAATCTCCATCCGGTTTTCGTAAAATAGAAATGGGTGAGGCACAATTACTAGTTACAATGTTAGCAGCTTCAATGTTAGGAATAGGGAACGAATCTGACAATATTTTGCAATTGATTCCTATCAAGTCTTATTATTAGTCTATTTAGTCCCTACATATCCTTAAGTCTCCATCCGGTTTTCGTAAAATAGAAATGGGTGAGGCCCAATTACTCCCACAAGGCGGAGAGGAACAAGTTCCAAAATTCCTTGGTCCGCTGTTGTTTTCAATTTACAACTACTAATTTTGGCATGTGAATGGTCAGTCTGCGAAACCTAATGGGGGTAACGATTTTTCTTTAAATCAAGGGCCACTTTACACTTTTAGCATCTCCGGATCAGTACTTTCCAACTTCATACTTTTGATTAATTTGCTTGTATCCACTTTCAAAATATCTATTCGGAGAAATCCATAATTTTTTTTCACGTTTCACTACCGTCATGTGAATAATTTGCATAGGACATTCAATTTAACTTTTCGTTTGGATCTTTTCTCTGTATGTCTTTGAATCGCAAATACAGCTGTTTTTTCCTGGGGTGGTTTAAATTTACCACCCTTTTTATATTTCTTTTAAATTTGCATACAATCTGGAAATTATTTTTCATTTACAATTCAAGCACACTTGTCCTACAGTTGGGCATTTTTCTTATCATTCTTTTTCTTGCAGTACATGTATTGCACAATGGATTTCGATATGCTATATGCTTCAGGCTTATTCTTGCATGTATTGAATTTCTCAACTCTAATTGTTGCAGAAACTCTATAGATGTATCCAAAGATATTTTAGTCATTTGTAATCATTCAAAAATGTACTTTTACGAAGCATCACACATACCTTCAATTAATCTCAATACAATCAACGCATTTTAGATGGTTATATCAGCAGTGCCAATAATCTGGAACAGCTTCGTATCTTGTGTACATATTGTATTATTGTTTCGTTCGGCTCTTGTTTGCTCGCGAGAAACTTTGTCGCCGTAGCAATAACCAGTTTATTTTTCAGTCGAAAAATTTCTCTTTATAATGTCGCAAAATTTCGATTTATAATGTTCAAAATTTGTGAAAATGTCAAAGTATCTGGGATACGCCATAACAGAGATGTTTTTGTTAGTCTCAAAAAGAAGTCTATAATACTGTTCTTCCCTTCTGTCTTGTAATTTCTTGTTCCTGGTATAGGAAGCTAAACAACAAACTCATGTTTCCATAAAATCCGACTCATCCAACAGTGTACGAAATCCTATCAGCAACACTATATTATTGTATTGTCTTCTACTCTGTGACGTAGAAGTTCTCTCCCTTTGCTGAGTAACGACTGACATATTAGTAGTCGGTCGGCTCTATGCAAAGTAGGTCAAGTTCATTTTGCCTATGTCATTACACAATCATTATCTGAAATTATTAATTAAAGTCAACTAAAGGATTTTTATAACTTTTCAAAAATATTTTCACCAAAAAGTTAATGAAGCCACTAGGACCCAAGGGGTTACTGAGTGTGAAAGAATATGAAGAAAAAAAAAACAAACTATTATTTAGGAGAGAGTACAATAAACGATAAAATAAAAATTTACTCGCACACGGTATCAAGATGTGACAGTTTAATGTGTGTAGAACGTGAATCTGAACCCGGGAAAAATTGCCCAGTCTCTGCAACCGATGCCCGCACTGGATTTAGTATTACGACCGACCCTTCTTCAATAATGCAGGGAGGGACATACTGCTATGGCTAACGAATCCCCGGGACTCGCAGCTCTCATTTCTATTAATTTTGCGCAAAGGCAAGACACAATTTGAAGGATGAAAAATAGTAAATGACATTTCAGTATTTAGGTGGAGACGTTCGAAATATAGACTTGAAGCAGTCAGGAGAAGGAACCGGAAAACCAATCTTAAGCAGTAATCTAGGGATAAACCTATACTTTTGTTAAAAAGATAGGAGAGGAATGTGAACTGGACGATGGCGAATCTGTATACTCCTACAGGGGAAATAAAAAAAATAGTAAATAGCATTTGAGAGTTTGCTTCAATAATTTTTATTACAAGAGCTGACAAATCGAAGATAGGTTTCATTTGATATTTTGAATTTGGTGAACATGTCTAAACAAGAACTTAACGTTTCAAAAATTAGTAATCATTACTATTCAGTACATTTCTGTTTCAATAAGGGATTTAAATCTATGAAAGGAATACAAGCATTGTTAACTGGAATTCAATTCGTTATATAATCAGAAGAAAGTATCTTGCCAAGTAAATCCGTTCATTTATCGACGCTGGAGTGAACATTTGTGTAAGTGTCCTTTTAATTCTCTTGCTAATTTGCAGATTACTTACTTAAATATCAAATCATACAGGTTTTTTAAAATGTTATTTTATGTAAATATTATTGGTGTTTAACATAAATACTTCTATGTTCTTCCTTTTGCGTGCTGTGTCCTTCCCGGGTGTGGAGGATCATTGTTCACCACATCTTCCTGTGTTCTTTTCTTGTAAGTAATTATTGTCACATTTCTTCTACTCGTTGTTTATGTTGTCATCATTCAGTCATTCATTCTTTCAAAAACGTTAAATCAAATATTCGCCGTTTCATTTTGCTTCTATTGCCTTAAATATGCCACGTGAATGTTTAATTCTCCAAGCCTTCTTTCCTCATTATGTGTTCCAAATATTTCAGCCGTTTCCTTCTGATTCTTAGAATCAGATTAAATGCAGTTCTTATTCCTCTGAGACGTTTGTTTGAAAAGCATCTTCGCTATTTCTATTCCCCACCGGTTTTCTGTATCAGACATTCTGTCTTCCGTGTCACATATTCAGTCTTCTCTGTCACGTATTCCGTATTCTGTGACATTCATTCTGTCTTCTGTCACAACCCTACCTAGACAATTATTGTTTCGTACCTGCTTGATCTTAACGTTCAGGACATCATTTGCAATATGAGTCATTTTCATCTGAAGCCAATACTTTCTGTCCTCTGACAGTTAACAGTTAGTCCTTTCTTCTTACTCTCCTCGGATATCTTGCCTATTAATCTTTTCAGTTTTCATTATGAATCTATCATCATCTCAGTGTCGTCAGCGT
>OZ038499.1:103243566-103346066 GCA_964036315.1 Acanthosepion esculentum
AAAAAAAACTGCACGTCTGTAAGAAAGTGACTGTAGACGAGATGCCAGATCAGAACCTATCAAATTGCATATCATTCTCTGGGTTTCTTCGAGGATCTCGTGATGAGGCAACCTGCTCATATATATCAGCAGTATTCAATGCAAAAACGAATGCCTGATTTGAAGATTGGCCTCAGGCGTGGAAAACCTTCTGAAACTTACGAAGAAGTCCGGCATGCCAAACCCTATCAAACGCCTTAGAGATATCTAGAGCAGCTCGACCTGCTCCGTTATTGTCAAGTGCTTGGTAAACAAATTCAATTATGGCCGTGAGCACGTCAGCGGTATACGGGCCAAAGCGGAAACCATATTGTTTGTCATGGGATGTGAAGTGCTTAACCATTTTGGCGTTGATTAAAGACTCGAAGACTAAACCGAAGAATGGTAGGAGACAGATAGGACGGTAATTAGAAGGGTCACCATTCTTAAAGACAAGAACAATAGATGAGGACTTGTAACAGTCTGGGAAACAAGATTCATTGAGGCAGTAGTTGAGACTGATATGATTGTAGTTAGATAGTTAGATGCGTCAGATAACAGAAAGATATTCTGTTAGTTGGAGGTTCTTTGATGGAAGAGGAGTAGAAGGAGATGTTAACAGACACTATGGCATGATCAGATTTGCCAAGAGGGTAGAACCGCGTGGCACGACAAGAGGTGAAACAGAGATCGAGAAGGGATGCCTTATCGTCAGGATTACTGGGGAAACATATAGGAAAGTAACCCACTTGTGTGAGGGATTGAGTGATTGAAAAGTTAAGGGTTTGTATGCCAGCGAGGGTCAGTTATAGAGTGTTTAAGCCACTTAGTATGGTGGGTGTTAAATCACCGAGCACAAATATATGTGCAAACGGAAAACACTTTCATTCCCCTAAAATACTCTATTTCATATTCAATACAAAACAAATGCTCATAAAATGTTTCGCTATAAAAAAAACAGTCTCTCCTGACAAAACCAATGAATTAAAAATTTATTGTTCTACTCACTGACTCTATAACTACAACGGAAAAGAATTTATGTAAACTAAACATAAAACTGAGTCGAAAAATAAATGACATAATCAATACAAGAAAAAACTAGTCAAAACTTATTATTCTATCACCTGTGATGATTACCAGAAAGAATATATTGTAGAAACCTTAAGATGTTTAAATAAATCATTATATGAACACAAAAGAAACATTTTAAAAAGTAACCTATTAAACGCATTAGTCACTAACAGTAACGTGACTGACCACAATTTGACATAAAAATAATGCTACTCTAATTAAAAGAGAATGCAATTCACTGAGAGGAAAATGTTTAGAAATTGCTTCTCTAAATCAGCCACAGGAAATTTACGTCTAGTCTCTTACAACATTTCACCATTCTTGGCAGATCTTCTGTTATCACAAAGTTGGGATATTTAATGACAAAAGTGATAGAAACAAAAAGCGAAAAGAATTTAAATATATTTGTCTATCGTTCTGGCGTTTGTAGAGATGCATCAACGTAAGCAAATTTACTCCGATGAAATTTTAAAGGACAAAACGCTTCTCACGAAAACAATTTTTCACTTTTTCATACATCTATCTATCTATCTATATATATATATATATATATATATATATATATATATATATATATATATATAGAGAGAGAGAGAGAGAGAGAGAGAGAGAGGGAGATGGGGAGAGAGATGGATAGATAAGTATTGCTTAAATAGACTGAATGAATTTTGCTTGAGTGTGATAGTATTCCGTGTTTGAGTTAGCAAACAGCACGCACAAGGGTGGGGCATATTGTCTTTAGTACGACTCTCAAATGCACAGGTCGACCAACGGGCTTACACAGTATAAAAGATAAATACACACACACACACACACACACACACACACACACACACATATATATATATATATATATCCAGATCAGTTTGGATTATCGTCATTAACAGTATGGATTATTTCTTGGAATGTAACTTTACCATTGACAACGCTTCAAAAACCTTTGGACAGACAGAACTACCTACCTCACGACTCGCTTGCCGCACAGATTTTCTTGGCTTTTTGTGGGGTTGTCGATGACTGTGGTATTCCAGAACGCTTCTCGTGGACATTCTAAACAGTTCCCTTGGCTTCAAACTTTCGAATGATGCTAAATCACCTTAATTGGTCTGATTGAAACTCCTTCCTAAACTGTCTTTGCGCTTCAACTGCGTTTTCACACTTCAGAGCAGCATTTTAGGAAGAATTTTCTTTGTTCAAAGCTCAGTTTTACTGCCATCATTAATTTTAATGAGTTTAACCATGAAAGAAAAAACATCAATTAAGCTATCATATATTTTGGGGGATACCCTGTATATTTCTTAGGATTAAGCGACCCCATTCCCTGCAGTAGCCTATATGATTTTTATCAATTATTCAATACATGTACTAAATGAATGCCTATAAGCTCGTAGCTTCGTGCACCATCAAAGCTTCCCATTTAAATGTCGAAGCCATCTATTTCCTTACCCACGTTTGTTCAATGTCATATAATATAATGATTTTCGGTCGGTATTTTCTTTCCATTTGCCCTCATTTTAATTTGTTCTTCAGCTTAATTCTACTATATATAGTATGTGTTAGGATATATATATATATATATATATAATTCTTTGTGGTTTTTAAATTTGTTCTTAGTTTAATTCAACCTTATCTATTATGTGTTATATGTTTATATATATATATACATATATATATATATATATATATATATATATATATATATATATATATGTGTGTGTGTGTGTGTGTGTAGATATATATATATATATATATATATATTTATATATATATATGTAATTTATTTTAGGATATTAAACTGTAATAAAAATCATTACATAATTACAATTATTTTTCAACACCATAAATGAGTCTCTTCAGGCGATATTAAACTAATGGCAAGTGAAAGATTAATTTGATTTAAAAAATCAGTATACTTTAAAAATAATCTTGTGAGACTTTCCGTGATTAACCAATCGATTGTGACCTACGCTAAATTCAAATTCACCGAGAAAAAATTGATATAGGTCATGCATACTGAAGTGTACAAAACTAAAAAGAAATTTAAATACACATAAATATTCTGTTTGATCGTTTAAATGACGTTGACTTGATTCAGATGAAATTTGTTCCAACAAACGATGTAAGGCCGGAATTAAGCAAAATAGTTACATAACCATACGCTAAACAGTATGCTTGGAAACGAATGTAGCAACATTCGAAAGTAGACGGAGAAATGTATTTGGTATATTTATATAAAACATCTAATTCGGAAATATAAAAAAAATTGATAAAAAATTGAATAGAAGAAATTTTCGATATTATTCAACCAAATATGTTCTATATATATATATATATATATATATATATATATATATATATATAAGTATATATGTGTGTGTCTGTTAATGCGGTGAAGTAAACATATTGATATGGGCAAGCTGGGTGTGTCTCTTTCCATACAAGTATAAATATCATTTTCCCTCCGTTTCTAATTATCGCTTTTGATTTTTCTGTAATTAATAGAACATAGTCTTAATTGTTAAAGTATAAAAACTCCATCGAGTTTGGCCCCCTGTTTCGTAACATGGAAGGAGCTAAATTAATGAAGACACGAAAGGAAATAGCTTGTCTTTTATTGATATTCTCTTGTCCACCGCTGAATATTTATACTGTCCAAACGTGAGATTGCAAGTTTTCCGTTTTAGAAACAATTACGTCCCCTTCGTTTATAACTGCTCAGTATTGTACTCTGTCCGATCTGATAGTATTCGGAACACGGCAATTTTTTGAAACAAGGCCTCGAGTTCAAACAATTGCCATCTTCAACATTATAAATTAATTTTAATAATATTTTAACAGACAAGCTATTTGCACACAGTCGCATTAAATTAAGCACACCAGATCCTACAGGTTAACCCAAACAGTTTGATTTTTATTTCTATTCCAACAGCAGTTACAAGTGACGAAACTACTAATAATTTACACTACACACACGTACTTATTCTATTTCCTTTGAAGGCCTATTTACTTCCAGGATATGAGCGATCATTGCACACCTCAACTTCTTGCCTTTTTCTTGATTTCATCAGTTTTTATTTATTTAGTAGCCCTTACCGTTTCTGTCCTGGGATCGTTTCACAAATATTCGTTGCCTAGTATATGTAATAAATGCATACATATAAGCTCGCTGATCTACGCACAATCAACGTTTCCCATTTAAATGTCGAATAAATCTATTTCCTTCCCCACGTGTCTTCGATGTCGTATAATATTGATTTCCGGCAGTTATTTTGACTTCGTTTGTGCTTATTTGTATTTGTTCATCGGCTTAATTCGGCCTTATCTAGCATGTGCTCTGTTATATGTTTATATTTCGCATGCCATCAATAGGTCCTGTGAGTGTTAAATTCTCTAGGCCTGCTGTTCTCATTATAAGTATCAGAAAATTATTTTTTGATTGTAAGTAAAAGTTTTACACATATATTTTGTTTCCGACACCCTCGTTGCCTATCACCCAGATTCATAGAATTATTACCAATCACCGACATAACCACAGCTCTATTGCTTCCAGATTCTTCTTCACCAATGAGGAGATTGTCTATCATTCAATGCCATATTACCTAACAGTTCAGCACACCTTTCTTTGTTTCCGACGATAATTTTCTATGATTTAATATTTTGTTTAATCTCACAAGGACATTGTTCGCTATTCTTAAGCGACTTCAAATCTTCATCACCATAAGAAAAAAACTAGGTTAGCGACTGTGTTTCAGTTTGAAGCAATGCAGTAAATTATATTTCAATTTCATATCTTCTCTTAATGATTATATTATTATCAGGTGTGTGCAAATTTTCCCAGCTCTCTTTTTTTGCAAAACTGCCTCTAGAATTATTACCAATTTGACGAGATTATCTTAAAGACAATATATCATCACATGTCTTAAGGACAATATCTCTTCACATGCCTATAGAATTGTTACCAATCGGACAAGGGCGTGTTTGGGCAATATATCATTACATGTCTTTAGAATAATTATCTATCAGACAATGGTGTATTAAGGGCAATATACCATCACATGTCTATAGAATTGTTACTAATTGGACAATGGTGTCTTTAGGACAATATGGCATCACATGTCAATAGAATTGTTACTAATTGGACAATGGTGTCTTTAGGACAATATGGCATCACATGTCTATAGAATTGTTACTAATTGGACAATGGTGTCTTTAGGACAATATACCATCATATATATATATATAGAATTATTACTATGGCGTCTTTAGGACAATATGACATCACATGTCTATAGAATTGTTACTACTTGGACAATGGTGTCTTTAGGACAATATGACATCACATGTCTATAGAATTGTTACTAATTGGACAATGGTGTCTTTAGGACAATATGGCATCACATGTCAATAGAATTGTTACTAATTGGACAATGGTGTCTTTAGGACAATATGACATCACATGTCTATAGAATTGTTACTAATTTGACAATGGGGTCTTTAGGACAATATGACATCACATGTCTATAGAATTGTTACTAATTGGACAATAGTTTCTTTAGGACAATATGACATCACATGTCTATAGAATTGTTACTAATTGGACAATGGTGTCTTTAGGACAATATACCATCATATATATATATAGAATTATTACTATGGCGTCTTTAGGACAATATGACATCACATGTCTATAGAATTGTTACTAATTGGACAATGGTGTCTTTAGGACAATATGACATCACATGTCTATAGAATTGTTACTAATTGGACAATGGTGTCTTTAGGACAATATACCATCATATATATATATAGAATTATTACTATGGCGTCTTTAGGACAATATGACATCACATGTCTATAGAATTGTTACTAATTGGACAATGGGGTCTTTAGGACAATATGACATCACATGTCTATAGAATTGTTACTAATTGGACAATAGTTTCTTTAGGACAATATGACATCACATGTCTATAGAATTGTTACTAATTGGACAATAGTTTCTTTAGGACAATATGACATCACATGTCTATAGAATTGTTACTAATTGGACAATGGTGTCTTTAGGACAATATGACATCACATATCTATAGAATTGTTACTAACTGGACAATGGTGTCTTTAGGACAATATAACATCACATGTCCATAGAATTGTTACTAATTGGACAATGGTGTCTTTAGGACAATATGACATCACATGTCTATAGAATTGTTACTAATTGGACAATGGTGTCTTTAGGACAATATAACATCACATGTCCATAGAATTGTTACTAATTGGACAATGGTGTCTTTAGGACAATATGGCATCACATGTCAATAGAATTGTTACCAATCGGATATGTCATCAGAAGTCTCTGTTACTTTCCCTAAAATCTTTTAAAAACGTCTAATAAAATACATAATACGCCAAGGGAATATAAATATTCGATCAGTGTTAAGCATGATTATCTCCCTTTTGTTAGACTTACTTTTGGAACATAAATGCAACTGGTTATAGTCAGTGATTTTTTTTTTATCTTCTTTTTTTACACCTTCTTTTGTTTCTATCGATAATGCATTGTTTAATCTGACAAGGACAACCTTCGCTATCCATAAGCGCTTTCCAATTTTCTCCACCAAAGGAAAAATGCTAGGCTATTGCTTGTGTTTCAGCTTGAAGCAATGTATTAAGTTCTATTTCAATTTCAGATCTTCTCTTAATGATTCTGTTATTATCAGTGTGTGCAAAAGCTCTCAGCCTTTTTTTTTAAAACAAGATTATAGTTTTTGCTGGAAACTTTTGAACGTGCCTAATAAAATTAATGATACACTAATGGAATATGAGTAAATCGATCAATGTTAAACATGATTATCTCCCCTTTGTTAAACTTCAATGAAGAACGCACATTCAGCAGTCAATTTTGCGTTTATTTTCTTTTTTGACAGCAGGAAAACTATGGAAGCTGCTAAATATTTATTTATTACATGCATAGTACTGATGGTAATACAATGCGTTACTTACAAGCAGGGCAACTGCTATGCAAGGGAATACAAATTATTGCCGGGCGGATACAACATTTACATCCGGAATGGCGTTCAGCCAGTATTCAAAACCGTGAAACTGAAAGACATAAGACAATGCGGCCAAATGTGTGCTGATGAAAAAATCTGCAATGTGTGGCGATTTGACGGCGAGGCGTGTCAGATATTTCACGCCATGAAGGACAACGTGACAGTGAGAATATCAACAAATGCCACAACAAAGACATACTATGAAACCGGAGAAGGTAAGCTCGCATCGTCAATACTATTTAAATACGAGTCATGTTGATTCTCATCAATAATATCCAAGCTATCTACTTACTCATGCAAATGTCGTTTTTCTTACCGCCTTTACCCATTAAAATATACATTATTGCAATTATCATCTTTATTAGTATTTTCGTTATGACATTATCAATATTTCAACATTATCATATTTATATTGATCTTTATCGTCGTCATTTTAATTGTCCTTTTCATTAATTCAACCCATTCTCGTATCAATCCAATCAATACCAGCCGAGCTAAATTCATAGACATTACTTCCAAGAATAGCGACAAATTTACAAGAATTAAACTCATTCTAACCTCACCTAAAATCGTCGTCGTCGTCATCATCGTCGTCATCATCATCATCATCATCGTCATCGTCATCGTCATCGTCATCGTCGTCGTCGTCGTCGCCGTCATCATCATCATCATCATCATCATCATCATCATCGTCATCGTCATCATCATCATGGTCGTCGTCGTCATCATCATCATCATGGTCGTCATCATCATCATCATCATCATCATCACTATCATCATCATCATCATCGTCGTCGTAATCGTCATTGAATCACCATTCCTTCTGAACGGGACCACAATTCTCGGTGACTTCAGACACCGTGACGATGTTTATATTTAAATATAAAACGGAATCTTTCGGATCTTTCCTCTCAGGAACTTTCATCCTTCGTCGTTCTCCCATTTAAAATGACCCAATTTTTCAGAAGGAAATTGTCTCCTAAATATTAAAATGTATTATCACCATTAGCATTGTCGTTATGACATTATCAATATTTTCATCATTATCATATTCATACTGATCTTTATCATCGCCACATTCATCAACGAAATCCATTCACATATAAACCTCATCATTTGTCCTCCTCTTCATTGGCTCCATCCTCATCTTCAACATCTTTGCCATTATATTCACCATCGTTTTCATTGTTCAAACATGTATAAATCAACATGAGCATGCCGAAATCATTTTCGGTTCCTGCAGACACCGTCACGGTTTATATATTCTGCCCCCGCTCCAGAGTAAATATAAAGTTCAATATCCCGGTTCTTTTTCCTCATAAACTTTCATTCTTCTTCGTTCTCCCATTTTAAGATTTCCAATGTTTCAATACGAAATTGTCATCTTAAGTGGAGAGGCATCATCTCTTTTGTCTCTTCGTAATTTCGAACCACATCAGCCATTAATTCTATTTCGCCTTTTTTCCTTGAAGAATATAATTCTTTGTAATTCCTTTGACCAATGATTGTGTTAAACGATAATCGTTTTTATTTGATGATCTTACAAATCAGTTGAAATGCTTTGTTTTTTTCAGATGACCAATGGATGAAAATCTATTCCGTGAAAGGCGGAAGTGGGATCAGCGTTGCTTCAACCTTTTTGGCAGATGGCGTCCATAGCTGGATTCCAGTGAATTGCAACTTTAGTCTTTGCCCCGAATTCTTTCGTAGTTTTTTCATTGATGTTTGGAGTACTCTACCCATAATGAAAGTAAGATGATTCTAAAATGTTTTCCTGGTTTCATCGAAATGATATTGCTACTTCATTCTGAATTTCCCTTGCAGCGATATTTATATTAAAGCATGGAATACTTATCTATGATAATCACAATTACTCAATTTCCATCAAATATGTCCACATTAAATCTTTCACGTTTCATTGCCTTCTAATTCTATCGTACCTCATTTTCGTTTTCTGTTTCCTTCTATTCTTGTCCATCCAGTTATTACAATAACAAAATCAATGAGTTTTTTTAATTTAACATTTAGGTCATCATTGCAAATCTGTTATTGAAGCGTAATATGTCTCAAGTTAGTCTACGTGAAATATTAAGCTTTGGCAATTAAATACAAAACCCGATACTTGTTAAAAATAACATTTTTAAAACAAAATATGCATTCAAGATTATCAAAATGTTTTATTCTTTATCGCAAATAATGACGCATGTCAGATATGGAATTGCTTTATTATTGTAAGTCAGCAGTGATGAATAGATGTGTCAATCTCATGTCAAAACAATTTCTCAGTTTCTGACACCAAATATGGAATTTAACAGCCATCTTTAATGAATTGGATTAATCTCTAAAATTCTCGGTTTGTCTTCATTTTTTTTCAGGTGGTCAAACTTTGGTTCTTATCAAATATTCTCATCTCCAGTGTGTCATTCCTAGAAACGTGGTTGTTTGTTTGTCTATTACAAAGTTCTTATTCAAATGCTACATTTCTCCACACCTCAGTTGACTTCCGTTTGAATGCAAAAGGACAGTTATATTTGCAACACAAATTTGAAAATAAAAATAACCATGCAGAATGGAGCATATGTATAATAAATACCAAAAGGTATTGACTGGCACCAGTGATCAGTGTTCAAACGTACTTAACACCAGAATACCTAATGCTGATTTTCAAGGCAAATTTAAGATTGGCCTATCATAATTTTCCGGTCTCTATTTCTTCACATTCATCCTTGTGCTTCGTAAATATCAATATAATACACACTTCATTCCATCTTGATAGAACCAAATCAAGAATTATCATAAGTCCGACATTTCATGAGACACATCTTAATCGTGAAGCAGCAATTGGGGAATGACTTGAAATTTCGAAATTTATTTTGCTGATCACGCAACAGAAAAACCTTCGAATTCATTTATTGACGAACTAGAAATTTTTAGAAAATGAAATGCCTTGATATTTTATTTGATGAACGTATTCCAGTCGAATCCATTACATTCACTTACGTGCTAATACCCTTAGGGAAAGATATGAATACTCTTCTCCCCTCCAACTATGGGTAAATAGCTGGACAGATTGGGTTCTTTAGGCTTGGATGCCAACTGGTCTACCGCAGAAAGAAATGGCAACCTACTGCGTAAGTCATGTATCAAAAGCCTAAGCGTGTATCCCGTATGACACTGTTGTATACTTAAAGAGGTCACAAAGAGACAAAGGTAGTACTCGAGTGGAGGAACAGCAACACGCGCGGACATGTAAGAAAGTGGGGTTTATTGTAAAAGAGAATACACTATTGAAAGACGGGCAATCGGGTAGCAAGCTAGTAATTCCCGAAGCAAGGATGTGGCACAAGAACTTTTTTTAATGCTGGGCAAAACCGATCCAGTAGGCTCTGGCAAAAATTCCACGTAGATCCCGTATACACGGGGTTGTGTAGCTGTCTACCACCCTAGACGAGATTCTGCCCTTCAGCAGAGCCTCGTCTGAATTTCTCTCTGACCGAAGGCAGAGAGTTCGACCAGCTCAGCTGGATACGAATCTCTAACTAATCGCCGAAGCAAGGATATTTACCTTACCTCCTCGATAGGCAGGATGTGGCACAAGGCCGTTTTTTCATGCGAGGCAAAACCGATAACGTAGACACGGGCAAAAATCCCCGTATACCCCGTAAAAAATGGGGTCGGGTAGCTGTCTACCACCCCAGACGAGACTCTACCCTTCGATAGAGCCTCGTCTAGGTTCATCACTGCCCGAAAGGAGAGAGTTCGACCAGCTCAACTGCAGACGAATCTCCAACTAATTGCCGAGGCAGACCCCCAGGTATATCCTGTGCTCACTATATATATATCAACTGATATAATCAGTCCACATGGGCGATAGGGAGTCTGGGCCATTCTATTACAACCACCCTCAGCTAATTTTTCATGAATATTTGCTCAGTACCTCTTCTTTTTGGGGGTCGGGACATAATTTGACATTTTCCTCTTCCTAGTACTTGTCCGTCTCTCGAGGCACATAACTGACTGAAATGAAATCAGAGACGATTTTTGACTTGAACTTCATCACAAGGCAAAATTTAGGTTCATTTTAAGAAGGACTTTAAAAATAGTTTCATACTTTTCCAGTCTAAATTTCAATTTGGCATGTTGATTCCATTTTCCGTCATTAACAAAAATCTCTTACGCCACTATCATGTGATTTATTGACGATTAATGATATGGAGATTTTTCATGTTAAATTTCAGGTTAAAATTTCTTTATTCAAGAATGACACGGAGGTCCTTCGCGTCATGTTTGACGGTCAAGGAACAACTTCAGAAAGTTGGTTTAAGTTATCTCGAGTACTGGAGTCACCATGGAAAGACTTTTACAATGGCGCACCGACCGTTTACTTCGGGATAAATTTTAAGTAAGTATTTAAATTCATTGCGTGATCGCATGTGAGGAGAAATAACAAGATAATGAACATCGCTTTTTCTTCAAAATTATAAGCACTTTGATAAATTTTCTTTTCAGTTAATAATGAATGAAAGATCATTTGGGACAATCAATCAATCAATCAATTATCCCACACTGTCATCCAAACAATAAGAAGAGGATAAAGACTGTTGCACCTATTGACAGTCTTGACAGATTTCAATCAAGTTAAATAAGTAATATATTTGTCAGTTTGAAACACCCATAAAAATCAGCTTTAGGTTAATGACAACCCAATCATTCTAGAAAATGCTTTTTAGAAAAATAAATAATTTCATCGTTCTAAGACGACAGAACCCCTCCCACCCTAACGTTGGAAAGTCAAAAGAGACCAGTCGGCATTTTTTTTCATTGTACCTCAGAGCATATGACGTGATGAGGAGATAAAACGCAAATTTCCGTTGGGAGTTCAGGTTTTGGTTTTTGCCGCATGTGCTTTGGGGAGAGTATTTCTGAAGACCAGCTCCAAAAATGAATATAAATATTAGTTTATAAGTAGTTGCTGTAATGATTAAACATTTTCAAAAAAGAAAAAAAAAACAAAAAGTAAGATATTTAATCAACGGATCTTTTGTAACGATGCAATAGTTTTAAAATAAACGTTATATATATATATATATGCGTGTGTGTGTGTGTGTGTGTACTATATATATTATTATTTATATATTATATGCGCGGTACTTATTAGAAAGCGCTCAATTTGTGTGAGCCCTGGTTGGCAGCGCGCGTGTAAGTAATTCATCGAGTTTTAGAAGAAACCTCAACAGAATGCCGAAAGCACTGGACGGCCGTTTCGTCCTATATTTGGGACTCATCAGCAGTGCACATCCACTACCAGGAATTGAAAGCCGGACAGTTACGTTATTAAGCAAACGTCATATCAACTGTGCAACGGGCCCCGGTGACGACTAGGTAACGAATTAATCTCGACACAGCGCCGCTGATTCACATATTCCGTGGTGGAACTCATCCAAGTTCCTTAAATCAAGGATTGTGCCTCATATATATATATCTATATCTATCTATCTATCTATCTATCTATATATATATATATATATATATATATATATATATATATATATATATATATATATGAGATAACGATATATATTTGTTTATATCAAGAACAGTATTGTGGAAATTGTATGACAAAGTGTTTAATGTTTCTTGTGAGGCGTTTCTTCTCGAGAATGTCTTGATCGCAAGGTCATTTACAATAAATGTCCCCTTGCAAAGTGACTGGAGTCAAAAGAGCAACACTTTCAATGAATTCGCTTAAATATGAAAATGAAAATCTAAAATCACCAGCACTTCTCCTTTGTGTGCACGTGAAGTCGTACCAACATAACAAATCGCTTGATTTAATTGTGTAACTTTACCGAGTGAAGATAGCTCTGGCTGACACCAAATTAGTTGTGTTTCAATCCTGGCTTGAGGCATTCGGATGTCTAGTCGCACTGAGGAGCTGGGATACAGCGAAACAGTACTGTCTGTGAATGACATAATTTAGCTCTTGAAAATGCATTTCAATTGAGCACTGTTGAGTGATAAGCTAATTCTATAAACAACAGCCACCTGCACTAATGCAAAGCTCTTCAGTAAAATGAATGGAGCACTTTGGCTGATTGGCATTTGTTTACATTTGTAAAAACAATATGCTTGATTTAGTTGTGTAACTCTACCGAGTGAAGATAGCTCTGGCTGACACCAAGTTAGTTGTGTTTCAATCCTGGCTTAAGGCATTCGGATGTCTAGTCGCACTGAGGAGCTGTGATACAGCGAAACAGTACTGTCTGTGAATGACACACACACAGACACACACACACACACATATATATATATATATATATATATATATATATATACTCTTGCGAATGGTATGAAACTTATTTCCACTTTATACTTTATTATATATTTTCACCCAAATTGTTCTTGCTCCATAAAACATTATATATCGTTATCCTATATATATATATATATATATATATATATATATATATATATATATATATATATATATATAATCGGAATGAGAAAACAGTGAACCGAGTTCTAACTCCATTAGGTTTCGTTATATTCACTTACGCGCAAATACCCTTGCGAGTGGTATGAATCCATCTTGAATAGCAGGAGAGATGGGGTTGGCAACTAGTCGACTGCAGAAAGATATGACAAACAACAGCGGGGAAAAACTTCTGCCTAGTCAGTCATGACTCGAAAGAGACATGATCGCCCAACCATTTACGACATAGAGTACTTAACTGATTCAGTTCGCAAAATATGCGCCGCGATACACTGGCCCACTCTGATTTACATACGGTGAAATAGACAGGGAACAAGATTCATTTGATATTTAATCGAAATTATTTGATGAAGATCAAATGGCTAATCTGGCCAGTGATCAGGAAATTAAGTCATTTTTCAAAGTCCATGAAAATATTTGGTTCGTATATAACAGAAATTTCGTATTTATTCGTAAGTCGAGGAATGTAATTACTTCCCAAGAAACCCTCGTCAACGAAAGAAATAGTTTTTTTTCAAAAGTCTTAGAGTAAAGATACCTGTACCTAAATATCAAACTTCTATTTACCTTTTTATTCAGCTATCTACGAAGTTTTTATGCTGCCAAAAATCACGGCGGTTGTGGACGGGACGGTGGATGGATTGCTGTCAATGAACCAAAACATGGATGCAGATGGAATAATTATACCGCCTTTCCAGATATAATTTATTCTGATAAAGAAGATGCCACTGTTTGGGCAACAGGTAAGATTTAGATTTCCGGCATATGTAATTTTCGTATAACCAAGAAATTATTATTTTGTTTTTACACCTTAACACTTAATTGCTACTAGAATATATTTTGCTAAGTAAAAAACAAAAAGATAACAATGATTATAAAGCATAAAACGAAATGAGTGTAAAAAACATCATAAAATGTTTCTTTTGTTTTAAGATAAATCACCACGATTCAGGTAATCATTTAATCTGAAAATAGATCACTGGCTTTAATCCCGTAATCTGTAGATTGATTTTCGGCTTTTCTTCTTGCTACCCACTTAAGATGTAACAATATGGGACTTGAAAATACTTCAGAAAAATTAAAAGGAAAACCATCAACTCCGATCAGCTAGTCGCAGCTTTGAGCTCTAGATAATCTGAAAAAAATAACAGAAATTTGAAACAATAGTTATGTTGACTAATCCGTTGACAGGGTCGAAAGATGATAATTTTTAAAGCTATGACCCTGCCGGGAACACAACCAAAGACATGGTAAATGCGTGTGTTCAGAAAATTGGTGAGTCCCGAAGGCGGGTGGCTGCCAAAAATTGGGAAAACCTACGTGCGAGGTAAGACGCCCTGTGAGGGATCACCTATCAGAATTGACCTGACGAGCTGAACTTTGGATTTGTTTTTACACCTTAACCCTTAATTGCTACTAGAATATATTTTGCTAAGTAAAAAACAAAAAGATAACAATGATTATAAAGCATAAAACAAAATGAGTGTAAAAAACATCATAAAATGTTTCTTTTGTTTTAAGATAAATCACCACGATTCAGCTAACCCTTTATGTGGAATAAGTGTTTGGCAAAGCCAAAAGTTGAGAATTTTCTAAGCTATGACCTTACCGGAAACAGCGTCAAAAACACGGTATATGTGTGTGGTCAGAAAATTGTGGACTCTGAAAACAGGGTGGGTACCAAAATTGGGAGGCCCCAGGTGCTAGGTAAAATCTCCTCTGGGGGATTAAGTGGCCTGAATTGCCCTATTGGGCTGAACTATGGCTGTTAGAGGAATTTGGCAGAACCCTTATTTATTCTGGAGTACGAAGCCGTCGTAGTCTATCGTGGCCAGTTGGAGTCGTATGTCATCACCAGTTTCAAGGTAGAGTCGCCTGGAAGAGCTGTCAAGAACAGTCGGCAAAAAAGTCGTCAAAAGTCAGATTCCACTGTACTATAGCCGTCCCCAGCACTAGATACACTGCCAGCGATCATAAGTCAATCTGTGGTTGAATATTTTGTAATTATTCTCGCACAAACAAACAATAGTCAATATTTCTGAAGTTAAACCAATGTATTTTCAGTTATAAAAAGAGCACTTATTTCCTGCCAGACGTCATGTATTATACTGCCTCAATACGATTATTATGGTGGATAATAACATCTTTTGTTGCCGAGATCCGACAGAGCAAAAAAACAGCTGGGAAAACAAAGCAACTTGAGGGCGGATTTTTACACATTCTTTCTGTGAATTAAAAAGTTTGAAGAATGTGATTGTCACTGGTTATGAATTAAGATATCCTTACTCAAAGAATGTGATTGTCACTGGTTATAAATTAATATATCCTTACTCAAAGAATGTGATTGTCACTGGTTAAAATTAAGATATCCTTACTCAAAGAATGTCATTGTCACTGGTTATAAATTAAGATATCCTTACACAAAGAATGTAATTTTCATTGGTTATAAATTAAGATATCCTTACTCAAAGAATGTGATTGTCACTGGTTATAAATTAATATATCCTTACTCAAAGTGTGTGATTGTCACTCGTTATAAATTAAGATATCGTTACTAAAAGAATGTGATTGTCACTCGTTATAGAATAAGATTTCCTTACTAAAAAAATGTGATTGTCATTGGTTATAAATTAAGATATCCTTACTAAAAGAATGTGATTGTCACTGGTTATAAATTAAGATATCCTTACTCAAAGAATATGTAATTTTAATTGGTTATAAATTAAGATATCCTTACACAAAGAATGTAATTTTTATAGGTTATAAATTAAGATATCCTTACTCAAAGAATGTGATTGTCACTGGTTATAAATTAAGATATCCTTACTCAAAGAATGTGATTGTTACTGGTTATAAATTAAGATATCCTTACTCAAAGAATATGATTGTCATTGGTTATAAATTAAGATATCCTTACTCAAAGAATGTGATTGTCATTGGTTATAAATTAAGATATCCTTACACAAAGAATGTGATTGCCACTCGTTATAAATTAAGATATCCTTACTCAAAGAATGTAATTTTCATTGGTTATAAATTAAGATATCCTTACTCAAAGAATGTAATTTTTATAGGTTATAAATTAAGATATTCTTACTAAAAGAATGTGATTGTCACTGGTTATAAATTAATATATCCTTACTCAAAGTGTGTGATTGTCACTTGTTATAAATTAAGATATCCTTACTCAAAGAATGTGATTGTCACTGGTTATAAATTAAGATATCCTTACGCAAAGAATGTGATTGTCAATGGTTATAAATTAAGATATCCTTACTCAAAGAATATGTAATTTTCATTGGTTATAAATTAAGATATCCTTACACAAAGAATGTAATTTTTATAGGTTATAAATTAAGATATCCTTACTCAAAGAATATGATTGTCATTGGTTATAAATTAAGATATCCTTACTCAAAGAATGTGATTGTCATTGGTTATAAATTAAGATATCCTTACACAAAGAATGTGATTGTCACTGGTTATAAATTAAGATATCCTTACTAAAAGAATGTGATTGTCACTGGTTATAAATTAAGATATCCTTACTCAAAGAATGTAATTTTCATTGGTTATAAATTAAGATATCCTTACTAAAAGAATGTGATTGTGACTGGTTATAAATTAATATATCCCTACTCAAAATATGTGATTGTCACACGTTATAAATTAAGATATCCTTACTAAAAGAATGTGATTGTCACTGGTTATAAATTAAGATATCCTTACTAAAAGAATGTGATTGTCACTGGTTATAAATTAAGATATCCTTACTCAAAGAATGTAATTTTCATTGGTTATAAATTAAGATATCCTTACACAAAGAATGTAATTTTTATAGGTTATAAATTAAGATATCCTTACTAAAAGAATGTGATTGTCACTGGTTATAAATTAAGATATCCTTACTCAAAGTGTGTGATTGTCACTCGTTATAAATTAAGATATCCTTACTAAAAGAATGTGATTGTCACTGGTTATAAATTAAGATATCCTTACACAAAGAATGTGATTGTCACTCGTTATAAATTAAGATATCGTTACTAAAAGAATGTGATTGTCACTCGTTATAGAATATGATTTCCTTACTAAAAAAATGTGATTGTCATTGGTTATAAATTAAGATATCCTTACTAAAAGAATGTGATTGTCACTGGTTATAAATTAATATATCCTTACTCAAAGAATGTGATTGTCACTCGTTATAAATTAATATATCCTTACTCAAAGTTTGTGATTGTCACTGGTTATGAATTAAGATATCCTTACTAAAAGAATCCGGCTATTAATATGTGAAAAGACAATAATAACAAATTATTTTATAAAAGGAAGACGTTGAAGAAATATATTATAAATTTTCAGATATAAAGGTAAATGTCGGTAAAACAACGATATTATATCGACACAGCTATCTGTATTCGTGGAAATTCCACGGCGTTTTTATATCAGTGATATTTGAGATGGAATTATGAATGTAAGAATTGTTTACTCGCCGTGGAGATTGAACTCTGAAATTAATTACGTATGCATGCTACTTTGCCATCTAAATTACTTATATGAGATTACTAAAAGTTTACATTTACTATGGCATTGACTATTAAATTAATTTACACTTATTTTGAATAAATTTAAATATGAGTCGACCAGATTTTTAAACGAATCTATTATAAATTAAATTCAATTAAATAAATTAAAATATGTAACTATAATTTTAAAAATAAATAAAAATCAATTACAGTTAAATTCAAATATCGCATCAAGTAAAATCTTCAAAACCAATTCTTTATAAAACGTTTAACATCAATTTCAGTTTTCATCGAAATTTGAATAGATAAGGTTTTATTAAACTTTAATGAGAATAAGGGGCAGGGTAAATAGCTCAGCAAGGTTTACAGACACTATGACAGAGTATATTGGGTATATTTCAAAAACTATATTTATACAGAGGATCTCCTCTTCTATAGATCGTACGTCTGGATTTCCTAACTACTCGTTAAAGTTCGACTTTAGAGGAATAAAAACTCAAAAAGGACTTTTTTAAGGTACGTTCATAAAATTAAACAGATTACGTAGATACTATACTATATAATATACTACAATTTACTATATACTATAGTAAAAGAGTTAGGGAGACGTGGGGTCTTAAATAAAGGTGCTATTCGAAAAACAACCCTGAATCAGGTTAATTCGTTCACATGAGAAGCGTAAATACGACGAATGGTCTATTTCTGTAGGGTACTTCAGGAATTTTGGGGTCTGTTCTATTTGGAATAGAAATTCATAGTCAATCGATCTCATGTGAAATTTTCACCAAAAATGTACATAAACACGGTAGATCCTATACGAGAGATATCACCATAGACAAACACCGTAGATCCTATACGATAGATATCACCATAGACAAACACCGTAGATTCTATATGGTAGATATCACCTTGAAATTTCTAATATAAATAGGAATGTCTTTAGGCTATTTCTACGAATGACCATTACAAATTTCAGTAAACATAAGTTGATATTTTCATTCTTTAGTCTTAAAATATTTATTTTTACTGCTTTTGCCTGTATAATTACTCCACTCGCCATTAAAGAAAAGTTTCAGAATTACGACGAAACTATTTTATTCATATGAAAAAGAATAGTTTACTCTAAAATTTCCTCTTAGAATAAATGTTTTCCATTTCACATTAATTTAACGCAAATTACATTTGCGTTATATTCTTGTTTAGGTAGAGTCTTAATGCCATCAAATTTATTCATTATAGAAAGTTTAATAAAAGCGTAGAGAATAAAAATTATATTCTTAAATTATTGATTAAATAAAGATAAATAAAATGTAGCTTTAAACATAAATAACCAATTTTCATTACTACACTGCTGGTCTTCCATATATTTTTTTAGGTTTTATCTTTACTCTCTGGCGTACTTTGTCAGACACGGGTAGAATTACAGGATTTCTTTTTATGTCCTTTGACATCACAGGCTACAGTGTGTAAATAAAACGTCATCTTCATTTTTGTTTTAAGTAAAAGGTAAGCCTTACTTTTAGATGATCTAAATAGTTAATCCTTAAGTTTAATAATAAACTTTCAAATACATCTCTAGGACAAATACTGGGTTTTAACGAGAATTTGAAATTCGTTATTTACATCTTTCGTGGGCAACGTGGGTTCGATGAATCGATAAGTAAAGAAAACAGGCCTGAAAGAAATATTTATATATACAGAATATAGACTTTCTTTTAATTCACATGGGCTTTAGGACATTATCTTTCATATAGAAGTGAAATGTAGGGCTAAAGATTCATTTAAATTGTTTAAAATTGGTTTGGGTTTTTTTTAGAAAGTCCGCGGCAATCTGTACATAAATGCAGGAAAAGACAGACACGCGAGAAAGAAAAAAGAAAGAAAGAAAGAAAGAAAGAAAGAAAAAAGAAAGAAAGAAAGAAAAAAGAAAGAAAGAAAAAAGAAAGAAAGAAATGCCGCAATTTAATTGGACACTTGTCGTGTCCAATTAAATATCAAATAAAATATGCAACATAAAACACACCAATAATAATCTAGAACAGTATTCAGAAAGGTTTTTTATTCGTCATCATGATGTAAGTAGATACCGCCAAAATATCGAGCAGATGGAGACATAAAAGAAAAAAGAAAAAAAGACGGCACTTGGCTTTTTAGTGGTAATTAAGAAAAAAAATAATACTATTCGGGAGCCGATGTTTTTACAAAAAAGAGTATAAAACTCACGAAGTCCGGCCCCAAATATTAGACGCACAGGTGTCATCAAGGTCCACGTCACTCTAGCTGATAATCATCATGGCCTCATTTAAGTCTACACGCAAAAAAGATTACTATGCTGACAAACAGGCCGCTTTAGACTATGGCCACACAGTTCACAGGAAGAATTCAATTCTAACTTTCTCTTGTATCCCCGGTTACTACTAAGCACACACACACACACACACACACACACACACACACACACACACACACACACACACACACACATACCAACATTTCACCGTTCTCACATACTTACACAAATACAATTTATAATTTATTCCATTTAAAGTAGTGGGTTTATTTTAAACGGCCGAATTGAGAAGAGTTCACTAATAATATTTGACGTTATTGTATCGAATCCCGACACTCCGAATTTTGACATTTAACAAAATTCCCGAGTCGTCAGATTCCTAAACAGGCGAGAAAAAAAAACATACACCCGTACCAATGAATCAGAAAACAGCTCTTTCAATACATAAAAACTGACCGCACGGGAGGGAAACATGAAATTAGATGACTTCATAATGCTCTCCAGATATTGAATAGTATTCAACCAAAGCGAGGTATCAGAATTCTTCTTCTTTTGTACATACATAGCAAAAATACTTAATTCTTGCTAAAAAAAAAAAATGTAATTCTTTTACCAAAATTTTACTTGCATAGATCATAGCACAATATTATTATAGATTGTTAGTGCTGATTGCATGTAGTGTTTGGGAGACATTCTTTTTGTGTTAAGAGCATGTACTGAAGCATCAACATTCGGTTGTGTCAGAATTATGAAGACATTAGGCAGAATAACGACACCCGAGAACGATAGAAAATTACAGGAGTAATGCTATCAGCGTTTCAAATATTTTTCACTTATTTATTTGTCCTTTTCATAATTTATTTCTTAATTTACTTTTTCAACCATTGCTTTCTCATTTTCTTTTCAGGATATGGTACGGCTGATATCCTGGCCATTTACATATCTTTTTAACAGTCCGGAAATTCATAATTTATTATGAATTTAATTTTAATTCTGTATCGTAGACAATAATAGATTTCATAGATTGTCGATTAGAATATCGAAGAGTGTGAGTCCATATGATTATTTTGTATTTGCTTCTCTGCTTTTTTTTTATCGTTTTTCCATTTAATTATTTCGTCTTAATCTTTTCGTCATTTATTTTTTTCTTTCATGTCTTTCTTTTAAACATTCATTTGTTTTTGTTTTCCTTTTTCTTTCACATTTTTCTCTTTTCTTTTTTATCCGTGACTTCTTCGATATTGTCGCCATGATTTACTTGTATGTTAGAATTTTTCTTTCTTCCTTTATTTCCATTCTTCTCTTTGCCATTTTATTCTACTCCCTTACTTTTATATTTCTTTGAGATTTCCATTCCTGTCACCCTTAATTTTCTGACATTTATTCTTCACTTTTTGTTCTTGCAGTTCGTTCCTTCTTTGTTTTCTTACCATTTAATTTTGTAAATTATTTTGCCATTACTGATTTTCTTATATTTCTCCGTTTCCGTTTTTCTTCAGTCCTTTCTTTCTTTTATTATAAATCTTTCTTTTCTTTTTCTCCCTCTCTTTCTTTCTTTTATTATTAATCTTTCTTTTCTTTTTCTCCTTCGCTTTCTTTCTTTTATTCCCAGTCTTTCTTTTCTTTTTCTCCGTCTCTTTCTTTCTTTTATTATTAATCTTTCTTTTCTTTTTCTCCGTCTCTTTCTTTCTTTTATTATTAATCTTTCTTTTCTTTTTCTCCCTCTCTTTCTTTCTTTATTTCCCAGTCTTTCTTTTCTTTTTCTCCGTCGCTTTCTTTCTTTTATTATTAATCTTTCTTTTCTTTTTCTCCCTCTCTTTCTTTCTTTTATTATTAATCTTTCTTTTCTTTTTCTCCATTTCTTTCTTTCTTTTATTCCCAGTCTTTCTTTTCTTTTTCTCCGTCTCTTTCTTGTTTTTATTATTAATCTTTCTTTTCTTTTTCTCCTTCGCTTTCTTTCTTTTATTCCCAGTCTTTCTTTTCTTTTTCTCCCTCTCTTGCTTTCTTTTACTATTAATCTTTCTTTTCTTTTTCTCCCTCTCTTTCTTTCTTTTATTCCCAGTCTTTCTTTTCTTTTTCTCCGTCTCTTTCTTTCTTTTATTATTAATCTTTCTTTTCTTTTTCTCCTTCGCTTTCTTTCTTTTATTCCCAGTCTTTCTTTTCTTTTTCTCCATTTCTTTCTTTCTTTTATTATGCTTCTTTCTTTTCTTTTTCTCCCTCTCTTTCTTTCTTTTATTCCCAGTCTTTCTTTTTTATCTCCGTTTCTTTCTTTCTTTTATTATTAATCTTTCTTTTCTTTTTCTCCCTCTCTTTCTTTCTTTTATTATTAATCTTTCTTTTCTTTTTCTCCTTCGCTTTCTTTCTTTTATTCCCAGTCTTTCTTTTCTATTTCTCGCTCACTTTCTTTCTTTTATTATTATTCTTTCTTTTCTTTTTCTCCGTCTCTTTCTTTCTTTTATTATTAATCTTTCTTTTCTTTTTCTCCCTCTCTTTCTATCTTTTATTATTAATCTTTCTTTTCTTTTTCTCCTTCGCTTTCTTTCTTTTATTCCCAGTCTTTCTTTTTTTTCTCCATTTCTTTCTTTCTTTTATTATTAATCTTTCTTTTCTTTTTCTCCCTCTCTTTCTTTCTTTTATTCCCAGTCTTTCTTTTCTTTTTCTCCGTCTCTTTCTTTCTTTTATTATTAATCTTTCTTTTCTTTTTCTCCTTCGCTTTCTTTCTTTTATTCCCAGCCTTTCTTTTCTATTTCTCCCTCTCTTTTTTTCTTTTATTATTATCCTTTCTTTTCTTTTTCTCTGTCTCTTTCTTTCTTTTATTATTAATCTTTCTTTTCTTTTTCTCCCTCTCTTTCTTTCTTTTATTATTAATCTTTCTTTTCTTTTTCTCCCTCTCTTTCTTTCTTTTATTCCCAGTCTTTCTTTTCTTTTTCTCCCTCTCTTTCTTTCTTTTATTCCCAGTCTTTCTTTTCTTTTCCCCCCTCTCTTTCTTTCTTTTATTATTAATCTTTCTTTTCTTTTTCTCCCTCTCTTTCTTTCTTTTATTCCCAGTCTTTCTTTTCTTTTTCTCCGTCTCTTTCTTTCTTTTATTATTAATCTTTCTTTTCTTTTTCTCCTTCGCTTTCTTTCTTTTATTCCCAGTCTTTCTTTTCTATTTCTCCCTCTCTTTCTTTCTTTTATTATTATTCTTTCTTTTCTTTTTCTCCGTCTCTTTCTTTCTTTTATTATTAATCTTTCTTTTCTTTTTCTCCCGCTCTTTCTTTCTTTTATTATTAATCTTTCTTTTCTTTTTCTCCTTCGCTTTCTTTCTTTTATTCCCAGTCTTTCTTTTCTATTTCTCCCTCTCTTTCTTTCTTTTATTATTATCCTTTCTTTTCTTTTTCTCCGTCTCTTTCTTTCTTTTATTATTAATCTTTCTTTTCTTTTTCTCCCTCTCTTTCTTTCTTTTATTATTAATCTTTCTTTTCTTTTTCTCCCTCTCTTTCTTTCTTTTATTCCCAGTCTTTCTTTTCTTTTTCTCCCTCTCTTTCTTTCTTTTATTCCAAGTCTTTCTTTTCTTTTCCCCCCTCTCTTTCTTTCTTTTATTATTAATCTTTCTTTTCTTTTTCTCCCTCTCTTTCTTTCTTTTATTCCCAGTCTTTCTTTTCTTTTTCTCCGTCTCTTTCTTTCTTTTATTATTAATCTTTCTTTTCTTTTTCTCCTTCGCTTTCTTTCTTTTATTCCCAGTCTTTCTTTTCTATTTCTCCCTCTCTTTCTTTCTTTTATTATTATCCTTTCTTTTCTTTTTCTCCGTCTCTTTCTTTCTTTTATTATTAAACTTTCTTTTCTTTTTCTCCCTCTCTTTCTTTCTTTTATTATAAATCTTTCTTTTCTTTTTCTCCCTCTCTTTCTTTCTTTTATTCCCAGTCTTTCTTTTCTTTTTCTCCCTCTCTTTCTTTCTTTTATTCCCAGTCTTTCTTTTCTTTTCCCCCTCTCTTTCTTTCTTTTATTATTAATCTTTCTTTTCTTTTTCTCCCTCTCTTTCTTTCTTTTATTCCCAGTCTTTCTTTTCTTTTTCTCCGTCTCTTTCTTTCTTTTATTATTATTCTTTCTTTTCTTTTTCTCCTTCGCTTTCTTTCTTTTATTCCCAGTCTTTCTTTTCTATTTCTCCCTCTCTTTCTTTCTTTTATTATTATTCTTTCTTTTCTTTTTCTCCGTCTCTTTCTTTCTTTTATTATTAATCTTTCTTTTCTTTTTCTCCCGCTCTTTCTTTCTTTTATTATTAATCTTTCTTTTCTTTTTCTCCTTCGCTTTCTTTCTTTTATTCCCAGTCTTTCTTTTCTATTTCTCCCTCTCTTTCTTTCTTTTATTATTATCCTTTCTTTTCTTTTTCTCCGTCTCTTTCTTTCTTTTATTATTAATCTTTCTTTTCTTTTTCTCCCTCTCTTTCTTTCTTTTATTATTAATCTTTCTTTTCTTTTTCTCCCTCTCTTTCTTTCTTTTCTTTTCTCCCTCTCTTTCTTTCTTTTATTATTAATCTTTCTTTTCTTTTTCTCCCTCTCTTTCTTTCTTTTCCTTTTCTCCGACACTTTCTTTCTTTTATTATTAATCTTTCTTTTCTTTTTCTCCCGCTCTTTCTTTCTTTTATTCCCAGTCTTCCTTTTCTTTTTCTCCCTCTCTTTCTTTCTTTTATTCCCAGTCTTTCTTTTCTTTCCCCCCTTCTCTTTCTTTCTTTTATTATTAATCTTTCTTTTCTTTTTCTCCCGCTCTTTCTTTCTTTTATTATTAATCTTTCTTTTCTTTTTCTCCCTCTCTTTCTTTCTTTTATTATTTATCTTTCTTTTCTTTTTCTCCCTCTCTTTCTTTCTTTTATTCCCAGTCTTTCTTTTCTTTTTCTCCCTCTCTTTCTTTCTTTTCTTTTCTCCCTCTCTTTCTTTCTTTTATTATTAATCTTTCTTTTCTTTTTCTCCCTCTCTTTCCTTCTTTTCCTTTTCTCCGACACTTTCTTTCTTTTATTATTAATCTTTCTTTTCTTTTTCTTCCGCTCTTTCTTTCTTTTATTCCCAGTCTTTCTTTTCTTTTTCTCCCTGTCTTTCTTTCTTTTATTCCCAGTCTTTCTTTTCTTTTTCCCCCGCTCTTTCTTTCTTTTATTATTAATCTTTCATTTCTTTTTCTCCCTCTCTTTCTTTCTTTTATTCCCAGTCTTTCTTTTCTTTTTCTCCCACTCTTTCTTTCTTTTATTCCCAGTCTTTCTTTTCTTTTCCCCCCTCTCTTTCTTTCTTTTATTATTAATCTTTCTTTTCTTTTTCTCCCTCGCTTTCTTTCTTTTATTCCCAGTCTTTCTTTTCTTTTTCTCCGTCTCTTTCTTTCTTTTATTATTAATCTTTCTTTTCTTTTTCTCCTTCGCTTTCTTTCTTTTATTCCCAGTCTTTCTTTTCTATTTCTCCCTCTCTTTCTTTCTTTTATTATTATTCTTTCTTTTCTTTTTCTCCGTCTCTTTCTTTCTTTTATTATTAATCTCTCTTTTCTTTTTCTCCCGCTCTTTCTTTCTTTTATTATTAATCTTTCTTTTCTTTTTCTCCTTCGCTTTCTTTCTTTTATTCCCAGTCTTTCTTTTCTATTTCTCCCTCTCTTTCTTTCTTTTATTATTATCCTTTCTTTTCTTTTTCTCCGTCTCTTTCTTTCTTTTATTATTAATCTTTCTTTTCTTTTTCTCCCTCTCTTTCTTTCTTTTATTCCCAGTCTTTCTTTTCTTTTTCTCCCTCTCTTTCTTTCTTTTATTATTAATCTTTCTTTTCTTTTTCTCCCTCTCTTTCTTTCTTTTCCTTTTCTCCGACACTTTCTTTCTTTTATTATTAATCTTTCTTTTCTTTTTCTCCCGCTCTTTCTTTCTTTTATTCCCAGTCTTTCTTTTCTTTTTCTCCCTCTCTTTCTTTCTTTTATTCCCAGTCCTTCTTTTCTTTCCCCCCTCTCTTTCTTTCTTTTATTATTAATCTTTCTTTTCTTTTTCTCCCGCTCTTTCTTTCTTTTATTATTAATCTTTCTTTTCTTTTTCTCCCTCTCTTTCTTTCTTTTATTATTTATCTTTCTTTTCTTTTTCTCCCTCTCTTTCTTTCTTTTATTCCCATTCTTTCTTTTCTTTTTCTCCCTCTCTTTCTTTCTTTTCTTTTCTCCCTCTCTTTCTTTCTTTTATTATTAATCTTTCTTTTCTTTTTCTCCCTCTCTTTCCTTCTTTTCCTTTTCTCCGACACTTTCTTTCTTTTATTATTAATCTTTCTTTTCTTTTTCTTCCGCTCTTTCTTTATTTTATTCCCAGTCTTTCTTTTCTTTTTCTCCCTGTCTTTCTTTCTTTTATTCCCAGTCTTTCTTTTCTTTTCCCCCTCTCTTTCTTTCTTTTATTATTAATCTTTCTTTTCTTTTTCTCCCGCTCTTTCTTTCTTTTATTATTAATCTTTCTTTTCTATTTTCTCCCTCTCTTTCTTTCTTTTATTATTTATCTTTCTTTTCTTTTTCTCCCTCTCTTTCTTTCTTTTATTATTATCTTTCTATTCTTTTTCTCCCTCTCTTTCTTTCTTTTATTATTAATCTTTCTTTTCTTTTTCTCCCTCTCTTTCTTTCTTTTATTCCCTGTCTTTCTATTTTTCCTTCCAACTTTTTACTTCCTTCGTTCCTACCCCTTAAATAAATTTTCTTTTCTTTTTTCTTTTCCTGTGGACTATAAATTTATTCCACCATAAAAGACAACTTATATTACAAGAAAATGTAACTTAAGAAATAAAAATTCTTATAAATACTTTTGATGATTTTCCTTTTATAATCAAATGTACGGAACGATCCATCATTTCCTAAAACCCACAGAACATGTTTCAATCGCGATGAACTGAGGTTTTCTCAAGGAAGCCTTTATCTTGAACGACGATAGGGACTCAGGTGGATCCCATATTTCGACCCATCGGTAAAGAAGCTTAAGAAATGGTCAGTTTTTTGTACCGCCGCACTGAGTACCTGACTTCTGTTCTAACCTTACAGGAGCCAGATCAGATGAAAAAGTGAGGACTGCTGTCGTATCTGGGCTGGAGATATGAAGCCTTCACTTTCCAAACTTAATAGAGTACAAAAACTTTTATGCGGCTTTGAGTGCGATGAATTGTATCCCACCCTACTACCACTTTCTCAAAGTCGAAACGTGGCCAGCTTTTCGCTATATCCATCAGTTCTCCTGTTCGCTGTTAAGTCCCGGCATGCCGCATACACTGGGATAAATCATACTCATTCCATTCGTATTCCATTAGAAATAAAGTAATTCCACTCGGAAAGCATCTTTAAAAGAACTGCTACTTTGTCGAACAAACTCCCAAGAGGATGCTTTCCCAACTTCTTTTAACCTCTTATTGTATCATGGGGTCTACTGGCGTTTCTCTTGTTTTATGCAAATGAATGTGTTTTTGTACATGAAAAATATTAAATAATATACTTTTATTGATTTTGTATCGCGTGGCTTAAGCTTGAAAACTAATAAGTGATAATGATAATTCAAGAATAATGAGGTCAAAATATTTACACGGCCTTGTGGGTGGTGAATTGTTTTTCAACTCACAACTCATTTCCCACAGACGGAATGTCACAAGTCTTTCGCGCTTCTTGATCTTTCTATGTCAAATGTTCCTCGGAGTTACATTCAGTCATTGCAACAGTTTTAACCTTCATAGCTAAGAACGGCCATGCCACGGACAGTGGGAAGAAGCATCCGAATTTACTTCGTATTCCATTAGTAAGAAAGAAGTTCCACTCGGACAGCTTCTTCCCAAGTACCGCTACATTCAGTACAGGCTCCCGAAATAATGTTTTTGAGACCACTACAATCCTAAACTTTTCCTGTCGATGGTAATATTTTCCAATATATACTCATAAACTTTACTTCTTATCGCTCATACAAAGATCTCTTTCAGTAACCCTCTACCTTGAGGGGCTCTTGGGTCTTGTATTGAACGAAAATCAGTAAAAGAAAAAAGAAAAGAAAAGCGTGAAAAAAAAACATATACCTTTTCATTGTTTTTCTAAAGCAAGAGTTTTGTTTGAAAATCAATAAATTTATGAGTTGCGAATTACTCTGAATTTATGTTGTAAGGATTGTAAACTTTCTCAAAAGTCAAAGAGGAAAACGAATCCTAAAAAGGAGGACATTTTTCAACCATGGACGCCGCTGTTTAAGCATATCATAGATTAAAATCAAAGGAAAGGGAATGTACTGTGTTTTCATTGAGTTTAAAAACGGGTTTTGTTTGAAAGTCAATAAGATTATGAGGACACAAAAGTCAGACAAGAAAATGAAACAAAAATGGATGCAGACGATAAATTAAAACTAACGGAAAGTTGGCATTTGTTGAAATGTCTGAACATAACTTCGTAATCATTGTAGCCATGTTTGTTCTGCACTGCAGACTTTTGTACAAAAATGAAAAGAAGTCAAAATCAGGAAAAGTACTAGAATTGTTCGGATGGCAGGAATACTAAAATCTGGAAGAATTCTGAAGTGTGTTAGATTATTAAGGAGACTTGCTCTCCATTAATCTTCAAGTGGATCCAACATTTGTTGTGAAAACTTTGCGTGGGAAATAATAAAATGAAACTAACAATAATGGGAAACATTGGTTGGCAGATTTTGCTGATAGGTTTTGTTTGAAAACAAAAGAAGCCATTTCCCCATGAACATAAAATGGATGTTTATCAGCAATGGATGCAGATCAAAGATTAAAACTGACGGTAAGTGGGGATTTGGTGATATAGCTGGACTTGGTGAGAGACCTAACTTAAGTATTAGATTATTAAGGAGAATTACTCTCCAATAATATTCAACCGGAGCCACTATTTTTGTGAACACTGGAATAATAAAATGAAACTAACAATAATGGGAAACGTTAATTGGTAGATTTTGCTAATAGATTTTGTTTGAAAAGGAAAAGAAAAAGCTATTTTGTCATGTCTATACGTTTGCGTGTGCGCTTGTTGTTGTGTGTATGTGTGTGTATAGAGGAGGGGGGAATACAATGTATATATGGCGAATGCCATCCGGACAGTGTTTAAAAGCATGAAACTCAAAACATTTAAGTGATTGCGGTCTGAGGGATTCTGCAGGGTGTGACGATATTGTCATGGAGACATGGAGATTAAATTTTCAACTCCATGAAGGACAACGAGTCTTATAGTATTGTTGCCAATAATATATTTTATAAAGTTGATTTTCTGTATTTTATTCTTCTTTTATTTCTGCCACGTAGTCAATAATATGTTGCATAGATTATCATTTGCAATATATAAAGTTCTTCGTCCATATGTTTATGATTATTTTATTTGAGGCACCGACATTCTTTAGGGCTCGGGTCGTACCATGATGACCCTGGACTTGAAGGCTTTAGGAAATCCTCATGGGGAGACTAGGGAGCAGTGTCAGGATATATATATATATCGGGAGCGAGCATCGCAGGTACTTCTTCTTCAGTTACAGGACCTGTTTCCTTTACCACTGTGACCAGATCTCTTAGAGAGACATTTTTTTTCTCCAGTCAGGATAGTTTTCTTTCTACGGGGGTTTGCCTCTGTTAGATCTATTTTATCCGTAAGCAGTACTTGCCTAATTGGCTAGCAATTAGCATGGTCCCGTATTGCGAAGGCCAAACTAGAAGAGGTAAAGGTTTCTCTAAGGATGAAGAAGAACCTATCGTGGGACTGGCATAATTTTTCGTACAGAGCAACTCCCTAATAGAATATAGAGCCTCGGGAGGAGAGATTCTCGGTTGTCTATCTTGAACCCATTAGACAACTGTATTGACTTCGATATTATGATGTTGTACCTTTCACATTGTCTATTACACTGAGTATTGTCCTAATTACGACCCCTTCTTGTTCTCACAAGAATTGCCTATGCGATCTAACATAAATGCGGTCCCTACCTCAGAATGAATGTAAGCAGGTAATCTGAAGACGGCAAAAAGAGAGCAGAGGGCCTGAATCGCAGTTACCTTATCCCTTTAAACTTGGGATAGGAACTGTTTTCACGGATGCATTTGGGAAACTATTCGAGATGAAGAAAAATTATTAGGAACCTATCCCTTCTGCCTGGTGGTGGGGACAGCTGTTTTTAACGGATGTAATTCGGAACCGGAAACAAAGTGTTAGGGTCTTATCATTTCTGCTGTGAGGACGTATTCGGAAGATTATTTGGGAATAGGAAACAAAATATTGGGACTTTATCCCTTCTGTCTTGGGGAAACGGGGATTTTTCATGGATTTATTCAGGAGACTATTTGGGATCAGGAAACAAAATATTGGGACTTTATCCCTTCTGTCTTGGGGAAGCGGGTATTTTTCATTGATTTATTCAGGAGACTATTTGGGAACCGGAAACAAAATATTGGGACTTTATCCCTTCTGTCTTGGGGAAGCGGGTATTTTTCATGGATTTATTCAGGAGACTATTTTGGAACAGGAAACAAAATATTGGGACTTTATCCCTTCTGTCTTGGGGAAGCGGGTATTTTTCATGGATTTATTCAGGAGGCTATTTGGGAACCGGAAACAAAATATTGGGACTTTATCCCTTCTGTCTTGGGGAAGCGGGTATTTTTCATGGATTTATTCAGGTGACTATTTGGGAACCGGAAACAATATATTGGGACTTTATCCCTTCTGTCTTGGGGAAGCGGGTATTTTTCATGGATTTATTCAGGTGACTATTTGGGAACCGGAAACAATATATTGGGACTTTATCCCTTCTGTCTTGGGGAAGCGGGTATTTTTCATGGATTTATTCAGGTGACTATTTTGGAACAGGGAACAAAATATTGGGACTTTATCCCTTCTGTCTTGGGGAAGCGGGTATTTTTCATTGATTTATTCAGGAGACTATTTGGGATCAGGAAACAAAATATTGGGACTTTATCCCTTCTGTCTTGGGGAAGCGGGTATTTTTCATTGATTTATTCAGGAGACTATTTGGGATCAGGAAACAAAATATTGGGACTTTATCCCTTCTGTCTTGGGGAAGCGGGTATTTTTCATTGATTTATTCAGGAGACTATTTTGGAACAGGAAACAAAATATTGGGACTTTATCCCTTCTGTCTTGGGGAAGCGGGTATTTTTCATGGATTTATTCAGGAGGCTATTTGGGAACCGGAAACAAAATATTGGGACTTTATCCCTTCTGTCTTGGGGAAGCGGGTATTTTTCATGGATTTATTCAGGAGACTATTTGGGATCAGGAAACAAAATATTGGGACTTTATCCCTTCTGTCTTGGGGAAGCGGGTATTTTTCATGGATTTATTCAGGAGACTATTTTGGAACAGGAAACAAAATATTGGGACTTTATCCCTTCTGTCTTGGGGAAGCGGGTATTTTTCATGGATTTATTCAGGAGGCTATTTGGGAACCGGAAACAAAATATTGGGACTTTATCCCTTCTGTCTTGGGGAAGCGGGTATTTTTCATGGATTTATTCAGGTGACTATTTGGGAACCGGAAACAATATATTGGGACTTTATCCCTTCTGTCTTGGGGAAGCGGGTATTTTTCATGGATTTATTCAGGTGACTATTTGGGAACCGGAAACAATATATTGGGACTTTATCCCTTCTGTCTTGGGGAAGCGGGTATTTTTCATGGATTTATTCAGGTGACTATTTTGGAACAGGGAACAAAATATTGGGACTTTATCCCTTCTGTCTTGGGGAAGCGGGTATTTTTCATTGATTTATTCAGGAGACTATTTGGGATCAGGAAACAAAATATTGGGACTTTATCCCTTCTGTCTTGGGGAAGCGGGTATTTTTCATTGATTTATTCAGGAGACTATTTGGGAACCGGAAACAAAATATTGGGACTTTATCCCTTCTGTCTTGGGGAAGCGGGTATTTTTCATGGATTTATTCAGTAGACTATTTGGGAACAGGAAACAATATATTGGGACTTTATCCCTTCTGTCTTGGGGAAGCGGGTATTTTTCATGGATTTATTCAGGAGACTATTTTGGAACAGGAAACAAAATATTGGGACTTTATCCCTTCTGTCTTGGGGAAGCGGGTATTTTTCATGGATTTATTCAGGAGGCTATTTGGGAACCGGAAACAAAATATTGGGACTTTATCCCTTCTGTCTTGGGGAAGGGGGTATTTTTCATGGATTTATTCAGGTGACTATTTGGGAACCGGAAACAATATATTGGGACTTTATCCCTTCTGTCTTGGGGAAGCGGGTATTTTTCATGGATTTATTCAGGTGACTATTTTGGAACAGGAAACAAAATATTGGGACTTTATCCCTTCTGTCTTGGGGAAGCGGGTATTTTTCATTGATTTATTCAGGAGACTATTTTGGAACCGGAAACAAAATATTGGGACTTTATCCCTTCTGTCTTGGGGAAGCGGGTATTTTTCATGGATTTATTCAGGTGACTATTTGGGAACCGGAAACAAAATATTGGGACTTTATCCCTTCTCTCTTGGGGAAGCGGGTATTTTTCATTGATTTATTCAGGAGACTATTTTGGAACAGGAAACAAAATATTGGGACTTTATCCCTTCTCTCTTGGGGAAGCGGGTATTTTTCATGGATTTATTCAGGAGACTATTTGGGAACAGGAAACAAAATATTGGGACTTTATCCCTTCTGTCTTGGGGAAGCGGGTATTTTTCATGGATTTATTCAGGAGACTATTTTGGAACCGGAAACAAAATATTGGGACTTTATCCCTTCTGTCTTGGGGAAGTGGGGATTTTTCATGGATTTATTCAGGTGACTATTTGGGAACAGGAAACTAAATATTGGGACTTTATCCCTTCTGTCTTGGGGAAGCGGGTATTTTTCATGGATTTATTCAGGTGACTATTTTGGAACAGGGAACAAAATATTGGGACTTTATCCCTTCTGTCTTGGGGAAGCGGGGATTTTTCATTGATTTATTCAGGAGACTATTTGGGAACAGGAAACAAAATATTGGGACTTTATCCCTTCTGTCTTGGGGAAGCGGGTATTTTTCATTGATTTATTCAGGTGACTATTTTGGAACCGGAAACAATATATTGGGACTTTATCCCTTCTGTCTTGGGGAAGCGGGTATTTTTCATTGATTTATTCAGTAGACTATTTGGGAACCGGAAACAAAATATTGGGACTTTATCCCTTCTCTCTTGGGGAAGCGGCTATTTTTCATGGATTTATTCAGGTGACTATTTGGGAACCGGAAACAATATATTGGGACTTTATCCCTTCTGTCTTGGGGAAGCGGGTATTTTTCATTGATTTATTCAGGAGACTATTTTGGAACAGGAAACAAAATATTGGGACTTTATCCCTTCTCTCTTGGGGAAGCGGGTATTTTTCATGGATTTATTCAGGAGACTATTTGGGAACAGGAAACAAAATATTGGGACTTTATCCCTTCTGTCTTGGGGAAGCGGGTATTTTTCATGGATTTATTCAGGAGACTATTTTGGAACAGGAAACAAAATATTGGGACTTTATCCCTTCTCTCTTGGGGAAGCGGGTATTTTTCATGGATTTATTCAGGAGACTATTTGGGAACAGGAAACAAAATATTGGGACTTTATCCCTTCTCTCTTGGGGAAGCGGGTATTTTTCATGGATTTATTCAGGAGACTATTTGGGAACAGGAAACAAAATATTGGGACTTTATCCCTTCTGTCTTGGGGAAGCGGGTATTTTTCATTGATTTATTCAGGAGACTATTTTGGAACAGGAAACAAAATATTGGGACTTTATCCCTTCTCTCTTGGGGAAGCGGGTATTTTTCATGGATTTATTCAGGAGACTATTTGGGAACAGGAAACAAAATATTGGGACTTTATCCCTTCTGTCTTGGGGAAGCGGGTATTTTTCATGGATTTATTCAGGAGACTATTTTGGAACCGGAAACAAAATATTGGGACTTTATCCCTTCTGTCTTGGGGAAGCGGGTATTTTTCATGGATTTATTCAGGTGATTATTTTGGAACAGGAAACAAAATATTGGGACTTTATCCCTTCTGTCTTGGGGAAGTGGGGATTTTTCATGGATTTATTCAGGTGACTATTTTGGAACCGGAAACAATATATTGGGACTTTATCCCTTCTCTCTTGGGGAAGCGGGTATTTTTCATGGATTTATTCAGGTGATTATTTTGGAACAGGAAACAAAATATTGGGACTTTATCCCTTCTGTCTTGGGGGAGTGGGGATTTTTCATGGATTTATTCAGGTGACTATTTGGGAACAGGAAACTAAATATTGGGACTTTATCCCTTCTGTCTTGGGGAAGCGGGTATTTTTCATGGATTTATTCAGGAGACTATTTTGGAACCGGAAACAATATATTGGGACTTTATCCCTTCTCTCTTGGGGAAGCGGGTATTTTTCATGGATTTATTCAGGTGATTATTTTGGAACAGGAAACAAAATATTGGGACTTTATCCCTTCTGTCTTGGGGAAGTGGGGATTTTTCATGGATTTATTCAGGTGACTATTTGGGAACAGGAAACTAAATATTGGGACTTTATCCCTTCTGTCTTGGGGAAGCGGGTATTTTTCATGGATTTATTCAGGTGACTATTTTGGAACAGGGAACAAAATATTGGGACTTTATCCCTTCTGTCTTGGGGAAGCGGGGATTTTTCATTGATTTATTCAGGAGACTATTTGGGAACAGGAAACAAAATATTGGGACTTTATCCCTTCTGTCTTGGGGAAGCGGGTATTTTTCATTGATTTATTCAGGTGACTATTTTGGAACCGGAAACAATATATTGGGACTTTATCCCTTCTGTCTTGGGGAAGCGGCTATTTTTCATGGATTTATTCAGGTGACTATTTGGGAACAGGAAACAAAATATTGGGACTTTATCCCTTCTCTCTTGGGGAAGGGGGTATTTTTCATTGATTTATTCAGTAGACTATTTGGGAACCGGAAACAAAATATTGGGACTTTATCCCTTCTGTCTTGGGGAAGCGGGTATTTTTCATTGATTTATTCAGGTGACTATTTTGGAACCGGAAACAATATATTGGGACTTTATCCCTTCTGTCTTGGGGAAGCGGCTATTTTTCATGGATTTATTCAGGTGACTATTTGGGAACAGAAAACAAAATATTGGGACTTTATCCCTTCTGTCTTGGGGAAGCGGGTATTTTTCATTGATTTATTCAGTAGACTATTTGGGAACCGGAAACAAAATATTGGGACTTTATCCCTTCTGTCTTGGGGAAGCGGGTATTTTTCATGGATTTATTCAGGTGACTATTTGGGAACCGGAAACAATATATTGGGACTTTATCCCTTCTGTCTTGGGGAAGCGGGTATTTTTCATGGATTTATTCAGGTGACTATTTTGGAACAGGGAACAAAATATTGGGACTTTATCCCTTCTCTCTTGGGGAAGCGGCTATTTTTCATGGATTTATTCAGGTGACTATTTGGGAACCGGAAACAATATATTGGGACTTTATCCCTTCTGTCTTGGGGAAGCGGGTATTTTTCATGGATTTATTCAGGTGACTATTTTGGAACAGGGAACAAAATATTGGGACTTTATCCCTTCTGTCTTGGGGAAGCGGGTATTTTTCATGGATTTATTCAGGTGACTATTTTGGAACAGGGAACAAAATATTGGGACTTTATCCCTTCTGTCTTGGGGAAGCGGGTATTTTTCATGGATTTATTCAGGTGACTATTTTGGAACAGGGAACAAAATATTGGGACTTTATCCCTTCTCTCTTGGGGAAGCGGGTATTTTTCATGGATTTATTCAGGTGACTATTTTGGAACCGGAAACAATATATTGGGACTTTATCCCTTCTGTCTTGGGGAAGCGGGTCTTTTTCATGGATTTATTCAGGTGACTATTTGGGAACAGGGAACAAAATATTGGGACTTTATCCCTTCTGTCTTGGGGAAGCGGGTATTTTTCATTGATTTATTCAGGTGACTATTTTGGAACCGGAAACAAAATATTGGGACTTTATCCCTTCTGTCTTGGGGAAGCGGGTATTTTTCATGGATTTATTCAGGTGACTATTTGGGAACCGGAAACAATATATTGGGACTTTATCCCTTCTGTCTTGGGGAAGCGGGTATTTTTCATGGATTTATTCAGGTGACTATTTTGGAACAGGGAACAAAATATTGGGACTTTATCCCTTCTCTCTTGGGGAAGCGGCTATTTTTCATGGATTTATTCAGGTGACTATTTGGGAACCGGAAACAATATATTGGGACTTTATGCCTTCTGTCTTGGGGAAGCGGGTATTTTTCATGGATTTATTCAGGTGACTATTTTGGAACAGGGAACAAAATATTGGGACTTTATCCCTTCTGTCTTGGGGAAGCGGGTATTTTTCATGGATTTATTCAGGTGACTATTTTGGAACAGGGAACAAAATATTGGGACTTTATCCCTTCTGTCTTGGGGAAGCGGGTATTTTTCATGGATTTATTCAGGTGACTATTTTGGAACAGGGAACAAAATATTGGGACTTTATCCCTTCTGTCTTGGGGAAGCGGGTATTTTTCATGGATTTATTCAGGTGACTATTTTGGAACAGGGAACAAAATATTGGGACTTTATCCCTTCTGTCTTGGGGAAGCGGGTATTTTTCATGGATTTATTCAGGTGACTATTTTGGAACAGGGAACAAAATATTGGGACTTTATCCCTTCTGTCTTGGGGAAGCGGGTATTTTTCATGGATTTATTCAGGTGACTATTTTGGAACAGGGAACAAAATATTGGGACTTTATCCCTTCTGTCTTGGGGAAGCGGGTATTTTTCATGGATTTATTCAGGTGACTATTTTGGAACAGGGAACAAAATATTGGGACTTTATCCCTTCTGTCTTGGGGAAGCGGGTATTTTTCATGGATTTATTCAGGTGACTATTTTGGAACAGGGAACAAAATATTGGGACTTTATCCCTTCTGTCTTGGGGAAGCGGGTATTTTTCATGGATTTATTCAGGTGACTATTTTGGAACCGGAAACAATATATTGGGACTTTATCCCTTCTGTCTTGGGGAAGCGGCTATTTTTCATGGATTTATTCAGGTGACTATTTGGGAACAGGAAACAAAATATTGGGACTTTATCCCTTCTCTCTTGGGGAAGGGGGTATTTTTCATTGATTTATTCAGGAGACTATTTGGGAACAGGAAACAAAATATTGGGACTTTATCCCTTCTGTCTTGGGGAAGCGGGTATTTTTCATTGATTTATTCAGGTGACTATTTTAGAACCGGAAACAATATATTGGGACTTTATCCCTTCTGTCTTGGGGAAGCGGGTATTTTTCATGGATTTATTCAGGTGACTATTTTGGAACAGGGAACAAAATATTGGGACTTTATCCCTTCTGTCTTGGGGAAGCGGGTATTTTTCATGGATTTATTCAGGTGACTATTTGGGAACAGGAAACAAAATATTGGGACTTTATCCCTTCTGTCTTGGGGAAGCGGGTATTTTTCATGGATTTATTCAGGTGACTATTTGGGAACAGGAAACAAAATATTGGGACTTTATCCCTTCTGTCTTGGGGAAGCGGGTATTTTTCATGGATTTATTCAGGTGACTATTTTGGAACAGGAAACAAAATATTGGGACTTTATCCCTTCTCTCTTGGGGAAGCGGGTATTTTTCATGGATTTATTCAGGTGACTATTTTGGAACAGGACACAAAATATTGGGACTTTATCCCTTCTGTCTTGGGGAAGCGGGTATTTTTCATGGATTTATTCAGGTGACTATTTTGGAACAGGAAACAAAATATTGGGACTTTATCCCTTCTCTCTTGGGGAAGCGGGTATTTTTCATGGATTTATTCAGGTGACTATTTTGGAACAGGAAACAAAATATTGGGACTTTATCCCTTCTGTCTTGGGGAAGCGGGTATTTTTCATGGATTTATTCAGGTGACTATTTGGGAACAGGAAACAAAATATTGGGACTTTATCCCTTCTGTCTTGGGGAAGCGGGTATTTTTCATGGATTTATTCAGGTGACTATTTTGGAACAGGAAACAAAATATTGGGACATTATCCCTTCTGTCTTGGGGAAGCGGGTATTTTTCATGGATTTATTCAGGTGACTATTTTGGAACAGGGAACAAAATATTGGGACTTTATCCCTTCTGTCTTGGGGAAGCGGGGATTTTTCATTGATTTATTCAGGAGACTATTTTGGAACAGGAAACAAAATACTGGGACTTTATCCCTTCTGTCTTGGGGAAGCGGGTATTTTTCATGGATTTATTCAGGAGACTATTTTGGAACAGGAAACAAAATATTGGGACTTTATCCCTTCTGTCTTGGGGAAGCGGGTATTTTTCATGGATTTATTCAGGAGACTATTTGGGAACAGGAAACAAAATATTGGGACTTTATCCCTTCTGTCTTGGGGAAGTGGGTATTTTTCATGGATTTATTCAGGTGACTATTTGGGAACCGGAAACAATATATTGGGACTTTATCCCTTCTGTCTTGGGGAAGCGGGTATTTTTCATGGATTTATTCAGGTGACTATTTTGGAACAGGGAACAAAATATTGGGACTTTATCCCTTCTGTCTTGGGGAAGCGGGGATTTTTCATTGATTTATTCAGGAGACTATTTGGGAACAGGAAACAAAATATTGGGACTTTATCCCTTCTGTCTTGGGGAAGCGGGGATTTTTCATAGATTTATTCAGGTGACTATTTGGGAACCGGAAACAATATATTGGGACTTTATCCCTTCTGTCTTGGGGAAGCGGGTATTTTTCATGGATTTATTCAGGTGACTATTTGGGAACCGTAAACAATATATTGGTACTTTATCCCTTCTGTCTTGGGGAAGCGGGTATTTTTCATGGATTTATTCAGGTGACTATTTTGGAACAGGGAACAAAATATTGGGACTTTATCCCTTCTGTCTTGGGGAAGCGGGGATTTTTCATTGATTTATTCAGGAGACTATTTGGGAACAGGAAACAAAATATTGGGACTTTATCCCTTCTGTCTTGGGGAAGCGGGGATTTTTCATAGATTTATTCAGGTGACTATTTGGGAACCGGAAACAAAATATTGGGACATTATCGCTTCTGTCTTGGGGAAGCGGGGATTTTTCATTGATTTATTCAGGAGACTATTTTTGAACAGGAAACAAAATATTGGGACTTTATCCCTTCTGTCTTGCGGAAGCGGGGATTTTTCATTGATTTATTCAGGAGACTATTTGGGAACCGGAAACAAAATATTGGGACTTTATCCCTTCTCTCTTGGGGAAGCGGGTATTTTTCACGGATTTATTCAGTAGACTATTTGGAAACAGGAAACAAAATATTGGGACTTTATCCCTTCTGTCTTGGGGAAGCGGGTATTTTTCATGGATTTATTCAGGAGACTATTTGGGAACCGGAAACAAAATATTGGGACTTTATCCCTTCTCTCTTGGGGAAGCGGCTATTTTTCATGGATTTATTCAGGTGACTATTTGGGAACAGGAAACAAAATATTGGGACTTTATCCCTTCTGTCTTGGGGAAGCGGGTATTTTTCATGGATTTATTCAGGTGACTATTTTGGAACAGGAAACAAAATATTGGGACTTTATCCCTTCTGTCTTGGGGAAGCGTGTATTTTTCATTGATTTATTCAGGAGACTATTTGGAAACAGGAAACAAAATATTGGGACTTTATCCCTTCTGTCTTGGGGAAGCGGGTATTTTTCATGGATTTATTCAGGTGACTATTTGGGAACAGGAAACAAAATATTGGGACTTTATCCCTTCTGTCTTGGGGAAGGGGGTATTTTCATGGATTTATTCAGGTGACTATTTTGGAACAGGAAACAAAATATTGGGACTTTATCCCTTCTGTCTTGGGGAAGCGGGGATTTTTCATTGATTTATTCAGGAGACTATTTTGGAACAGGAAACAAAATATTGGGACTTTATCCCTTCTGTCTTGGGGAAGCGGGGATTTTTCATTGATTTATTCAGGAGACTATTTGGGAACCGGAAACAAAATATTGGGACTTTATCCCTTCTGTCTTGGGGAAGGGGGTATTTTTCATGGATTTATTCAGGAGGCTATTTGGGAACCGGAAACAAAATATTGGGACTTTATCCCTTCTGTCTTGGGGAAGCGGGTATTTTTCATGGATTTATTCAGGTGACTATTTTGGAACAGGAAACAAAATATTGGGACTTTATCCCTTCTGTCTTGGGGAAGCGGGTATTTTTCATGGATTTATTCAGGTGACTATTTTGGAACAGGAAACAAAATATTGGGACTTTATCCCTTCTGTCTTGGGGAAGCGGGTATTTTTCCTGGATTTATTCAGGTGACTATTTTGGAACAGGAAACAAAATATTGGGACTTTATCCCTTCTGTCTTGGGGAAGCGGGTATTTTTCATGGATTTATTCAGGTGACTATTTTGGAACAGGAAACAAAATATTGGGACTTTATCCCTTCTCTCTTGGGGAAGCGGCTATTTTTCATGGATTTATTCAGGTGACCATTTTGGGAACCGGAAACAATATATTGGGACTTTATCCCTTCTGTCTTGGGGAAGCGGGTATTTTTCACGGATTTATTCAGGTGACTATTTGGGAACAGGAAACAATATATTGGGACTTTATCCCTTCTGTCTTGGGGAAGGGGGTATTTTCATGGATTTATTCAGGTGACTATTTTGGAACAGGAAACAAAATATTGGGACTTTATCCCTTCTGTCTTGGGGAAGCGGGGATTTTTCATTGATTTATTCAGGAGACTATTTTGGAACAGGAAACAAAATATTGGGACTTTATCCCTTCTGTCTTGGGGAAGCGGGGATTTTTCATTGATTTATTCAGGAGACTATTTGGGAACCGGAAACAAAATATTGGGACTTTATCCCTTCTGTCTTGGGGAAGGGGGTATTTTTCATGGATTTATTCAGGAGGCTATTTGGGAACCGGAAACAAAATATTGGGACTTTATCCCTTCTGTCTTGGGGAAGCGGGTATTTTTCATGGATTTATTCAGGTGACTATTTTGGAACAGGAAACAAAATATTGGGACTTTATCCCTTCTGTCTTGGGGAAGCGGGTATTTTTCATGGATTTATTCAGGTGACTATTTTGGAACAGGAAACAAAATATTGGGACTTTATCCCTTCTGTCTTGGGGAAGCGGGTATTTTTCCTGGATTTATTCAGGTGACTATTTTGGAACAGGAAACAAAATATTGGGACTTTATCCCTTCTGTCTTGGGGAAGCGGGTATTTTTCATGGATTTATTCAGGTGACTATTTTGGAACAGGAAACAAAATATTGGGACTTTATCCCTTCTCTCTTGGGGAAGCGGCTATTTTTCATGGATTTATTCAGGTGACCATTTTGGGAACCGGAAACAATATATTGGGACTTTATCCCTTCTGTCTTGGGGAAGCGGGTATTTTTCACGGATTTATTCAGGTGACTATTTGGGAACAGGAAACAATATATTGGGACTTTATCCCTTCTGTCTTGGGGAAGCGGGTATTTTTCATGGATTTATTCAGGTGACTATTTGGGAACCGGAAACAATATATTGGGACTTTATCCCTTCTGTCTTGGGGAAGCGGGTATTTTTCATGGATTTATTCAGGTGACTATTTTGGAACAGGGAACAAAATATTGGGACTTTATCCCTTCTGTCTTGGGGAAGCGGGTATTTTTCATAGATTTATTCAGGTGACTATTTGGGAACAGGAAACAAAATATTGGGACTTTATCCCTTCTGTCTTGGGGAAGCGGGTATTTTTCATGGATTTATTCAGTAGACTATTTGGGAACCGGAAACAAAATATTGGGACTTTATCCCTTCTGTCTTGGGGAAGCGGGTATTTTTCATGGATTTATTCATGTGACTATTTTGGAACAGGAAACAAAATATTGGGACTTTATCCCTTCTCTCTTGGGGAAGCGGGTCTTTTTCATTGATTTATTCAGGAGACTATTTTGGAACAGGGAACAAAATATTGGGACTTTATCCCTTCTGTCTTGTGGAAGCGGGTATTTTTCATGGATTTATTCAGGTGACTATTTGGGAACCGGAAACAATATATTGGGACTTTATCCCTTCTGTCTTGGGGAAGTGGGTATTTTTCACGGATTTATTCAGTAGACTATTTGGGAACAGGAAACAAAATATTGGGACTTTATCCCTTCTGTCTTGGGGAAGCGGCTATTTTTCATGGATTTATTCAGGTGACTATTTGGGAACCGGAAACAATATATTGGGACTTTATCCCTTCTGTCTTGGGGAAGCGGCTATTTTTCATGGATTTATTCAGGTGACTATTTGGGAACCGGAAACAATATATTGGGACTTTATCCCTTCTGTCTTGGGGAAGCGGGTATTTTTCATGGATTTATTCAGGTGACTATTTTGGAACAGGGAACAAAACATTGGGACTTTATCCCTTCTGTCTTGGGGAAGCGGGGATTTTTCATTGATTTATTCAGGAGACTATTTGGGAACAGGAAACAAAATATTGGGACTTTATCCCTTCTGTCTTGGGGAAGCGGGTATTTTTCATGGATTTATTCAGGTGACTATTTGGGAACAGGGAACAAAATATTGGGACTTTATCCCTTCTGTCTTGGGGAAGCGGGTATTTTTCATGGATTTATTCAGGTGACTATTTGGGAACCGGAAACAATATATTGGGACTTTATCCCTTCTGTCTTGGGGAAGCGGGGATTTTTCATGGATTTATTCAGGTGACTATTTGGGAACAGGGAACAAAATATTGGGACTTTATCCCTTCTGTCTTGGGGAAGCGGGTATTTTTCATGGATTTATTCAGGTGACTATTTGGGAACAGGGAACAAAATATTGGGACTTTATCCCTTCTGTCTTGGGGAAGCGGGTATTTTTCATGGATTTATTCAGGTGACTATTTTGGAACAGGGAACAAAATATTGGGACTTTATCCCTTCTGTCTTGGGGAAGCGGGTATTTTTCATGGATTTATTCAGGTGACTATTTGGGAACCGGAAACAATATATTGGTACTTTATCCCTTCTGTCTTGGGGAAGCGGGTATTTTTCATGGATTTATTCAGGTGACTATTTTGGAACAGGGAACAAAATATTGGGACTTTATCCCTTCTGTCTTGGGGAAGCGGGGATTTTTCATTGATTTATTCAGGAGACTATTTGGGAACAGGAAACAAAATATTGGGACTTTATCCCTTCTGTCTTGGGGAAGCGGGGATTTTTCATAGATTTATTCAGGTGACTATTTGGGAACCGGAAACAAAATATTGGGACATTATCGCTTCTGTCTTGGGGAAGCGGGGATTTTTCATTGATTTATTCAGGAGACTATTTTGGAACAGGAAACAAAATATTGGGACTTTATCCCTTCTGTCTTGCGGAAGCGGGGATTTTTCATTGATTTATTCAGGAGACTATTTGGGAACCGGAAACAAAATATTGGGACTTTATCCCTTCTCTCTTGGGGAAGCGGGTATTTTTCACGGATTTATTCAGTAGACTATTTGGAAACAGGAAACAAAATATTGGGACTTTATCCCTTCTGTCTTGGGGAAGCGGGTATTTTTCATGGATTTATTCAGGAGACTATTTGGGAACCGGAAACAAAATATTGGGACTTTATCCCTTCTCTCTTGGGGAAGCGGCTATTTTTCATGGATTTATTCAGGTGACTATTTGGGAACAGGAAACAAAATATTGGGACTTTATCCCTTCTGTCTTGGGGAAGCGGGTATTTTTCATGGATTTATTCAGGTGACTATTTTGGAACAGGAAACAAAATATTGGGACTTTATCCCTTCTGTCTTGGGGAAGCGGGTATTTTTCATTGATTTATTCAGGAGACTATTTGGAAACAGGAAACAAAATATTGGGACTTTATCCCTTCTGTCTTGGGGAAGCGGGTATTTTTCATGGATTTATTCAGGTGACTATTTGGGAACAGGAAACAAAATATTGGGACTTTATCCCTTCTGTCTTGGGGAAGGGGGTATTTTCATGGATTTATTCAGGTGACTATTTTGGAACAGGAAACAAAATATTGGGACTTTATCCCTTCTGTCTTGGGGAAGCGGGGATTTTTCATTGATTTATTCAGGAGACTATTTTGGAACAGGAAACAAAATATTGGGACTTTATCCCTTCTGTGTTGGGGAAGCGGGGATTTTTCATTGATTTATTCAGGAGACTATTTGGGAACCGGAAACAAAATATTGGGACTTTATCCCTTCTGTCTTGGGGAAGGGGGTATTTTTCATGGATTTATTCAGGAGGCTATTTGGGAACCGGAAACAAAATATTGGGACTTTATCCCTTCTGTCTTGGGGAAGCGGGTATTTTTCATGGATTTATTCAGGTGACTATTTTGGAACAGGAAACAAAATATTGGGACTTTATCCCTTCTGTCTTGGGGAAGCGGGTATTTTTCATGGATTTATTCAGGTGACTATTTTGGAACAGGAAACAAAATATTGGGACTTTATCCCTTCTGTCTTGGGGAAGCGGGTATTTTTCCTGGATTTATTCAGGTGACTATTTTGGAACAGGAAACAAAATATTGGGACTTTATCCCTTCTGTCTTGGGGAAGCGGGTATTTTTCATGGATTTATTCAGGTGACTATTTTGGAACAGGAAACAAAATATTGGGACTTTATCCCTTCTCTCTTGGGGAAGCGGCTATTTTTCATGGATTTATTCAGGTGACTATTTTGGGAACCGGAAACAATATATTGGGACTTTATCCCTTCTGTCTTGGGGAAGCGGGTATTTTTCACGGATTTATTCAGGTGACTATTTGGGAACAGGAAACAATATATTGGGACTTTATCCCTTCTGTCTTGGGGAAGCGGGTATTTTTCATGGATTTATTCAGGTGACTATTTGGGAACCGGAAACAATATATTGGGACTTTATCCCTTCTGTCTTGGGGAAGCGGGTATTTTTCATGGATTTATTCAGGTGACTATTTTGGAACAGGGAACAAAATATTGGGACTTTATCCCTTCTGTCTTGGGGAAGCGGGTATTTTTCATAGATTTATTCAGGTGACTATTTGGGAACAGGAAACAAAATATTGGGACTTTATCCCTTCTGTCTTGGGGAAGCGGGTATTTTTCATGGATTTATTCAGTAGACTATTTGGGAACCGGAAACAAAATATTGGGACTTTATCCCTTCTGTCTTGGGGAAGCGGGTATTTTTCATGGATTTATTCATGTGACTATTTTGGAACAGGAAACAAAATATTGGGACTTTATCCCTTCTCTCTTGGGGAAGCGGGTATTTTTCATTGATTTATTCAGGAGACTATTTTGGAACAGGGAACAAAATATTGGGACTTTATCCCTTCTGTCTTGGGGAAGCGGGTATTTTTCATGGATTTATTCAGGTGACTATTTGGGAACCGGAAACAATATATTGGGACTTTATCCCTTCTGTCTTGGGGAAGTGGGTATTTTTCACGGATTTAATCAGTAGACTATTTGGGAACAGGAAACAAAATATTGGGACTTTATCCCTTCTGTCTTGGGGAAGCGGGTATTTTTCATGGATTTATTCAGGTGACTATTTGGGAACCGGAAACAATATATTGGGACTTTATCCCTTCTGTCTTGGGGAAGCGGGTATTTTTCATGGATTTATTCAGGTGACTATTTGGGAACCGGAAACAATATATTGGGACTTTATCCCTTCTGTCTTGGGGAAGCGGGTATTTTTCATGGATTTATTCAGGTGACTATTTTGGAACAGGAAACAAAATATTGGGACTTTATCCCTTCTGTCTTGGGGAAGCGGGTATTTTTCATGGATTTATTCAGGAGGCTATTTGGGAACCGGAAACAAAATATTGGGACTTTATCCCTTCTGTCTTGGGGAAGCGGGTATTTTTCATTGATTTATTCAGGTGACTATTTGGGAACAGGAAACAAAATATTGGGACTTTATCCCTTCTCTCTTGGGGAAGCGGCTATTTTTCATGGATTTATTCAGGTGACTATTTGGGAACCGGAAACAATATATTGGGACTTTATCCCTTCTGTCTTGGGGAAGCGGGTATTTTTCATGGATTTATTCAGGTGACTATTTGGGAACAGGAAACAAAATATTGGGACTTTATCCCTTCTGTCTTGGGGAAGCGGGTATTTTTCATGGATTTATTCAGGTGACTATTTGGGAACAGGAAACAAAATATTGGGACTTTATCCCTTCTGTCTTGGGGAAGCGGGTATTTTTCATGGATTTATTCAGGTGACTATTTGGGAACAGGAAACAAAATATTGGGACTTTATCCCTTCTGTCTTGGGGAAGCGGGTATTTTTCATTGATTTATTCAGGAGACTATTTGGGAACCGGAAACAAAATATTGGGACTTTATCCCTTCTGTCTTGGGGAAGGGGGTATTTTTCATGGATTTATTCAGGAGGCTATTTGGGAACCGGAAACAAAATATTGGGACTTTATCCCTTCTCTCTTGGGGAAGCGGCTATTTTTCATGGATTTATTCAGGTGACTATTTGGGAACCGGAAACAATATATTGGGACTTTATCCCTTCTGTCTTGGGGAAGCGGGTATTTTTCATGGATTTATTCAGGTGACTATTTGGGAACAGGAAACAAAATATTGGGACTTTATCCCTTCTGTCTTGGGGAAGCGGGTATTTTTCATGGATTTATTCAGGTGACTATTTGGGAACAGGAAACAAAATATTGGGACTTTATCCCTTCTGTCTTGGGGAAGCGGGTATTTTTCATGGATTTATTCAGGTGACTATTTGGGAACAGGAAACAAAATATTGGGACTTTATCCCTTCTGTCTTGGGGAAGTGGGTATTTTTCACGGATTTATTCAGTAGACTATTTGGGAACAGGAAACAAAATATTGGGACTTTATCCCTTCTGTCTTGGGGAAGCGGGTATTTTTCATGGATTTATTCAGGTGACTATTTGGGAACCGGAAACAAAATATTGGGACTTTATCCCTTCTGTCTTGGGGAAGCGGGTATTTTTCATGGATTTATTCAGGTGACTATTTGGGAACAGGAAACAAAATATTGGGAGTTTATCCCTTCTGTCTTGGGGAAGCGGGTATTTTTCATGGATTTATTCAGGTGACTATTTGGGAACAGGAAACAAAATATTGGGAGTTTATCCCTTCTGTCTTGGGGAAGCGGGTATTTTTCATGGATTTATTCAGGTGACTATTTGGGAACAGGAAACAAAATATTGGGACTTTATCCCTTCTGTCTTGGGGAAGCGGGTATTTTTCATGGATTTATTCAGGTGACTATTTGGGAACAGGAAACAAAATATTGGGAGTTTATCCCTTCTGTCTTGGGGAAGCGGGTATTTTTCATGGATTTATTCAGGTGACTATTTGGGAACAGGAAACAAAATATTGGGAGTTTATCCCTTCTGTCTTGGGGAAGCGGGTATTTTTCATGGATTTATTCAGGTGACTATTTGGGAACCGGAAACAAAATATTGGGACTTTATCCCTTCTGTCTTGGGGAAGCGGGTATTTTTCATGGATTTATTCAGGTGACTATTTGGGAACAGGAAACAAAATATTGGGAGTTTATCCCTTCTGTCTTGGGGAAGCGGGTATTTTTCATGGATTTATTCAGGTGACTATTTGGGAACAGGAAACAAAATATTGGGACTTTATCCCTTCTGTCTTGGGGAAGCGGGTATTTTTCATGGATTTATTCAGGTGACTATTTTGGAACAGGAAACAAAATATTGGGACTTTATCCCTTCTGTCTTGGGGAAGTGGGTATTTTTCACGGATTTATTCAGTAGACTATTTGGGAACAGGAAACAAAATATTGGGACTTTATCCCTTCTGTCTTGGGGAAGCGGGTATTTTTCATTGATTTATTCAAAAAATAATTTGGGAACAGGAAACAAAATATTGGGACTTTATCCCTTCTGTGTTGGGGAAGCGGGTATTTTTCATGGATTTATTCAGGTGACTATTTGGGAACCGGAAACAAAATATTGGGACTTTATCCCTTCTGTCTTGGGGAAGCGGGTATTTTTCACGGATTTATTCAGTAGACTATTTGGAAACAGGAAACAAAATATTGGGACTTTATCCCTTCTGTCTTGGGGAAGCGGGTATTTTTCATGGATTTATTCAGGAGGCTATTTGGGAACAGGAAACAAAATATTGGGACTTTATCCCTTCTGTCTTGGGGAAGCGGGTATTTTTCATGGATTTATTCAGCAGACTATTTGGGATCAGGAAACAAAATATTGGGACTTTATCCCTTCTGTCTTGGGGAAGCGGGTATTTTTCATGGATTTATTCAGCAGACTATTTGGGATCAGGAAACAAAATATTGGGACTTTATCCCTTCTGTCTTGGGGAAGCGGGTATTTTTCATGGATTTATTCAGCAGACTATTTGGGAATAGGAAACAAAATATTGGGACTTTATCCCTTCTGTCTTGGGGAAGCGGGTATTTTTCATGGATTTATTCAGCAGACTATTTGGGATCAGGAAACAAAATATTGGGACTTTATCCCTTCTGTCTTGGGGAAGCGGGTATTTTTCACGGATTTATTCAGTAGACTATTTGGGAACAGGAAACAAAATATTGGGACTTTATCCCTTCTGTCTTGGGGAAGCGGGTATTTTTCATTGATTTATTCAGGAGACTATTTGGGAACAGGAAACAAAATATTGGGACTTTATCCCTTCTGTCTTGGGGAAGCGGGTATTTTTCATTGATTTATTCAGGAGACTATTTGGGAACAGGAAACAAAATATTGGGACTTTATCCCTTCTGTCTTGGGGAAGCGGGTATTTTTCATGGATTTATTCAGGTGACTATTTGGGAACCGGAAACAAAATATTGGGACTTTATCCCTTCTGTCTTGGGGAAGCGGGTATTTTTCATGGATTTATTCAGCAGACTATTTGGGATCAGGAAAAAAAATATTGGGACTTTATCCCTTCTGTCTTGGGGAAGCGGGTATTTTTCACGGATTTATTCAGTAGACTATTTGGGAACAGGAAACAAAATATTGGGACTTTATCCCTTCTGTCTTGGGGAAGCGGGTATTTTTCATTGATTTATTCAGGAGACTATTTGGGAACAGGAAACAAAATATTGGGACTTTATCCCTTCTGTCTTGGGGAAGCGGGTATTTTTCATTGATTTATTCAGGTGACTATTTGGGAACCGGAAACAAAATATTGGGACTTTATCCCTTCTGTCTTGGGGAAGCGGGTATTTTTCACGGATTTATTCAGTAGACTATTTGGGAATAGGAAACAAAATATTGGGACTTTATCCCTTATGTCTTGGGGAAGCGGGTATTTTTCACGGATTTATTCAGTAGACTATTTGGGAACAGGAAACAAAATATTGGGACTTTATCCCTTCTGTCTTGGGGAAGCGGGTATTTTTCATTGATTTATTCAGGAGACTATTTGGGAACAGGAAACAAAATATTGGGACTTTATCCCTTCTGTCTTGGGGAAGCGGGTATTTTTCATGGATTTATTCAGGAGACTATTTGGGAACCGGAAACAAAATATTGGGACTTTATCCCTTCTGTCTTGGGGAAGCGGGTATTTTTCATAAATTTATTCAGGAGACTATTTGGGAACAGGAAACAAAATATTGGGACTTTATCCCTTCTGTCTTGGGGAAGCGGGTATTTTTCATGGATTTATTCAGGAGACTATTTGGGAACAGGAAACAAAATATTGGGACTTTATCACTTCTGTCTTGGGGAAGCGTGTATTTTTCATGGATTTATTCAGGTTACTTTTTTGGAACAGGAAACAAAATATTGGGACTTTATCCCTTCTGTCTTGGGGAAGCGGGTATTTTTCATTGATTTATTCAGGAGACTATTTGGGAACAGGAAACAAAATATTGGGACTTTATCCCTTCTGTCTTGGGGAAGCGGATATTTTTCATGGATTTATTCAGGTGACTATTTGGGAACCGGAAAAATAATATTGGGACTTTATCCCTTCTGTCTTGGGGAAGCGGGTATTTTTCATGGATTCATTCAGCAGACTATTTGGGATCAGGAAACAAAATATTGGGACTTTATCCCTTCTGTCTTGGGGAAGCGGGTATTTTTCACGGATTTATTCAGTAGACTATTTGGGAACAGGAAACAAAATATGAGGACTTTATCCCTTCTGTCTTGGGGAAGCGGGTATTTTTCATGGATTTATTCAGGTGACTATTTGGGAACCGGAAACAAAATATTGGGACTTTATCCCTTCTGTCTTGGGGAAGCGGGTATTTTTCATTGATTTATTCAGGAGACTATTTGGGAACAGGAAACAAAATATTGGGACTTTATCCCTTCTGTCTTGGGGAAGCGGGTATTTTTCATGGATTTATTCAGGTGACTATTTGGGAACAGGAAACAAAATATTGGGACTTTATCCCTTCTGTCTTGGGGAAGCGGGTATTTTTCATGGATTTATTCAGGTGACTATTTGGGAACCGGAAACAAAATATTGGGACTTTATCCCTTCTCTCTTGGGGAAGCGGTTATTTTTCATGGATTTATTCAGGTGACTATTTGGAAACAGGAAACAAAATATTGGCACTTTATCCCCTTCTGTCTTGGGGAAGCGGGTATTTTTCATGGATTTATTCAGCAGACTATTTGGGATCAGTAAACAAAATATTGGGACTTTATCCCTTCTGTCTTGGGGAAGCGGGTATTTTTCACGGATTTATTCAGTAGACTATTTGGGAACAGGAAACAAAATATTGGGACTTTATCCCTTCTGTCTTGGGGAAGCGGGTATTTTTCATGGATTTATTCAGGTGACTATTTGGGAACCGGAAACAAAATATTGGGACTTTATCCCTTCTGTCTTGGGGAAGCGGGTATTTTTCATTGATTTATTCAGGAGACTATTTGGGAACAGGAAACAAAATATTGGGACTTTATCCCTTCTGTCTTGGGGAAGCGGGTATTTTTCACGGATTTATTCAGGTGACTATTTGGGAACAGGAAACAAAATATTGGGACTTTATCCCCTTCTGTCTTGGGGAAGCGGGTATTTTTCATTGATTTATTCAGGAGACTATTTGGAAACAGGAAACAAAATATTGGGACTTTATCCCTTCTGTCTTGGGGAAGCGGGTATTTTTCATGGATTTATTCAGGTGACTATTTGGGAACAGGAAACAAAATATTGGGACTTTATCCCCTTCTGTCTTGGGGAAGCGGGTATTTTTCATTGATTTATTCAGGAGACTATTTGGGAACCGGAAACAAAATATTGGGACTTTATCCCTTCTGTCTTGGGGAAGCGGGTATTTTTCACGGATTTATTCAGTAGACTATTTGGGAATAGGAAACAAAATATTGGGACTTTATCCCTTCTGTCTTGGGGAAGCGGGTATTTTTCATTGATTTATTCAGGAGACTATTTGGGAACAGGAAACAAAATATTGGGACTTTATCCCTTCTGTCTTGGGGAAGCGGGTATTTTTCATGGATTTATTCAGGTGACTATTTGGGAACCGGAAACAAAATATTGGGACTTTATCCCTTCTGTCTTGGGGAAGCGGGTATTTTTCATTGATTTATTCAGGAGACTATTTGGGAACAGGAAACAAAATATTGGGACTTTATCCCTTCTGTCTTGGGGAAGCGGGTATTTTTCACGGATTTATTCAGGTGACTATTTGGGAACCGGAAACAAAATATTGGGACTTTATCCCTTCTGTCTTGGGGAAGCGGGTATTTTTCATTGATTTATTCAGGAGACTATTTGGGAACCGGAAACAAAATATTGGGACTTTATCCCTTCTGTCTTGGGGAAGCGGCTATTTTTCATTGATTTATTCAGGAGACTATTTGGGAACAGGAAACAAAATATTGGGACTTTATCCCTTCTGTCTTGGGGAAGTGGGTATTTTTCATGGATTTATTCAGGAGGCTATTTGGGAACCGGAAACAAAATATTGGGACTTTATCCCTTCTGTCTTGGGAAACGGGTATTTTTCATGGATTTATTCAGGTGACCATTTGGGAACAGGAAACAAAATATTGGGACTTTATCCCTTCTGTCTTGGGGAAGCGGGTATTTTTCATGGATTTATTCAGGTGACTATTTTGGAACAGGAAACAAAATATTGGGACTTTATCCCTTCTGTCTTGGGGAAGCGGCTATTTTTCATGGATTTATTCAGGTGACTATTTGGGAACAGGAAACAAAATATTGGGACTTTATCCCTTCTGTCTTGGGGAAGCGGGTATTTTTCATGGATTTATTCAGGTGACTATTTGGGAACAGGAAACAAAATGTTGGGACTTTATCCCTTCTGTCTTGGGGAAGCGGGTATTTTTCATGGATTTATTCAGGTGACTATTTGGGAACAGGGAACAAAATATTGGGACTTTATCCCTTCTGTCTTGGGGAAGCGGGTATTTTTCATGGATTTATTCAGGTGACTATTTGGGAACAGGAAACAAAATATTGGGACTTTATCCCTTCTGTCTTGGGGAAGCGGGTATTTTTCATGGATTTATTCAGGTGACTATTTTGGAACAGGAAACAAAATATTGGGACATTATCCCTTCTGTCTTGGGGAAGCGGCTATTTTTCATGGATTTATTCAGGTGACTATTTGGGAACAGGAAACAAAATATTGGGACTTTATCTCTTCTGTCTTGGGGAAGTGGGTATTTTTCATGGATTTATTCAGGTGACTATTTGGGAACAGGAAACAAAATATTGGGACTTTATCCCTTCTGTCTTGGGGAAGCGGGTATTTTTCATTGATTTATTCAGGTGACTATTTGGGAACCGGAAACAAAATATTGGGACTTTATCCCTTCTGTCTTGGGGAAGCGGGTATTTTTCATGGATTTATTCAGGAGACTATTTGGGAACCGGAAACAAAATATTGGGACTTTATCCCTTCTGTCTTGGGGAAGCGGCTATTTTTCATTGATTTATTCAGGAGACTATTTGGGAACAGGAAACAAAATATTGGGACTTTATCCCTTCTGTCTTGGGGAAGTGGGTATTTTTCATGGATTTATTCAGGAGGCTATTTGGGAACCGGAAACAAAATATTGGGACTTTATCCCTTCGGTCTTGGGGAAGCGGCTATTTTTCATGGATTTATTCAGGTGACTATTTGGGAACAGGAAACAAAATATTGGGACTTTATCCCTTCTGTCTTGGGGAAGCGGCTATTTTTCATGGATTTATTCAGGTGACTATTTGGGAACAGGAAACAATATATTGGGACTTTATCCCTTCTGTCTTGGGGAAGCGGGTATTTTTCATGGATTTATTCAGGTGACTATTTGGGAACAGGAAACAAAATATTGGGACTTTATCCCTTCTCTCTTGGGGAAGCGGCTATTTTTCATGGATTTATTCAGGTGACTATTTGGGAACCGGAAACAATATATTGGGACTTTATCCCTTCTGTCTTGGGGAAGCGGGTATTTTTCATGGATTTATTCAGGTGACTATTTGGGAACAGGAAACAAAATATTGGGACTTTATCCCTTCTGTCTTGGGGAAGCGGGTATTTTTCATGGATTTATTCAGGTGACTATTTGGGAACAGGAAACAAAATATTGGGACTTTATCCCTTCTGTCTTGGGGAAGCGGGTATTTTTCATGGATTTATTCAGGTGACTATTTGGGAACAGGAAACAAAATATTGGGACTTTATCCCTTCTGTCTTGGGGAAGCGGGTATTTTTCATTGATTTATTCAGGAGACTATTTGGGAACCGGAAACAAAATATTGGGACTTTATCCCTTCTGTCTTGGGGAAGGGGGTATTTTTCATGGATTTATTCAGGAGGCTATTTGGGAACCGGAAACAAAATATTGGGACTTTATCCCTTCTCTCTTGGGGAAGCGGCTATTTTTCATGGATTTATTCAGGTGACTATTTGGGAACCGGAAACAATATATTGGGACTTTATCCCTTCTGTCTTGGGGAAGCGGGTATTTTTCATGGATTTATTCAGGTGACTATTTGGGAACAGGAAACAAAATATTGGGACTTTATCCCTTCTGTCTTGGGGAAGCGGGTATTTTTCATGGATTTATTCAGGTGACTATTTGGGAACAGGAAACAAAATATTGGGACTTTATCCCTTCTGTCTTGGGGAAGCGGGTATTTTTCATGGATTTATTCAGGTGACTATTTGGGAACAGGAAACAAAATATTGGGACTTTATCCCTTCTGTCTTGGGGAAGTGGGTATTTTTCACGGATTTATTCAGTAGACTATTTGGGAACAGGAAACAAAATATTGGGACTTTATCCCTTCTGTCTTGGGGAAGCGGGTATTTTTCATGGATTTATTCAGGTGACTATTTGGGAACCGGAAACAAAATATTGGGACTTTATCCCTTCTGTCTTGGGGAAGCGGGTATTTTTCATGGATTTATTCAGGTGACTATTTGGGAACAGGAAACAAAATATTGGGAGTTTATCCCTTCTGTCTTGGGGAAGCGGGTATTTTTCATGGATTTATTCAGGTGACTATTTGGGAACAGGAAACAAAATATTGGGAGTTTATCCCTTCTGTCTTGGGGAAGCGGGTATTTTTCATGGATTTATTCAGGTGACTATTTGGGAACAGGAAACAAAATATTGGGACTTTATCCCTTCTGTCTTGGGGAAGCGGGTATTTTTCATGGATTTATTCAGGTGACTATTTGGGAACAGGAAACAAAATATTGGGAGATTATCCCTTCTGTCTTGGGGAAGCGGGTATTTTTCATGGATTTATTCAGGTGACTATTTGGGAACAGGAAACAAAATATTGGGAGTTTATCCCTTCTGTCTTGGGGAAGCGGGTATTTTTCATGGATTTATTCAGGTGACTATTTGGGAACCGGAAACAAAATATTGGGACTTTATCCCTTCTGTCTTGGGGAAGCGGGTATTTTTCATGGATTTATTCAGGTGACTATTTGGGAACAGGAAACAAAATATTGGGAGTTTATCCCTTCTGTCTTGGGGAAGCGGGTATTTTTCATGGATTTATTCAGGTGACTATTTGGGAACAGGAAACAAAATATTGGGACTTTATCCCTTCTGTCTTGGGGAAGCGGGTATTTTTCATGGATTTATTCAGGTGACTATTTTGGAACAGGAAACAAAATATTGGGACTTTATCCCTTCTGTCTTGGGGAAGTGGGTATTTTTCACGGATTTATTCAGTAGACTATTTGGGAACAGGAAACAAAATATTGGGACTTTATCCCTTCTGTCTTGGGGAAGCGGGTATTTTTCATTGATTTATTCAGGAGACTATTTGGGAACAGGAAACAAAATATTGGGACTTTATCCCTTCTGTCTTGGGGAAGCGGGTATTTTTCATGGATTTATTCAGGTGACTATTTGGGAACCGGAAACAAAATATTGGGACTTTATCCCTTCTGTCTTGGGGAAGCGGGTATTTTTCACGGATTTATTCAGTAGACTATTTGGAAACAGGAAACAAAATATTGGGACTTTATCCCTTCTGTCTTGGGGAAGCGGGTATTTTTCATGGATTTATTCAGGAGGCTATTTGGGAACAGGAAACAAAATATTGGGACTTTATCCCTTCTGTCTTGGGGAAGCGGGTATTTTTCATGGATTTATTCAGCAGACTATTTGGGATCAGGAAACAAAATATTGGGACTTTATCCCTTCTGTCTTGGGGAAGCGGGTATTTTTCATGGATTTATTCAGCAGACTATTTGGGATCAGGAAACAAAATATTGGGACTTTATCCCTTCTGTCTTGGGGAAGCGGGTATTTTTCATGGATTTATTCAGGTGACTATTTGGGAATAGGAAACAAAATATTGGGACTTTATCCCTTCTGTCTTGGGGAAGCGGGTATTTTTCATGGATTTATTCAGCAGACTATTTGGGATCAGGAAACAAAATATTGGGACTTTATCCCTTCTGTCTTGGGGAAGCGGGTATTTTTCACGGATTTATTCAGTAGACTATTTGGGAACAGGAAACAAAATATTGGGACTTTATCCCTTCTGTCTTGGGGAAGCGGGTATTTTTCATGGATTTATTCAGGTGACTATTTTGGAACAGGAAACAAAATATTGGGACTTTATCCCTTCTGTCTTGGGGAAGCGGGTATTTTTCATAGATTTATTCAGCAGACTATTTGGGAATAGGAAACAAAATATTGGGACTTTATCCCTTCTGTCTTGGGGAAGCGGGTATTTTTCATGGATTTATTCAGCAGACTATTTGGGATCAGGAAACAAAATATTGGGACTTTATCCCTTCTGTCTTGGGGAAGCGGGTATTTTTCACGGATTTATTCAGTAGACTATTTGGGAACAGGAAACAAAATATTGGGACTTTATCCCTTCTGTCTTGGGGAAGCGGGTATTTTTCATGGATTTATTCAGGTGACTATTTTGGAACAGGAAACAAAATATTGGGACTTTATCCCTTCTGTCTTGGGGAAGCGGGTATTTTTCATGGATTTATTCAGGAGGCTATTTGGGAACAGGAAACAAAATATTGGGACTTTATCCCTTCTGTCTTGGGGAAGCGGGTATTTTTCATGGATTTATTCAGCAGACTATTTGGGATCAGGAAACAAAATATTGGGACTTTATCCCTTCTGTCTTGGGGAAGCGGGTATTTTTCATGGATTTATTCAGGAGGCTATTTGGGAACAGGAAACAAAATATTGGGACTTTATCCCTTCTGTCTTGGGGAAGCGGGTATTTTTCATGGATTTATTCAGCAGACTATTTGGGATCAGGAAACAAAATACTGGGACTTTATCCCTTCTGTCTTGGGGAAGCGGGTATTTTTCATAGATTTATTCAGCAGACTATTTGGGAATAGGAAACAAAATATTGGGACTTTATCCCTTCTGTCTTGGGGAAGCGGGTATTTTTCATGGATTTATTCAGCAGACTATTTGGGATCAGGAAACAAAATATTGGGACTTTATCCCTTCTGTCTTGGGGAAGCGGGTATTTTTCACGGATTTATTCAGTAGACTATTTGGGAACAGGAAACAAAATATTGGGACTTTATCCCTTCTGTCTTGGGGAAGCGGGTATTTTTCATTGATTTATTCAGGAGACTATTTGGGAACAGGAAACAAAATATTGGGACTTTATCCCTTCTGTCTTGGGGAAGCGGGTATTTTTCATTGATTTATTCAGGAGACTATTTGGGAACAGGAAACAAAATATTGGGACTTTATCCCTTCTGTCTTGGGGAAGCGGGTATTTTTCATGGATTTATTCAGGTGACTATTTGGGAACCGGAAACAAAATATTGGGACTTTATCCCTTCTGTCTTGGGGAAGCGGGTATTTTTCATGGATTTATTCAGCAGACTATTTGGGATCAGGAAAAAAAATATTGGGACTTTATCCCTTCTGTCTTGGGGAAGCGGGTATTTTTCACGGATTTATTCAGTAGACTATTTGGGAACAGGAAACAAAATATTGGGACTTTATCCCTTCTGTCTTGGGGAAGCGGGTATTTTTCATTGATTTATTCAGGAGACTATTTGGGAACAGGAAACAAAATATTGGGACTTTATCCCTTCTGTCTTGGGGAAGCGGGTATTTTTCATGGATTTATTCAGGTGACTATTTGGGAACCGGAAACAAAATATTGGGACTTTATCCCTTCTGTCTTGGGGAAGCGGGTATTTTTCACGGATTTATTCAGTAGACTATTTGGGAATAGGAAACAAAATATTGGGACTTTATCCCTTATGTCTTGGGGAAGCGGGTATTTTTCACGGATTTATTCAGTAGACTATTTGGGAACAGGAAACAAAATATTGGGACTTTATCCCTTCTGTCTTGGGGAAGCGGGTATTTTTCATTGATTTATTCAGGAGACTATTTGGGAACAGGAAACAAAATATTGGGACTTTATCCCTTCTGTCTTGGGGAAGCGGGTATTTTTCATGGATTTATTCAGGAGACTATTTGGGAACCGGAAACAAAATATTGGGACTTTATCCCTTCTGTCTTGGGGAAGCGGGTATTTTTCATAAATTTATTCAGGAGACTATTTGGGAACAGGAAACAAAATATTGGGACTTTATCCCTTCTGTCTTGGGGAAGCGGGTATTTTTCATGGATTTATTCAGGAGACTATTTGGGAACAGGAAACAAAATATTGGGACTTTATCACTTCTGTCTTGGGGAAGCGTGTATTTTTCATGGATTTATTCAGGTTACTTTTTTGGAACAGGAAACAAAATATTGGGACTTTATCCCTTCTGTCTTGGGGAAGCGGGTATTTTTCATTGATTTATTCAGGAGACTATTTGGGAACAGGAAACAAAATATTGGGACTTTATCCCTTCTGTCTTGGGGAAGCGGGTATTTTTCATGGATTTATTCAGGTGACTATTTGGGAACCGGAAAAATAATATTGGGACTTTATCCCTTCTGTCTTGGGGAAGCGGGTATTTTTCATGGATTTATTCAGCAGACTATTTGGGATCAGGAAACAAAATATTGGGACTTTATCCCTTCTGTCTTGGGGAAGCGGGTATTTTTCACGGATTTATTCAGTAGACTATTTGGGAACAGGAAACAAAATATGAGGACTTTATCCCTTCTGTCTTGGGGAAGCGGGTATTTTTCATGGATTTATTCAGGTGACTATTTGGGAACCGGAAACAAAATATTGGGACTTTATCCCTTCTGTCTTGGGGAAGCAGGTATTTTTCATTGATTTATTCAGGAGACTATTTGGGAACAGGAAACAAAATATTGGGACTTTATCCCTTCTGTCTTGGGGAAGCGGGTATTTTTCATGGATTTATTCAGGTGACTATTTGGGAACAGGAAACAAAATATTGGGACTTTATCCCTTCTGTCTTGGGGAAGCGGGTATTTTTCATGGATTTATTCAGGTGACTATTTGGGAACCGGAAACAAAATATTGGGACTTTATCCCTTCTCTCTTGGGGAAGCGGTTATTTTTCATGGATTTATTCAGGTGACTATTTGGAAACAGGAAACAAAATATTGGCACTTTATCCCCTTCTGTCTTGGGGAAGCGGGTATTTTTCATGGATTTGTTCAGCAGACTATTTGGGATCAGTAAACAAAATATTGGGACTTTATCCCTTCTGTCTTGGGGAAGCGGGTATTTTTCACGGATTTATTCAGTAGACTATTTGGGAACAGGAAACAAAATATTGGGACTTTATCCCTTCTGTCTTGGGGAAGCGGGTATTTTTCATGGATTTATTCAGGTGACTATTTGGGAACCGGAAACAAAATATTGGGACTTTATCCCTTCTGTCTTGGGGAAGCGGGTATTTTTCATTGATTTATTCAGGAGACTATTTGGGAACAGGAAACAAAATATTGGGACTTTATCCCTTCTGTCTTGGGGAAGCGGGTATTTTTCACGGATTTATTCAGGTGACTATTTGGGAACAGGAAACAAAATATTGGGACTTTATCCCCTTCTGTCTTGGGGAAGCGGGTATTTTTCATTGATTTATTCAGGAGACTATTTGGAAACAGGAAACAAAATATTGGGACTTTATCCCTTCTGTCTTGGGGAAGCGGGTATTTTTCATGGATTTATTCAGGTGACTATTTGGGAACAGGAAACAAAATATTGGGACTTTATCCCCTTCTGTCTTGGGGAAGCGGGTATTTTTCATTGATTTATTCAGGAGACTATTTGGGAACCAGAAACAAAATATTGGGACTTTATCCCTTCTGTCTTGGGGAAGCGGGTATTTTTCACGGATTTATTCAGTAGACTATTTGGGAATAGGAAACAAAATATTGGGACTTTATCCCTTCTGTCTTGGGGAAGCGGGTATTTTTCATTGATTTATTCAGGAGACTATTTGGGAACAGGAAACAAAATATTGGGACTTTATCCCTTCTGTCTTGGGGAAGCGGCTATTTTTCATGGATTTATTCAGGTGACTATTTGGGAACAGGAAACAAAATATTGGGACTTTATCCCTTCTGTCTTGGGGAAGCGGGTATTTTTCATGGATTTATTCAGGTGAATATTTGGGAACAGGAAACAAAATATTGGGACTTTATCCCTTCTGTCTTGGGGAAGCGGGTATTTTTCATGGATTTATTCAGGTGACTATTTGGGAACAGGGAACAAAATATTGGGACTTTATCCCTTCTGTCTTGGGGAAGCGGGTATTTTTCATGGATTTATTCAGGTGACTATTTGGGAACAGGAAACAAAATATTGGGACTTTATCCCTTCTGTCTTGGGGAAGCGGGTATTTTTCATGGATTTATTCAGGTGACTATTTTGGAACAGGAAACAAAATATTGGGACATTATCCCTTCTGTCTTGGGGAAGCGGCTATTTTTCATGGATTTATTCAGGTGACTATTTGGGAACAGGAAACAAAATATTGGGACTTTATCCCTTCTGTCTTGGGGAAGTGGGTATTTTTCATGGATTTATTCAGGTGACTATTTGGGAACAGGAAACAAAATATTGGGACTTTATCCCTTCTGTCTTGGGGAAGCGGGTCTTTTTCATTGATTTATTCAGGTGACTATTTGGGAACCGGAAACAAAATATTGGGACTTTATCCCTTCTGTCTTGGGGAAGCGGGTATTTTTCATGGATTTATTCAGGAGACTATTTGGGAACCGGAAACAAAATATTGGGACTTTATCCCTTCTGTCTTGGGGAAGCGGCTATTTTTCATTGATTTATTCAGGAGACTATTTGGGAACAGGAAACAAAATATTGGGACTTTATCCCTTCTGTCTTGGGGAAGTGGGTATTTTTCATGGATTTATTCAGGAGGCTATTTGGGAACCGGAAACAAAATATTGGGACTTTATCCCTTCTGTCTTGGGGAAGCGGCTATTTTTCATGGATTTATTCAGGTGACTATTTGGGAACAGGAAACAAAATATTGGGACTTTATCCCTTCTGTCTTGGGGAAGCGGCTATTTTTCATGGATTTATTCAGGTGACTATTTGGGACCAGGAAACAAAATATTGGGACTTTATCCCTTCTGTCTTGGGGAAGCGGGTATTTTTCATTGATTTATTCAGGAGACTATTTGGGAACCGGAAACAAAATATTGGGACTTTATCCCTTCTGTCTTGGGGAAGTGGGTATTTTTCATGGATTTATTCAGGTGACTATTTGGGAACAGGAAACAAAATATTGGGACTTTATCCCTTCTGTCTTGGGGAAGTGGGTATTTTTCATGGATTTATTCAGGTGACTATTTGGGAACAGGAAACAAAATATTGGGACTTTATCCCTTCTGTCTTGGGGAAGCGGCTATTTTTCATGGATTTATTCAGGTGACTATTTGGGAACAGGAAACAAAATATTGGGACTTTATCCCTTCTGTCTTGGGGAAGCGGCTATTTTTCATGGATTTATTCAGGTGACTATTTGGGAACAGGAAACAAAATATTGGGACTTTATCCCTTCTGTCTTGGGGAAGTGGGTATTTTTCATGGATTTATTCAGGTGACTATTTGGGAACAGGAAACAAAATATTGGGACTTTATCCCTTCTGTCTTGGGGAAGCGGCTATTTTTCATGGATTTATTCAGGTGACTATTTGGGAACAGGAAACAAAATATTGGGACTTTATCCCTTCTGTCTTGGGGAAGCGGGTATTTTTCATTGATTTATTCAGGAGACTATTTGGGAACCGGAAACAAAATATTGGGACTTTATCCCTTCTGTCTTGGGGAAGCGGGTATTTTTCATGGATTTATTCAGCAGACTATTTGGGAACAGGAAACAAAATATTGGGACTTTATCCCTTCTGTCTTGGGGAAGCGGGTATTTTTCATGGATTTATTCAGGTGACTATTTGGGAACAGGAAACAAAATATTGGGACTTTATCCCTTCTGTCTTGGGGAAGCGGCTATTTTTCATTGATTTATTCAGGAGACTATTTGGGAACAGGAAACAAAATATTGGGACTTTATCCCTTCTGTCTTGGGGAAGTGGGTATTTTTCATGGATTTATTCAGGAGGCTATTTGGGAACCGGAAACAAAATATTGGGACTTTATCCCTTCTGTCTTGGGGAAGCGGGTATTTTTCATGGATTTATTCAGGTGACTATTTATGAACAGGAAACAAAATATTGGGACTTTATCCCTTCTGTCTTGGGGAAGCGGGTATTTTTCATGGATTTATTCAGGTGACTATTTTGGAACAGGAAACAAAATATTGGGACTTTATCCCTTCTGTCTTGGGGAAGCGGGTATTTTTCATGGATTTATTCAGGTGACTATTTGGGAACAGGAAACAAAATATTGGGACTTTATCCCTTCTGTCTTGGGGAAGCGGCTATTTTTCATTGATTTATTCAGGAGACTATTTGGGAACAGGAAACAAAATATTGGGACTTTATCCCTTCTGTCTTGGGGAAGTGGGTATTTTTCATGGATTTATTCAGGAGGCTATTTGGGAACCGGAAACAAAATATTGGGACTTTATCCCTTCTGTCTTGGGGAAGCGGGTATTTTTCATGGATTTATTCAGGTGACTATTTGGGAACAGGAAACAAAATATTGGGACTTTATCCCTTCTGTCTTGGGGAAGCGGGTATTTTTCATGGATTTATTCAGGTGACTATTTGGGAACAGGAAACAAAATATTGGGACTTTATCCCTTCTGTCTTGGGGAAGCGGCTATTTTTCACGGATTTATTCAGGTGACTATTTGGGAACCGGAAACAAAATATTGGGACTTTATCCCTTCTGTCTTGGGGAAGCGGGTATTTTCATTGATTTATTCAGGAGACTATTTGGGAACCGGAAACAAAATATTGGGACTTTATCCCTTCTGTCTTGGGGAAGCGGCTATTTTTCATTGATTTATTCAGGAGGCTATTTGGGAACAGGAAACAAAATATTGGGACTTTATCCCTTCTGTCTTGGGGAAGCGGGTATTTTTCACGGATTTATTCAGTAGACTATTTGGGAATAGGAAACAAAATATTGGGACTTTATCCCTTATGTCTTGGGGAAGCGGGTATTTTTCACGGATTTATTCAGTAGACTATTTGGGAACAGGAAACAAAATATTGGGACTTTATCCCTTCTGTCTTGGGGAAGCGGGTATTTTTCATTGATTTATTCAGGAGACTATTTGGGAACAGGAAACAAAATATTGGGACTTTATCCCTTCTGTCTTGGGGAAGCGGGTATTTTTCATGGATTTATTCAGGAGACTATTTGGGAACCGGAAACAAAATATTGGGACTTTATCCCTTCTGTCTTGGGGAAGCGGGTATTTTTCATTGATTTATTCAGGAGACTATTTGGGAACAGGAAACAAAATATTGGGACTTTATCCCTTCTGTTATTGGGGAAGCGGGTATTTTTCATGGATTTATTCAGGTGACTATTTGGGAACCGGAAACAAAATATTGGGACTTTATCCCTTCTGTCTTGGGGAAGCGGGTATTTTTCATGGATTTATTCAGCAGACTATTTGGGACCAGGAAACAAAATATTGGGACTTTATCCCTTCTGTCTTGGGGAAGCGGGTATTTTTCACGGATTTATTCAGTAGACTATTTGGGAACCGGAAACAAAATATTGGGACTTTATCCCTTCTGTCTTGGGGAAGCGGGTATTTTTCATAGATTTATTCAGCAGACTATTTGGGAACAGGAAACAAAATATTGGGACTTTATCCCTTCTGTCTTGGGGAAGCGGGTATTTTTCATGGATTTATTCAGGTGACTATTTGGGAACCGGAAACAAAATATTGGGACTTTATCCCTTCTGTCTTGGGGAAGCGGGTATTTTTCATGGATTTATTCAGCAGACTATTTGGGATCAGGAAACAAAATATTGGGACTTTATCCCTTCTGTCTTGGGGAAGCGGGTATTTTTCACGGATTTATTCAGTAGACTATTTGGGAACAGGAAACAAAATATTGGGACTTTATCCCTTCTGTCTTGGGGAAGCGGGTATTTTTCATTGATTTATTCAGGAGACTATTTGGGAACATGAAACAAAATATTGGGACTTTATCCCTTCTGTCTTGGGGAAGCGGGTATTTTTCATGGATTTATTCAGGTGACTATTTGGGAACCGGAAACAAAATATTGGGACTTTATCCCTTCTGTCTTGGGGAAGCGGGTATTTTTCATGGATTTATTCAGCAGACTATTTGGGATCAGGAAACAAAATATTGGGACTTTATCCCTTCTGTCTTGGGGAAGCGGGTCTTTTTCATGGATTTATTCAGGTGACTATTTGGGAACCGGAAACAAAATATTGGGACTTTATCCCTTCTGTCTTGGGGAAGCGGGTATTTTTCATGGATTTATTCAGGTGACTATTTGGGAACCGGAAACAAAATATTGGGACTTTATCCCTTCTGTCTTGGGGAAGCGGGTATTTTTCATGGATTTATTCAGCAGACTATTTGGGATCAGGAAACAAAATATTGGGACTTTATCCCTTCTGTCTTGGGGAAGCGGGTATTTTTCACGGATTTATTCAGTAGACTATTTGGGAACAGGAAACAAAATATTGGGACTTTATCCCTTCTGTCTTGGGGAAGCGGGTATTTTTCATGGATTTATTCAGGAGACTATTTGGGAACAGGAAACAAAATATTGGGACTTTATCCCTTCTGTCTTGGGGAAGTGGGTATTTTTCATTGATTTATTCAGGAGACTATTTGGGAACAGGAAACAAAATATTGGGACTTTATCACTTCTGTCTTGGGGAAGCGGGTATTTTTCATTGATTTATTCAGGAGACTATTTGGGAACAGGAAACAAAATATTGGGACTTTATCCCTTCTGTCTTGGGGAAGTGGGTATTTTTCATTGATTTATTCAGGAGACTATTTGGGAACAGGAAACAAAATATTGGGACTTTATCCCTTCTGTCTTGGGGAAGTGGGTATTTTTCATTGATTTATTCAGGAGACTATTTGGGAACAGGAAACAAAATATTGGGACTTTATCCCTTCTGTCTTGGGGAAGTGGGTATTTTTCATGGATTTATTCAGGAGACTATTTGGGAACAGGAAACAAAATATTGGGACTTTATCCCTTCTGTCTTGGGGAAGTGGGTATTTTTCATTGATTTATTCAGGAGACTATTTGGGAACAGGAAACAAAATATTGGGACTTTATCCCTTCTGTCTTGGGGAAGCGGGTATTTTTCATTGATTTATTCAGGAGACTATTTGGGAACAGGAAACAAAATATTGGGACTTTATCCCTTCTGTCTTGGGGAAGCGGGTATTTTTCATGGATTTATTCAGGTGACTATTTGGGAACCGGAAACAAAATATTGGGACTTTATCCCTTCTGTCTTGGGGAAGCGGGTATTTTTCATGGATTTATTCAGCAGACTATTTGGGATCAGGAAACAAAATATTGGGACTTTATCCCTTCTGTCTTGGGGAAGCGGGTATTTTTCACGGATTTATTCAGTAGACTATTTGGGAACAGGAAACAAAATATTGGGACTTTATCCCTTCTGTCTTGGGGAAGCGGGTATTTTTCATTGATTTATTCAGGAGACTATTTGGGAACAGGAAACAAAATATTGGGACTTTATCCCTTCTGTCTTGGGGAAGCGGGTATTTTTCATTGATTTATTCAGGAGACTATTTGGGAACAGGAAACAAAATATTGGGACTTTATCTCTTCTGTCTTGGGGAAGCGGGTATTTTTCATGGATTTATTCAGGTGACTATTTGGGAACCGGAAACAAAATATTGGGACTTTATCCCTTCTGTCTTGGGGAAGCGGGTATTTTTCATGGATTTATTCAGCAGACTATTTGGGATCAGGAAACAAAATATTGGGACTTTATCCCTTCTGTCTTGGGGAAGCGGGTATTTTTCCCGGATTTATTCAGTAGACTATTTGGGAACAGGAAACAAAATATTGGGACTTTATCCCTTCTGTCTTGGGGAAGCGGGTATTTTTCACGGATTTATTCAGTAGACTATTTGGGAATAGGAAACAAAATATTGGGACTTTATCCCTTCTGTCTTGAGGAAGCGGGTATTTTTCATTGATTTATTCAGGAGACTATTTGGGAACAGGAAACAAAATATTGGGACTTTATCCCTTCTGTCTTGGGGAAGCGGGTATTTTTCATTGATTTATTCAGGAGACTATTTGGGAACAGGAAACAAAATATTGGGACTTTATCCCTACTGTCTTGGGGAAGCGGGTATTTTTCACGGATTTATTCAGTAGACTATTTGGGATCAGGAAACAAAATATTGGGACTTTATCCCTTCTGTCTTGGGGAAGCGGGTATTTTTCATTGATTTATTCAGGAGACTATTTGGGAACCGGAAACAAAATATTGGGACTTTATCCCTTCTGTCTTGGGGAAGCGGGTATTTTTCATTGATTTATTCAGGAGACTATTTGGGAACAGGAAACAAAATATTGGGACTTTATCCCTTCTGTCTTGGGGAAGCGGGTATTTTTCATGGATTTATTCAGGTGACTATTTGGGAACCGGAAACAAAATATTGGGACTTTATCCCTTCTGTCTTGGGGAAGCGGGTATTTTTCATGGATTTATTCAGCAGACTATTTGGGATCAGGAAACAAAATATTGGGACTTTATCCCTTCTGTCTTGGGGAAGCGGGTATTTTTCACGGATTTATTCAGTAGACTATTTGGGAACAGGAAACAAAATATTGGGACTTTATCCCTTCTGTCTTGGGGAAGTGGGTATTTTTCATTGATTTATTCAGGAGACTATTTGGGAACAGGAAACAAAATATTGGGACTATATCCCTTCTGTCTTGGGGAAGCGGGTATTTTTCATTGATTTATTCAGGAGACTATTTGGGAACAGGAAACAAAATATTGGGACTTTACGCCTTCTGTCTTGGGGAAGCGGGTATTTTTCATGGATTTATTCAGGTGACTATTTGGGAACCGGAAACAAAATATTGGGACTTTATCCCTTCTGTCTTGGGGAAGCGGGTATTTTTTATGGATTTATTCAGGAGACTATTTGGGAACAGGAAACAAAATATTGGGACTTTATCCCTTCTGTCTTGGGGAAGCGGGTATTTTTCATGGATTTATTCAGGAGACTATTTGGGAACAGGAAACAAAATATTGGGACTTTATCCCTTCTGTCTTGGGGAAGCGGGTATTTTTCATTGATTTATTCAGGAGACTATTTGGGAACAGGAAACAAAATATTGGGACTTTATCCCTTCTGTCTTGGGGAAGTGGGTATTTTTCATTGATTTATTCAGGAGACTATTTGGGAACAGGAAACAAAATATTGGGACTTTATACCTTCTGTCTTGGGGAAGCGGGTATTTTTCATTGATTTATTCAGGAGACTATTTGGGAACAGGAAACAAAATATTGGGACTTTATCCCTTCTGTCTTGGGGAAGCGGGTATTTTTCATTGATTTATTCAGGAGACTATTTGGGAACAGGAAACAAAATATTGGGACTTTATCCCTTCTGTCTTGGGGAAGCGGGTATTTTTCATGGATTTATTCAGGAGACTATTTGGGAACAGGAAACAAAATATTGGGACTTTATCCCTTCTGTCTTGGGGAAGCGGGTATTATTCATTGATTTATTCAGGAGACTATTTGGGAACAGGAAACAAAATATTGGGACTTTATCCCTTCTGTCTTGGGGAAGCGGGTATTTTTCATGGATTTATTCAGGAGACTATTTGGGAACAGGAAACAAAATATTGGGACTTTATCCCTTCTGTCTTGGGGAAGCGGGTATTTTTCATTGATTTATTCAGGAGACTATTTGGGAACAGGAAACAAAATATTGGGACTTTATCCCTTCTGTCTTGGGGAAGCGGGTATTTTTCATTGATTTATTCAGGAGACTATTTGGGAACAGGAAAGAAAATATTGGGACTTTATCCCTTCTGTCTTGGGGAAGTGGGTATTTTTCATTGATTTATTCAGGAGACTATTTGGGAACAGGAAACAAAATATTGGGACTTTATCCCTTCTGTCTTGGGGAAGCGGGTATTTTTCATTGATTTATTCAGGAGACTATTTGGGAACAGGAAACAAAATATTGGGACTTTATCCCTTCTGTCTTGGGGAAGCGGGTATTTTTCATTGATTTATTCAGGAGACTATTTGGGAACAGGAAACAAAATATTGGGAGTTTATCCCTTCTGTCTTGGGGAAGTGGGTATTTTTCATTGATTTATTCAGGAGACTATTTGGGAACAGGAAACAAAATATTGGGACTTTATCCCTTCTGTCTTGGGGAAGCGGGTATTTTTCATTGATTTATTCAGGAGACTATTTGGGAACAGGAAACCAAATATTGGGACTTTATCCCTTCTGTCTTGGGGAAGCGGGTATTTTTCATTGATTTATTCAGGAGACTATTTGGGAACAGGAAACAAAATATTGGGACTTTATCCCTTCTGTCTTGGGGAAGTGGGTATTTTTCATTGATTTATTCAGGAGACTATTTGGGAACAGGAAACAAAATATTGGGACTTTATCCCTTCTGTCTTGGGGAAGCGGGTATTTTTCATTGATTTATTCAGGTGTCTATTTGGGAACAGGAAACAAAATATTGGGACTTTATCCCTTCTGTCTTGGGGAAGTGGGTATTTTTCATTGATTTATTCAGGAGACTATTTGGGAACAGGAAACAAAATATTGGGACTTTATCCCTTCTGTCTTGGGGAAGCGGGTATTTTTCATTGATTTATTCAGGAGACTATTTGGGAACAGGAAACAAAATATTGGGACTTTATCCCTTCTGTCTTGGGGAAGCGGGTATTTTTCATTGATTTATTCAGGAGACTATTTGGGAACAGGAAACAAAATATTGGGACTTTATCCCTTCTGTCTTGGGGAAGCGGGTATTTTTCATGGATTTATTCAGGAGACTATTTGGGAACAGGAAACAAAATATTGGGACTTTATCCCTTCTGTCTTGGGGAAGCGGTTATTTTTCATTGATTTATTCAGGAGACTATTTGGGAACAGGAAACAAAATATTGGGACTTTATCCCTTCTGTCTTGGGGAAGCGGGTATTTTTCATGGATTTATTCAGGAGACTATTTGGGAACAGGAAACAAAATATTGGGACTTTATCCCTTCTGTCTTGGGGAAGCGGGTATTTTTCATTGATTTATTCAGGAGACTATTTGGGAACAGGAAACAAAATATTGGGACTTTATCCCTTCTGTCTTGGGGAAGCGGGTATTTTTCATTGATTTATTCAGGAGACTATTTGGGAACAGGAAACAAAATATTGGGACTTTATCCCTTCTGTCTTGGGGAAGTGGGTATTTTTCATTGATTTATTCAGGAGACTATTTGGGAACAGGAAACAAAATATTGGGACTTTATCCCTTCTGTCTTGGGGAAGCGGGTATTTTTCATTGATTTATTCAGGAGACTATTTGGGAACAGGAAACAAAATATTGGGACTTTATCCCTTCTGTCTTGGGGAAGCGGGTATTTTTCATTGATTTATTCAGGAGACTATTTGGGAACAGGAAACAAAATATTGGGACTTTATCCCTTCTGTCTTGGGGAAGCGGGTATTTTTCATAGATTTATTCAGGAGACTATTTGGGAACAGGAAACAAAATATTGGGACTTTATCCCTTCTGTCTTGGGGAAGTGGGTATTTTTCATTGATTTATTCAGGAGACTATTTGGGAACAGGAAACAAAATATTGGGACTTTATCCCTTCTGTCTTGGGGAAGCGGGTATTTTTCATTGATTTATTCAGGAGACTATTTGGGAACAGGAAACAAAATATTGGGACTTTATCCCTTCTGTCTTGGGGAAGCGGGTATTTTTCATTGATTTATTCAGGAGACTATTTGGGAACAGGAAACAAAATATTGGGACTTTATCCCTTCTGTCTTGGGGAAGCGGGTATTTTTCATTGATTTATTCAGGAGACTATTTGGGATCAGGAAACAAAATATTGGGACTTTATCCCTTCTGTCTTGGGGAAGCGGGTATTTTTCACGGATTTATTCAGTAGACTATTTGGAAACAGGAAACAAAATATTGGGACTTTATCCCTTCTGTCTTGGGGAAGCGGGTATTTTTCATGGATTTATTCAGGAGACTATTTGGGAACAGGAAAAAAAATATTGGGACTTTATCCCTTCTGTCTTGGGGAAGCGGGTATTTTTCATTGATTTATTCAGGAGACTATTTGGGAACAGGAAACAAATAATTGGGACTTTATCCCTTCTGTCTTGGGGAAGCGGGTATTTTTCATTGATTTATTCAGGAGACTATTTGGGATCAGGAAACAAAATATTGGGACTTTATCCCTTCTGTCTTGGGGAAGCGGGTATTTTTCACGGATTTATTCAGTAGACTATTTGGAAACAGGAAACAAAATATTGGGACTTTATCCCTTCTGTCTTGGGGAAGCGGGTATTTTTCATGGATTTATTCAGGAGACTATTTGGGAACAGGGAACAAAATATTGGGAGTTTATCCATTCTGTCTTGCGGAGGCGGATATTTTTCATGGACTTATTCAGTAGACTATTTGGAAACAGGAAACAAAATATTGGGACTTTATCCCTTCTGTCTTGGGGAAGCGGGTATTTCTCATTGATTTTTTCAGGAGACTATTTTGGAACAGGAAACAAAATACTGGGACTTTATCCCTTCTGTCTTGGGGAAGCGGGTATTTTTCATGGATTTATTCAGGTGACTATTTGGGAACAGGAAACAAAATATTGGGACTTTATCCCTTCTGTCTTGGGGAAGCGGGTATTTTTCATGGATTTATTCAGGAGACTATTTGGGAACAGGAAACAAAATATTGGGACTTTATCCCTTCTGTCTTGGGGAAGCGGCTATTTTTCATGGATTTATTCAGGTGACTATTTTGGAACAGGAAACAAAATATTGGGACTTTATCCCTTCTGTCTTGGGGAAGCGGCTATTTTTCATAGATTTATTCAGGAGACTATTTGGGAACAGGAAACAAAATATTGGGACTTTATCCCTTCTGTCTTGGGGAAGCGGGTATTTTTCATTGATTTATTCAGGAGACTATTTGGGAACAGGAAACAAAATATTGGGACTTTATCCCTTCTGTCTTGGGGAAGCGGCTATTTTTCATAGATTTATTCAGGAGACTATTTGGGAACAGGAAACAAAATATTGGGACTTTATCCCTTCTGTCTTGGGGAAGCGGGTATTTTTCATTGATTTATTCAGTAGACTATTTGGGAACAGGAAACAAAATATTGGGACTTTATCCCTTCTGTCTTGGGGAAGTGGGTATTTTTCATTGATTTATTCAGGAGACTATTTGGGAACAGGAAACAAAATATTGGGACTTTATCCCTTCTGTCTTGGGGAAGCGGGTATTTTTCATTGATTTATTCAGGAGACTATTTGGGAACAGGAAACAAAATATTGGGACTTTATCCCTTCTGTCTTGGGGAAGCGGGTATTTTTCATTGATTTATTCAGGAGACTATTTGGGAACAGGAAACAAAATATTGGGACTTTATCCCTTCTGTCTTGGGGAAGCGGGTATTTTTCATTGATTTATTCAGGAGACTATTTGGGATCAGGAAACAAAATATTGGGACTTTATCCCTTCTGTCTTGGGGAAGCGGGTATTTTTCACGGATTTATTCAGTAGACTATTTGGAAACAGGAAACAAAATATTGGGACTTTATCCCTTCTGTCTTGGGGAAGCGGGTATTTTTCATGGATTTATTCAGGAGACTATTTGGGAACAGGAAAAAAAATATTGGGACTTTATCCCTTCTGTCTTGGGGAAGCGGGTATTTTTCATTGATTTATTCAGGAGACTATTTGGGAACAGGAAACAAATAATTGGGACTTTATCCCTTCTGTCTTGGGGAAGCGGGTATTTTTCATTGATTTATTCAGGAGACTATTTGGGAACAGGAAACAAAATATTGGGACTTTATCCCTTCTGTCTTGGGGAAGCGGGTATTTTTCATTGATTTATTCAGGAGACTATTTGGGAACAGGAAACAAAATATTGGGACTTTATCCCTTCTGTCTTGGGGAAGCGGGTATTTTTCATTGATTTATTCAGGAGACTATTTGGGATCAGGAAACAAAATATTGGGACTTTATCCCTTCTGTCTTGGGGAAGCGGGTATTTTTCACGGATTTATTCAGTAGACTATTTGGAAACAGGAAACAAAATATTGGGACTTTATCCCTTCTGTCTTGGGGAAGCGGGTATTTTTCATGGATTTATTCAGGAGACTATTTGGGAACAGGGAACAAAATATTGGGAGTTTATCCATTCTGTCTTGCGGAGGCGGATATTTTTCATGGACTTATTCAGTAGACTATTTGGAAACAGGAAACAAAATATTGGGACTTTATCCCTTCTGTCTTGGGGAAGCGGGTATTTCTCATTGATTTTTTCAGGAGACTATTTTGGAACAGGAAACAAAATACTGGGACTTTATCCCTTCTGTCTTGGGGAAGCGGGTATTTTTCATGGATTTATTCAGGTGACTATTTGGGAACAGGAAACAAAATATTGGGACTTTATCCCTTCTGTCTTGGGGAAGCGGGTATTTTTCATGGATTTATTCAGGAGACTATTTGGGAACAGGAAACAAAATATTGGGACTTTATCCCTTCTGTCTTGGGGAAGCGGCTATTTTTCATGGATTTATTCAGGTGACTATTTTGGAACAGGAAACAAAATATTGGGACTTTATCCCTTCTGTCTTGGGGAAGCGGCTATTTTTCATAGATTTATTCAGGAGACTATTTGGGAACAGGAAACAAAATATTGGGACTTTATCCCTTCTGTCTTGGGGAAGCGGGTATTTTTCATTGATTTATTCAGGAGACTATTTGGGAACAGGAAACAAAATATTGGGACTTTATCCCTTCTGTCTTGGGGAAGCGGCTATTTTTCATAGATTTATTCAGGAGACTATTTGGGAACAGGAAACAAAATATTGGGACTTTATCCCTTCTGTCTTGGGGAAGCGGGTATTTTTCATGGATTTATCCGTGACATTATTCGGGAGCAGGCAACAAAGTGTTACGATGTTCTCTGTTCTTTCTCCTTTCTTTTTACCGTGTTTAGTTTCTAGAAGTCCAATAAGAGACGACACATATAGAAGATGATGGACCACATTAAGCTCTCATCCAGAAGGAAGTCTATGAAACAAAGAAAGTTGGGGAGAGCTATGATCCTGATGTGACGCGATATATAAAAGATGATGGACCACATTAAGCTCTCATCCAGAAGGCAGTCTATGACACAAAAAAAGTTGTGGAGAGCTATGATCCTGAAGAGACGCGACATATAGAAGTTGATGGGCCACATTAAGCTCTCATCCAGAAGGCAGTCTATGAAACAAAGAAAGTTGTAGAGAGCCATGATCCTAAGGGACGCGGTACATAGAAAATGATGGACCCCCTTATACTATCACCCAGAACGTAATCTATGAAATTTATGTTAATTTTATACAGAAAAAAAACATCAAAGAATTTGGATCATTTTGAAAGACACTCTGTAGTTTTCTTTTTAAATAAATGCTGATGGTTGTTGATTTGGTGACAAAAAAAGAACGTCATGTTTGAAGAATTTGTTGAAACTCCCGTTTTTGTTTTCTCTACCTGAATGGGTTTATGGTCACAATGTTTAAGAATTCGATGAGAGAGTTCTTTTGATATTTTGTATTTTATCAAACTCGTTTAAGCAAACACTTGTCTGATGAAAGACCTTTATTTATTTCGTAGCATGTCCAGACGATTTACTTTTTCTATAGTGATATTTTCCGACAAGTAGTTTCCGTCTTAGTGGTTTTATTGCTATGCTTGGGGTGAAATGATGAAAAATACAGACAAAAAGTTGTGGAGTTGGTTACGCAAGTGATATATAAAATGAGAAACTGCATCTCTTCTCCTGGAATAGACTGTAAGATCGTAGACGCACCTGTATCTGCAAACCACAAAAAATACCAGAACGGGCTTGAACATGAAATGCTGCACTTTGTAAGGGAAAAAAATCAATTGTGGTGAGAGTGAAAGAACTTAAAATACCAAGATCGATTGACACTGTCCAGACGAAAGAGCTGACAGAGACTACGAGAATACTGAGGAAGGTGCTGCAGATTTTAAGACACTTGTTGCCATTTAGTCTTCAGTGACAACAACAATTTATCAGGTATGGATATTGTTGTGGTGGGATCCACCTAATCTGCATAGGTGACTACCAACTATATAAATAATGGTTGATACCGGAAGACGAGGAAGAGGAATCACGAGATCCAACTAGAGACTCTGATCGACTGCGACTAGTCAACACATTCTCCAGGAACGTCTTCCCAGAAATATACAGAAATACTATATGTACTTATTGTGTACACTTTCTTGTTATAATACATTCTTGTTCCAAGTACATTTTGTGGTGCATTATTATTCCATGCAATAGGCGAGATTCAACATTGAGTCAAGACTCAACAGATATGTAAATGAATGAAATATGATTAATAAATACATTACAATCGATGTATGTAATAATGATATTCAAGTTCCTTGAAAGAAATTAGAATTTGATGGCAGACATTAAAGATTTCGAAGAAATGTGATGTCGTTCTAAAGCCATTTGGTATTATTTGGTCGTCTGTAAAAAAAAAAACACCCAAGAATTTCTGTGATTATGATGAGATTAACGACCGCGACAAATGAAATAAAGAAAATCGACAATTTAGCGAATCCAGTGGGAATAATAAGTTTTAAAGTTTCTACAATGGCTTCCATTAAATTCTATTCTTTACTGAAACTTTATATCGTTTTCATTTCCTCCTCAGTTGATTAGAGTTTATGCAGAAATTCGTTAAAATAAATCTGACTCTGAAGACAGAAGAAAACAAAAAAACTAAAATGAGAAATTGTTTCAAGCTTTGTTTATTAATTTCGAACACAATACAAATAATAAAAGTCAGTGATTCGCTCGTTCGTCTTTATTATAGTCGTGGTTACTTCAAGTTCATTCGATTTTCCATCGATTATTTACTTATCTCCATATTGTCTCACTTAAATGATGCCTATATTAAATACAAAACACTGAATAGGTGCTTGCCGGCGTGCGTTTGAAGCAAATTGGTTGGTGTTTGGGATTAACTCCTCGGGATATTTGCAGAGAGTCATTTTAATAATGGAATATCTAGAACCGTTATTGTCGGAATCTTTTGAATTTAAACTAGAACCTGACGTTGCGAAACCATATGAGAAGTATCTCATCTTACCTTTTTGTTTGATAACAACGTTGAATTGAAAAAGATGGGGATATATCTCACTTATACGCTTGTTTGTCTTGCTAAAAAAGTTGAACTCAATGATTTGAAGACTTCATTCAATTGGACCCGGTTTCATGTTGAAAACAACGTAAAATTATAAAAGAAGATGCCTTTACTTATTCGTCTGTCTACTTGTTTTGCTAACAGCGATTTCCTTGTATTGTACGATAGACAAATTGCCCCCTCAACTACAGATTCTTTAAATAATAACATATTGAATCTTAAATTTATCATGGTCATGGTAATAAGACATTATCCCGTATCTGAAGGATTATTATCCAATATGAAAAATATTTTTTCAATACATGGAAGTATAAAATTTTCAGGATTAAAGTTATTATGATTGCAGATGATTTTATCTTTAATAGCAATTATTAAGCACTCCTAATATTTTATAATTCATCTTTAAAACGGGCTTCTTTTGAAAACTAATAATGTTCGCAAGACGACAGGAAAGAAAATGTCGACAAATGAAAGTTACACACAGTCCTTACCATTTTTAACAATAATCTTTTCAATCTTTAATAGCAATTATTAAGCACTCCTAATATTTTATAATACATCTTTAAAACGGGCTTCTTTTGAAAACTAATAATGTTCACAAGATGACAGGAAGGAAAATGTCGACAAATGAAAGTTACACACTGTCCTTACCATTTTTAACAATTATCTTTTCAATCTTTAATAGCAATTATTAAGCACTCCTAATATTTTATAATTCATCTTTAAAACGGGCTTCTTTTGAAAACTAATAATGTTCACAAGACGACAGGAAAGAAAATGTCGACAAATGAAAGTTACACGCAGTCCTTACCATTTTTAACAATTATCTTTTCAATCTTTAATAGCAATTATTAAGCACTCCTAATATTTTATAATTCATTTTTAAATCAGGCTTCTTTTGAAAACTAATAATGTTCGCAAGACGACAGGAAAGAAAATGTCGACAAATGAAAGTTACACACAGTCCTTAACATTTTTAACAATTATCTTTTCAATAAAACGGAATTTTTGCAAACGTGATTTTTTTCATCACATAACTTTTAATAGTCTTCATTTAAAATGTGCATGTTACAAGATTTTAAACTTTTCTGTAGATATTTGCATTTAAATTTAAATGGTGAAAACTTTTACTTAAAAACTGCTTACATATATATGTAATTCGATTTTAATAAAAAGAAACAAATATGACGGAAAAAGAAAGCAAAACAAGTCATGTATATATTATTTTTCTTTTTTTTCACTTTGCTTCAAATGTTTTTTTGTATTTATGCCCCCTTTTCCAAATAGTCAGCATTGCTTTGAAGTTCCTCTCTTCCACGGTTTTTCAATATTGTCATTGGTAGATGCTTTAAAATTCTTCACTGAATATTTTCACAACGAAAATACTTAGGCGGCTGGAACTTTGTTTGGGATCGAAACCAAAACCCTGAGCAGCAATCATTATCCTGTTTGCGTCTTTATACTTTATCCCGATTTGTTTGTAACTACAAGATCTACTAATGTCAGAATATGATGAAAATGCAATTGAAAATACGAGATAAGGTAAGAAAAAAAATGAAACAATCGTTGATATTTCGGATTGGTTAAATGGATATGTAAATAGCCAAGGAATCAGCCTTTCCATAACCTGTAAAAGATCGCAAAGAAATAAAAGAATGAAAGAAAACTAGAAGAAATAAATAATAAAAAATATTTGGATTAAGCCAAGCTTGATATAATTACAGTAATTTTCGATCATTTTCTGTTGTCATTGATTTGTCTAATGTCATCGCAATTATGACTCAAAACCGGAAGTAGATGGCCGATTACAAAAGCTATTAATAGAAAAAGAACAAAAGGATGCTTAAAACCTATGTAGATTTTACCAAAGTGATATCATTGCGTAATTCTTCCGTCTAATGAATTTACCGACATCCTGAAGAGAAACCTTACAATAATAATTGTTGTGTCGTGGCACAATAATAAAAAGAAGAAAATCAAGTCGAGGTTGGTTTAAAGAACAAGTGTATTTAACATCACAGATACAAAGGTAGGAAACGGATACTACTCAGCTAGGCAGTTGTAGTACTGTCGCTGCTTACGATGTTTAACAACACGCCCACGTGTGTCGAATGTGGCACAAGGCCGGTTTAATGTGGGCTTTCCGAGCCCGTAGGCTCGGGCAAAAATTGCCCGTAGAACCCGTATAAACGGGATCGGGGTGGTCAACCACCTCGAACGAGGCTCTGCCCTTCGGCGGAGCCTCGTCCGAGTTCCTCCCTGCCCAAAGGCAGAGAGTTCCCCTCTGCCTCAGAGGCAGAGAGTTCGACCGAATAGCTGAGACGTCCAAAAAGGACTGTCGCTGCTTACACGATGTTTAGCAACACGCCCACGTGTGTCGAATGTGGCACAAGGCCGGTTTAATGTGGGCTTTCCGAGCCCGTAGGCTCGGGCAAAAATTGCCCGTAGAACCCGTATAAACGGGATCGGGGTGGTCAACCACATTGAACGAGGCTCTGCCCTTCGGCGGAGCCTCGTCCGAGTTCCTCTCTGCCCAAAGACAGAGAGTTCCCCTCTGCCTGAGAGGCAGAGAGTTCGACCGAATAGCTGAGACGTCCAAAAAGGACTGTCGCTGCTTACACACCCCGGGTAGGTATTACTGGCACTATATATAGTGAGAACCGGTGTAATTCCCTTGTGTTAGAAGGGCCGGTGTAACCCCCCCCCCTTTGAAAATATCCCGTCTGGGGATTAATAACGTTTTTGTTTTGGGTTCACCCGAATCAACTCCGTTGATTCCCGTTTTCTTTTTGACCTCCTATTCTCAGGAGCTGTCTCTGATATGGGCACCTGAAAAGTATCAAACACTGTGTCCATGATGTCCTCCTCGGGCGATCTGGTCACCTCACTGTTCGAGTATCTTTTCCGGATTTGGTTAGTGTGACGTTTGTGCACGAAATCTGATCCCTTAATCATATAGACCATGTTGCCTATTTGTTTCTCAATAGTGCCGGACTCCCAAAAGGTCCTGTTATTTCTATGAATCTTGTAGAAGACTCTTTCGCCAACTTTATACCGTTTCGATGTTTGCATTCGGAGTGACCCTGTAAACTTGTAAGAACTGTTGGATTGACTTATCCGTCGGTGATCCACTAGCTTTTCTCAGGGCTCTCTTGAACGTATCTACGAATCTCTCCGCTTGCCCATTACTTCTTGGGTGGTATGGTGGAATGGTTATATGCTCTATTAGATAATCATCGCAGAGATGTTTAAATTCGGTAGACGTGAATTGCATTCCATTGTCTGTGACAATGCAGTCTACAACTCCAAACCTAGCGAATAGTTCATACAGGAAGTTGATAGTTGCCTCGGATGTGGGGTTCTTGCATTTCAGTACTTCCGGCCACTTAGACTGTCTATAACAATGAGATAGTAGAAACCATCTAACGGTCCTGCAAAATCTAAGTGAATCCTCGACCAAGGTCGGTCCGGTTTTGCCCACGATCCGAATTGAGTCGGAGGAGCTTTCATAGCTAATGCGCATCCTCTACACTCCCTGACTTTTTCTTCTATATCCTTATCCATGTTTGGCCAGAAAACGAAAGAGCGCATAAGGCTTTTCATTCTTGATATGCCTGGATGTCCTACATGGAATTCCTTGAGCATTCTTTTCTGTAATGTCGTAGGAATTACGACCCTGTCGCTATATAACAGGACGTTATCACAAATTGAATAAATTTCATCATCCAGTTGGTTACTGTTGATTTTTTCTTTCGTGCTTATAATAAATTCGTTCACCTCTGCCTTACTCTTAATTTCATCAAGCGTTACTGGTAGTTCTCTTATAGTGTCACATAAAGTATTTTTTACTTCAACTTCCGCTTGAATGGCTGCTATTACCATATCCTCCAATGGTTCTGTCTGTTTTTTAGATGGTACATACTCCATTTGAAAATTGTAATTCAGAAGAACGGTACCCCATCTTTGGAGTCTATTCGCCGTATGTTGTGGTAGTCCCTTTTTCGATCCAAAAATCGTTAGTAAAGGTTTGTGATCTGTTTGTAACAGAAATTGTCTACCGTGCAAGAAACGATGAAATTTCTTTACTGCGAATATAATGCTTAGCCCCTCTTTCTCGATTTGCGAGTAGTTCTTTTCGGCTGGGTAAAGTGAACGGGATGCATGGGCTATGGGTTTTACTTTTCCATCATCCATTTTGTGTAGTATGCATGCTCCTATGCCATAGGCACTGGCATCGCTTGCAACTATAATATCCCGCTTGGGATTATAATGTGCCAGAAACAAGTCAGACGTTAATATATCTTTAATTTCCTGAAATGCTTCTCGCACTCTTTCGCCAAACCTAAGAAACTTTGTAGAGACGCATTATTTTCTGGAGCAGGCATGTCCCTTATTGCACTCGATCTATCTGGATCCGGCCTTCTTCCATGTTCATCGATGATTTGCCCCAAGTATTTTATTTTTTCCATGAAAAAAGTACATTTTTCCTGTTTCAGTTTAAATCCATAATCCTGGATCGTTTTGAATACTTGGTCTACATGAGCTTTGTGTTGTTCTTTGCTAGCGCTGTTCATTAACACATCGTCCAGGTACCCTACTGCGAAGTCCAACCCACTCAACATCATGTCCATTGTTTGCTGAAAAATCGCAGGGGCGACTTTGACCCCAAAAGGTAGTCTGTTAAACTTGTACAATCCCTTATGGGTATTGATGCATAGCAGCTTTGAACACTCCTGATCGACTGGGATTTGTAAATACGCGTCACTGAGGTCGATTTTAGAAAAATATTTCCCTCGACTCAGTTTCGCGAATATTTCTTCAGGGCTCGGAAGGGGATAATGGTGATCCTTTAGTGCATTGTTTAAACCTGTTGAGAAATCGGCACAAACCCTAATCTCCTTGCTCTTCTTTTTGATGTAAACTGTTGGCGCAGCCCACTCACTGTGATCAATTTTTTCGAGGACACCCATGTTTTCGAGTCTTTCTAATTCACCGTCTATTTGTTCTATAGCGGCGTATGGAACATTTCTTTTCTTGTTGAACACTGGCTGTTCATTTTCTTTGACTTCAAATTTTGCTACCGCTTTTGTACACCTTCCAAGACCGCCTGTAAATACGTCTGGAAAATTCTCTTTAAACTCCCTCTTAAGTCTGCCTCCACATTCGAATCCTCAACTTTTTGACAAAAAGAGCTTAAAGGCAGATCCCATAGTCTAAATTTTTCGAACAGATCAGTTCCAAAGAGGTTATTTGATTTTTGCATGACAAAAGTTTTTGCTTTTTCGGTCTTATTCTGAAAAGAAATATTCGTCAATAATTCTCCTTCGAAGGTGATTTTTTCACCACTGACGCTTCTCGCCGTTTTATGTGATTTAATCATAGTGGGTCTCCCAAGCTTCTTCCATGTCTGTACATTAATGATGGAAATATCAGACCCACTATCAAGCTGTAGTCTTACTTTCTTTTTAAACATTTTGACCTGTACAAATTTCCGGATATTTCGTTCCTCAGGTTCAATTTTCGTGAGTTTAATGGATGTCTTCTTTCTACCAGATTTTTTCCCACATTGTGATGCCTTATGCCCCTTCTGGTAGCAGTTGTCACATTGTTTGAATTTGTAGGGACACTCATTGTACCAATGTTTATCTCCACACCTCCAACACGGTCCAGGTGGATCTTTTCCCTGTTTTTTCCTCTGGTTATTTTTTGAAGTCAAATTTTTCTTCTGATGGACCTTTTTAATGTGCGACACTCCGCTTTCCTCTATGTCACCACTGTCCTGTTTCAACGCAACAAACCGTTCACAGTCTTCCGCTAAGCTTTTTAGTTTTAAATTCGGCTCGTTTTCGAGTTTATTTCAAACACGACGCCTGATCTCAGCGTCTTTACCTAAAACCAGCCCTTGCACAAATATTAAACATTTAAAATTATCTGATGATAATTCCTCCAGTTTAAAGTCGTCGCAATGCTTGTTTACAATACTTGCATAAGTAGTGTAATCATCTTCCTCTCTTCTAGTGACATTCATACACTTATATCTCCCGTGAAAAAGAGAAGTTTTTGTAGAAAACAGTTCTGTTAGTAGAGTAACTGTCTCTTGGAAGTTCAACTCACTGGTCTTTTTTGGAAGGATAAAATTCACAAACTTTGTATGCTCGGCAGTTCCCAATTTTCTTAGCAGAAACCTAACTTTTTTAGCGTCTGTCCATGTACCGCAATCCGATACAAAAATATCATTGTGTTAGAAAGGCCGGTGTAACAATAATAATAATAATAATAATAATAATGATAATAATAATAATAATAATAATAATGAATAAATATTTATGCCATCCTTGTTATGTTTTTTAAGGTCCCAGTGAAATGGAAATCAAAAGAAGTATAAAAACAATGGGCAATACATGTTCGTTAAATAATTTTACATATAAAGAACATTATTCTTCCTTAAAATATGCCAATAGTAAATCACTTTTAATTGATTTTTAAATCTCACAATGCAAACCAAGTAGTGAAACTTGTTAAAACAAATTTTATGCAAAAAAATACCATAAATTGCGCGGTACATGTCGACATGAAGTAGAAGACAACCTCAGGATTTTTAGCTCAAAATTCTGAGTTAAGACTATACTTACAATATAGGTCGACCCCTAAACATACGGTATTCTACAAGTGGCCGAAAAGATAGGCATCTCGTTTAATGAAGTTAGGCTACAATTAATTGTCATTATATATCATTAAACTGCCATTATTATCCTGGAATTTCGCAGATGTGCTTGCCACAGATGACACCTTAGTCAATGTTTACTCTTAATATATCAGCTATTGTACGCGATGTGTGCTGTAGCGTTCTGAGAATACAAAATGTATGTTACGATTTTATTATTTTCTGTTAATTCCTATGTTAATATACCAAATATTTCACCAAACAAAAGTTTTAGTTTGATATATTTCTGATAAAATAGGAGAAAATGTTTTTGCTTTCATTTCCTTGTTAGGTTTTTGTATTGTTACAGTAAATCTGAAGTAGTATAAAAGCAATAATATTTTAGAAAATCATTTCATGCTATGCAAAGCAGTAAAAGCCACTAGGATGCAATGGATAAAAGAGAGTGAAAGACCCAGTGAGGACAATAAAAGAACAGGTTTCTGGGAATCAGAAGATGAAGATTGATTTTGCCTTTATACTTTTGAAGATCGTAGCTGAGAGGACGAACTTTGTAGAGGGCCAGGGTAATACGCAGATTGCAATACGGAAGACAAACAGTTTGAGAGCGATAAAAGCAGATATAAAGATCAAAATTGGAGTGGAAACTCGAAGTGTGACATAGTAAGAGAAATTTCGTGCCATCAGCAATCGAGATCTTTCCAAAGGAAAATAGACAAAGAAAGAAGGATGAACAGCAGAGTAAATTCTCCTTATGATGAAAACGAGAGGAATACCAATGCCAATGTTGAGCACAGAACAGAAGACTATGCACCAGGAAATTAGGAACAAAAGCAAGTAGGCTAAAGAGGAATGACTCAACGAATATAAACTCGATTGAACAGACTAATGAGACCTGTAACAAAACTTATCCTAATTCTAATGGATATATCCCGCAAAAAAATGAAACCAGGAACAGGACAATGGCAGTGTGGATCCGTTAAAGACCTTGAAGGAGACATACAATATTTATGCCCAAAATGATATCAGAAAGAGCAATAGAAGCACAAAAGAATGTGTACCGCTTTCTTTATAGATTATGTAAAAGCGTTTGAGAAATTATGTCACAAAATTCTGCTAGATAATCTTGACATATTTTGTATGGACATTAGAATAATCCAGGACCTATACTAGCATCAAACTGCCTGAATACGCAGAGATAAAGGCTTCAGTAAATATACAAAAATAGAAAGTTGTGTAAAACAAGAATGTGTTTTCTTAGCGGACTTATTCAACTGATACAATGAGGCGAGTCTGAGAGAACTAGAAGTCCTATCAGGATCCATTATTGGTAGCCGCGAGCTTAAGACATGCAGATGACACAGTGTTGTTAGACGACTCAGAAGGAAAACTACAAGAAATAGTAGAGAAGACAGTAAAGGAAAGAGAGGAAAGAGGGATAAAATCAATTGCTAAAAGACAGAATGTATGTTTTTTTAGGAAGAGTTACAGACCCACAGACAACTTAATAATAGGAAATACAGAAATCAAACAGGTACAACAATTTCAATATCTGGGAAATGTTTTAATAGAGCTTGAAAAGTGGGACACTGAAATATGAAATGGGTTAGCGAAAGATGCCTTCCAAAAGCTAAGGAAAGTATTAACCAACAGAAGGATTTCGTTAGAAACAAAAAATACTGACCAGTTATATAATAATCAGTCTTCCTTTATGCCAGTGAATGATAGAAAATATCTTCACAGATGAATAAGAGACTTGAAGCAACAGAAATATGGTTCTACAGAAGGATGATGAGGATGCCATGGATCTAACATGTGAGCAACGACGAATTTTAAAGAAGATAGAAAGTAACATCAGAAAGATACACTTAAAATTTCAAGGGCACATAATGAGGAAAGAGGGCTTGGAAAATGTGATACGTACAGGACAGTTTGAAGGCAAGTGGGGCAAAAGAAAACAACATATAACCTACCGAGCGAATTTGAGTAAATGGATGGCGGAACATGTTTAGTCGATATAAGAAAAAAACAGAAACTTTATGAAGAACTGCAAAGGACAGAAAATTGTGAAGGACCATGATTGCCAAAGTCCTGAAGAGACACGAAGCATATACAAAGAAATTGACCCGGAAAAGAGTTCAACAACCAAGAAGTGCGAGAGAATAAAGTATTAGCATAGAACTTACGGTTACAATTAACAATTTCAATAGTGAAATATCTGCCAATCTAGTAATAGAGGCGAATTTGTCTGCATCTTACCTGTTTGCCACTGAATGGCTTCATCATTGTTCGAATATATAATAAATGGATAATTCATCTGCACACTCCACGAACATGGCGTTTGTTTTTCTAGAACAGTAATCCAACCGAGAGTGTTGTCACTGTCATCTTTGTTTTTGGCCATATCAAAACTTCTTGCGTTGCTGAATAAAGAACAGAAAAATGTGATATCTTCGTATTGACACAAGAACAATTTGAAGAAGGAAGACTTTATTGCGCCAATTCACCACGTGGTGAACATATTAGCCTTGAAAAACAGCATTCAATATTTGTGTTTTTCCATGGCTTGAGTAGAATTGGTGCCCGTGGCCGATACTCAATTATTGATCCTATTCTATCAATTGGGCCAAAACTTTTAAATGAACATCGTTTACTATCGCAAGAAAAGGCACAGAAGAGATGCACCAGGTGAGGATCAAACTTAAAACATTACCGAATTGTTCTACAGCATGAACAATGTTAGACGTGCCTGGAACATGAACATATTAGTGAGACACCCAGTGAGGAACAATCTCATTATAGTAAATAATTGTTCTGCGAGGCAATCATCGTAATATGAGAGGGTTCCGAAAAAATGTGTGATATCTTATTATTCTTCATTTGTAATTTTGGCCCAGTTCCCAAAATGGAATCATATGCCAATTTTTGGGTGGGAAAAGACATCTTCATCGAGCCGAGAACATTTCAACACCCTCACCCTCGTCCCTGAATCGAGACATTTTATTGCATATATCGAATTAAACTGTAGCCCACAACCAACAGGCGCTTTATTTAAGCCCAGGTTATAAATTCTGCGAGATATATCGGTGAAATATTTTCTAATTACTTTTGTTAAAATAACTTTCAACTTGGATATAAAAAAATCATTAATTCACGAATATCATTATTAATATTCTGATGTCGATTCTCTTCACTCAGTTTAAAATGTCCTTGTGTCAGACTAATGTAAGTTTAAGTAATACTTGCACACCATCATTAAAGCTACTATTCTCCGTCCCCAGTAAGCTAATTAGAAGGATAAGTTAAATTTCTAATCAAAACGTTCTTCATTCTCTTTAGAATGAATCTTTAATTCGGTTTCTTTAACAATTACCAATATTCTGATTTCCAGCTTTTATCACCGCAAAGCATCCATACTTTTTAATAACAACTATGTTTATTACATAAATATTAATGAATAAAAACAAAATTTAAACTTATTTTAACCAACACGTTTCCTCCTTTCTCAAGGTAAATGCAATTTATTTATTCTGTTACAAGAACAACAATGTTGTCAGTTTTTCAAACTTTTTAAATTTACGAAACCCACATAAATATTCGTCAGTTTAACTGAAAAGTCTAGATAAGTTATGGAGGACGCTAAGTGACATAATTTAACGTCTGATAAAGGAAATTGAGTAAAAGATGTTGAAATTTTTTTGCTCAAATTAATATCTAAATTATTTTAGTTTAGGATGAATTTATCTGTTATACATTTTAAATGAAATGAGGTTATGTATTTAACCATTTTCTTTTAAGTTTTAACATTATTATATTCATGTATTTTGGTTTGTGAAAAGAGTAATTCTTTCAGGAATGGAGATATTTGGAAAAGTTCGTAGTGCAGATTTATATTTTAATAAGATTCGATAGCAACAATCTCGAGCTCCTTATATACATGTTCCTTTCTCTTTTAATAAGAGCAGCATTCCTTAGATCAAAGTTGTGCTTATATTCATTTCTGTGTGTAATTAACGCATCTGATACATTGTTGTGTATAAGATCTCATTTGTGTTCCCAAATACGTTTTTTTAAATTTCTGCCAGTTTCACCAGTGTATTGTGAGGAGCAGTTCTCGCATTTTTATATATGCTTCCTTCAGAATTATTCCTGTTTGGGGTATTTTTTAGTTTTGATCATATCCATAATAATTTTGGATGTGGTTGTAATCATCTTGATCTTGTTAAAATTAGATAAATTGTTTTGGATACTGGGTGTTACGGAGTTAGTAGCTAGTATTATGGGTCTGCTTTTATTATGTGTTTTTATTATGTATATTAAAAAAATAGTTTATAAAAATGTAAATCTTTTCTCTGTTTTTATTATGTGTCTGTTTTTATTGACATTGTTATTGTTGTTAATAATGTTGTAATATTTTTGTAGTTGTATATTTTGTATGCCTTTCTCCTAGCATTGTGGATGAAATAATAAGGACATTGAAGGAGTTTGGAGGATTTTGAAAGGGTTCCCTATAAAAAATATAAATACAAAATATTTATGATAACGAAAAAATATTATAATAAATTCATCGTTTATATTTCCATGTCAGAAATTTCACCTTTCAAAATCTCAAGAAAAATCCTTACAAATTGATACACTATGCCAGATTTTATAATGTAATTCAGTGTCCAGATAGAAAAAACTTAGTACAAACCAAGGGTTTTAGTACTTACTTATAATTTATCCCGAAGAAATTGTTTGTTGCTCCTTTATAAACGTCTTTCCACGGTGACTTCAGCACGCGAGACATATTAAACCAACTTTTTGAATCTGTTCCTTGACCGTCGAATATCATTTGAACTTTCTCCACGTTACTCACGAACAAAGACATTTTAACCTGCAATTTAACATAATAAAATCTTTATGTTGTTCTATAATCAATAAGGAACAAGGATGTGGCGTAAAGGTTATCTGCAAGAAAAATGGAATCAACAGGTCGAATTCAGATTTCAGCAGTACTAGTTGTGTTCACTTCCTACTTAAATACTTTGGCAAGGCATGAATCCATTTTTCCTGATTTTCTTCAAACGAGCCCAAACCATCCCTTTTGATTAAATTCGAACCAAAAATCATCTCTGATTTTAATTATGTTCACAAAATAGAATCTGAATCCATTTAATTTTCAGAAATATTCTGATTTGTCAATAGATGCATTCGCTGGTTTGTATTTGTTTTTGTGTGATCAACAAAATCAATTCCCAAATTTAAAGTTTTTCCTCAGTTTCTGTTTTTAGAATGAAACTGTGTCACATGAAATGTAAGACTTAAGATGGTTCCTGATTTGGTTCTATCAAGATGGAATGGAATGAAATGTGTATTATATTCTATCGATATTTTCTAATCAAAAAGATAAATGGAAATAAATGGTGACTGAGGAATTCTGTTGCAGGAATCAAGTCTTGAAAATGAGCATTCAGAATCCTGTTCTTTACCCGCGCTCGACCACGGATCACAGGAAGCAGCAAATATATCACTTCATCTTTACCTCAGATTACCTTATTTATTTTTAGATGGTCCGTTCTCCATGACATTTGTTTTGATAATGCATTAAAAATATGGCGTCGTGAAGCGAACACAGTCGTACTTTTTTGTATGAAGAATGCCTGTGAATCAAAAATCGGATCCGATTTCATTTACGCTGAACGATTAAAAGCCGAAGAAAATTAATTTTTCAGAATTTTCTAATCCGTTTGTAAATGAATCCGCCATTTTTTATGTTGTGTGAGCATCAAATTCAATTCGTACAGTTTGCTACTTTACGATTAAGCTGTGCTCCATGGAATTTCAAACTCATGATGATTCCTGATTTGTTTCTATCAAGATGGAATGAAGTTTCTATTATATTCTATGTTTATCTAATAAACACAATGATAAATGGAAAGAAAAGAAGAGAAGAAAATTTTTTCACCAAACTACAAAAAAACCTTGAAAATCAGCATTCGAAATTTAGTCTTTTACCTGCGCTTGAACACCGATCCCTGAAACCAGCAAATATATAATTTGATATTTACGTCAGATTACCTCCTTTATTTTTCAAATGGTCCGTTCTTTTGTTAATTCTTTGAAAATATATTGTCTGTTCTTTTTGGTATACGTTTCAATTCAGTCTTAAGATGATTCCTGTTTTGATTTCATCAGGATGGAATAAAGTGTTTATTATGTTGTATCGATATTTACTAAGCACAAGGATAAATGTGAAGAAATTGAGACCAAAGAATTTAGTCGCTTTAATCTTCTCAATGAGTTGCCTTGAAAATCAGCATTCTGTATCCTGGTGTTACATGGGCTTGAACCTCGATCCCTGGCAACAATAAATATATCATTTGATATGATAAATCCATTGATTCTGCTTTTGGTTTAGATGATCCGTTCATTGTAGATGTTGTGTTTCGCCAATAAACAAAGAAGACAACTATTTCCGTATAAGCTTCAACTCGGACACACTCCAGATGGGGTAGGAAGAAATATCAATTTGACATTTGGGGAAGAGGCTTGTAAGGGGAAAGCAATGCAGAAGTGGGTTGGGACATTTCGCCCCGGGGTTCATAATATTCGAAATGAACTGCAATGAAAACCCATCAGTTGGGAGCGGGGAATGGAAGACAACTCGAGAATAACTAGTCAAACGCTTACCGCAATTCTTAAAGGGAAAAATTAGAGATATGGCTTCTTGATAAATTGTCAGAAAATCAGAAACTACGTTGTTTTGATATTTGCTCATCACTGCTTTTTAATATCAACAAAATGGTTTTATTTCATCGTATCATTACGTAGGATTAAAAAGTTGTGATAACCTTGCAGGCATCTAACACTAAGTCTCCGTAGACTTAAATCCACAATAAAGATTTTCTTGGTAGCACATTAGTTTAAAAAGGAAACAGAAATAGTTATTTAAATGACTGGAAAATGAAGAGGGGGGAAAGATATAATTTTACTATGAAAGCAAGGAGGAAAAAAAGGAATCATGATAATCAGAGAAAAGTATAAGAAAATGGAAACCAAAAAATTATGCAGCACAACTAAAAAGAACGGAGAGTCTTATTACCACAGTGATGATAAGAACTACACTTATGTATATTGATAATGTGCTAACATAAGTATCTTTAAATTATAGGCTGGAAACTTTCAGACCAAATAGACTTCTTTTTTATTTACTTACGGCTACACCAGGTTTAGACACAGGTTCCCGTACAGTCATTAAAGTTAAGCAACGTCGAGTCTAGTCAGTAACTATATGATTGACCAATGATAAATATCAGGTGATATATGCTTGGATGTGCGGGTGGTGTAATGGATAATGGCTCGGAATTGTTAATCGGAGTGTAGAGTTCCAATTCCAGTTGGGTTCGTTATATTCACTTACGTGCAAATACTCTTGGGAATGAACCCACCACTTCTCCCTCCAGCTATGGGTTAATTAATAAGACTTGTATCACTAAACTATTATTATTTCTAAAAAAGAAAACTTCTTACAATGATAAAGCTGTAGAAAATGAATCGCTCAATCATTTTTCTTTACATTAAGAAGGGTACGTAGTTTTGATTAAAGTTTTCTCCAAAACTTTAAGATGAAAGTCTGTATGTGAAACGCACAGAAACCTTTCTCATATTTGTCCCCCTTTTTAAAAAAAACAGAAAGATGAATGAGTTGCGGGAGGGCATAAATGACCATGTCTATTCTAAATTATAAATTGTCTTAACACTTTCACTGACGCAAACAATCTTCATTTTCTCTATAACGACACTGTAATGTCGTATGCAAATGAGATAGACATGCATAAATAGAGAACAACTGGGAAACATAGAGATTGCTTAGCGAATCCTTTTGCTAAATGTAAAATGGAGAACTGTGTAACGACTTCTAATACACAGAGAGATATACCAAACAACAACCCCATTTCGACAAACTCTTTCATACATAACCAAAATTACACGTGCTTCTTTTGTAAATTATAAATAATTTGCCTGTTTTCAGCTCAAATAGGGGATGGGAGGGGGTTTGGTAAATACAATAATGATACGTATTTGCAATCTTTTAAAATAACAGGATTTACGAAAATATTTTATTTCCATTAAATATATATTGAAATACAAATTGCCTATGAATGATTTCTCGGACTAAATCACGACATAGAATGTTTTATAAATGAATGTGTCAACATAAAATTACTTAAATGAGTTGTGTAAGACGTTTCACACATTTCCCAAGAGTAAATACACAGGAGTGAATTCTATTTGATTTCGGAACTTCTTTTGCTACAATTTACACCAAACCTACATTCTAAAATTATTGAAAGAATTCGGTTTACTAATTGTTGAACATCAACTCATTCAGTTACTATGAATCTGACGTCTGCTCATCGGAACATTGGTCGCAAAAAGGGACATTGTTGAGTCGTACGCATTGCTGCAGTGACTACGGTATTCACTATTATTGCCTTATTAATTCATGTCATCATGTGATTAAACCATTTCCTCACTCATATCTTGTTCCAATATTTTCCCAACAATATTATTAACCAAGAAAAAACGAGTTTATACGAACATTATAACAGAAATAATTAAAAATGCCTTACTTTTTTGATCGGTAGATAGGACCAAATATCAATCAAAAGACTCCTAAAGAAATCCTTGCAGAAGGTTTGAGTACACGAAGCGGGTCCCCAAGACGTGTATGTCCCTTGTCCAAGAAAAGATTCTGATACTTTGAATTCGCTGTATCTTTTTAAAAAATATACTTTAGTCCATTTACTGCCTGAAAAGAAAAAAAAGACAAAAGAAAAAATATGAAATTTTTTCTCAGTGCCTCGACAGAATGAATTTAAGCGAGTTACTAGATTGGCAATTAGGTATCACCGTTTAACTACTGACACAGCCGTCTTTTATATTCTAACAGTCGTACTTCTCGACTCTGGAATTTCTTTCCGGTTTCTTGCTCCCTTGGCACATACAATCTTCAAGAATATAAAAGCAACATCAATCGCCATCCTCCTTTTGTTTGCTCTCTCCTCACTTTTCCTCACTAAGCTCTTCCCATTCTCTTTCAGTAACTCCAATGTCATAGCGGCAATATTACATTACTTGGGGTGACATGATGAAAATAGCCTAACAAGGCTTTTACGGAAAAGCAAATTGAATGCAAGTAAAAAGAAAGCTAAAAAGAAGAGATTAAGGGAGAGAAAAAAAAACAGAAAACGTGTAAAATGATCAATCTGATTGCGATGACGATATTATTGAAGGAATACATTTGGTAATGCTATTAAAAAGAAAACAACATGAACGACGGGAAAAGAGAGAAAGTAGAAAAGAAATAGAAAATATAATTACAAAGTGGTGGTGGTGGGGGGTGATTGATAAATTCGGAAATCTTAGGAAATCCCAAACAGCAAAGCAAACCGGAAGTCAGTTATATTTATTATCATAAATCCATAGAAAAATTTCTCCGGGTTTTTCTAAAGAAGAAGAAAACACCATTTTGAATATTTGATATGTTACTTACCTTCTTTTACTTTATAATAAGTTAATTGATTCGAATCCGTTGTGGCTTTGACGGTCACTTTGTCCAAGAATGAATGGAACATGTGGCAATAACCATTATCCATTCTCCAAAGATGGCAGAATTCTTGACGCATACAACTCGATGCACACTGTATTTTCGTGCCACTTTTGAAACTTTTAAACTCTGCCTGAGTGCCATCCTGCAAGTAGACGTTGTAACCATTCGGCAGCAAATGGTAAAGCGACTGGCGTGACTCCCCGTACACAGATATGGAAGCCGTTAGAAGCAGAAATAACATGTTGCATGTCCATGAAATATTGGTGCCAGCCATTGTCAGTTCGGTGAGTAGATATCTATGAATAAATCATGAGACTTGTTACAATTAGAATATTGTTAATTAATAGTAGGAAATAGATGAACCCGATTACGAGTTTCTAAGCTTACATGGTAAAGAACAAAATTTAGCAAACTACTAGGCCAGTCAATAGATGAGCAAATCGTATACCTAAGGGTTGACGAGATATTGTGGCCTTACGTCAGATAAAAAAACTCAGCTTCGTAAATATCTCAATGTAAAGAATTCAGTTCTTTATATCGCGCCTACTTATTATATTTTAATTTTCTCTTCTTTTTACTGTGATTTTAATTGTGGACTCATTTGAATGTCGGAGCGCCATTTCATTTCTCTTCATGGCGTCTCTCAGAGCAATGAGGGTTAAATGGCGTTGAACATCTCCTTTCCAAATAATATGTGATAAGACAACACATTTGTTGGTTTAGGTAGTGTCAGATGCAAGAAACGATCCGTGACCCGGTATATTAACAAACGCCCAAGATAGATAGCTTTTATGAAAATAAAGACCACTAACTGCTTTACTATTTAAGTGTGGCTGCAGGAGGATTTACTACAGCTTAAACTAAGATTATCAATACACTTGTATGTACCGTTAAATGATCGATCACTCGTACCTTCAGTCAACGCTTACATCATCTTCCGGTTAACTGCAACTGCTAGATTTCCCTAACACATCCTTGAAAAACAGTTGCTTTCACGAGGCAGAACAGAGAACGTCTGGCAAACACATTAGCCCTTCGGATACATCTGCAAAAAACAGCTGTGTTTTCAAGGCAGAAAAGTGAACCTCAGAACAACATCGTTCCCATTTACCGATTAGTTTCCCCGGGAATATTCATGAAAAAACACTTGCTTCCCTAAGAAAGAAGAGAGAACACTCTGAAAAATTTTTTCTACCCATCACCCGAAAAGTTATACTGGATATATTGGTGATAAACAACTTATTCACTTAGAGAGAACAGAAAGCGTCCTAACAACATGTTTCTCATCCTCCGAATAGATTTCCCGAAAACATCCGTGAAAATCAGCTGAAAATCTTATTTTCCATCTACCGAATAGTTTTTCCGAATGCATCCGTGAAAAAAAGCGACTTCCATACGGCAGAACAGAATAAGTCTAAACAGCAATTATCCTATACTCCAAATAGATTGACCCAATACATCCCTGTAAAAAAAGCGGCGTCCGTGTTTTATTTCTTAACCCTTGTGGAAAAAACTGTCATTATACATCTATTTGGGAAACTAAAAACAGGACGGGAATCTACGTGTTAAGGCCTTACTTGTTCTACCTTGGGGAAACAGCGGACTTTTACGCATGTATTTGGGAAACAATTCGATAGTAAGAAGTTATCATCTCATTATTTGTACCTCCTCCAAAAAACAGTTATTTGACTTATAAAACTATTTATTTGACTGTAGGGAAACAGCAGGGACTTATGCATGTATTCGAGAAATAATACACAAAATGGGAAACAATGTATCAAGGCCTTGTTTATTCGACCATAAGGAAACAGCAGTGTTTTACGCATGTATTCGAGAAACTATACCCAAAATAGGAAACCAGGTATGAAGGCCTTATTTATTCGATCATAGCGAAATAGCAGTGTTTTATGCATGTATTCGAGAAACTATATCCAAAATGGGAATCATGGTATCAAGGAATTATTTATTCGACCATAGGGAAACAAGAGGGTTTTACGCATGTATTCGAGAAACTATACCCACAATGGGAAAAAATGTATCAAGGCCTTATTTATTCGACTATAGGGAAACAGCAGTGTTTTACGCAAATATTCGAGAGACTATACCAATATAGGAAACGAGGTATCACGGCCGTATTTATTAGACCGTAGGCAAAGAGCAGTGTTTTATGCATGTATTCAAAGAAACTATACCCAAAATGGGAAACCACCTATCACGGCCTTATTTATTCTATCGTAGGGTAACAGCAGTGTTTTACGCATGTATTCCAGAAAATATATCCAAAATTGGAAACATGGTATCAAGGCCTTATTTATTCGACCATAGGGAAACAAGAGGGTTTTACGCATATATTCGCTGAACTATTCCTAAAATTGGAAACATGGTATCAAGGCCTTATTTATTCGACCATAGGGAAACAAGAGGGTTTTACGCATATATTCGCTGAACTATTCCTAAAATTGGAAACATGGTATCAAGGCCTTATTTTTTCGAGCATATTCGATCATCATTATATGTCAACCTCGCGTAGTCACTGTTATTCAGGAAAATAGAGGAGATACCCATTATTAGGCAGCTATAGTTCATTTTAACGACTTCAGTTTATTTTTATTACAGTAAATGTTATTTTTAGTGATACACGTGTTAAATTATTACCCCTGTTTATTATCATTATTATTATTATTGAACAGTGAAAATAATAACAACCGGTCTAAACTGTGAATTTCTATTAAAGTAAAATTTATCTCCCAACAGGAAACGAAACTGAATCTCTGTTTTACCTGAGGGTAAACCACTATCTTAAGCTGAATATCTTGGGCCATGAAGATCACTAAACATAACGTTTATTGTAATGAGAATAATTTCTAGCACGGAGCTCAAACTGTCAGATATAAATTGCTGGACATCTAAACGAGAAAAATATGACTTTTTAAAGGGGTTGTTCTGACTCTGTCCTGTCAGTTGAGTTCCGTGACCTAACTGGTAGGTTGGGAGGGGTCACACTTCGTCTTAAGATGTGGTTTTACAGGTGTAAAAAGGAATGCAAGTTCAATTTTTGTTGGAGGCAAAATTTTAGTCCGGTTGTTAGTAATGTCACTGTTTAACAGAATAAAATTTAAAAAAAAAAAAAAGGTAAGAAAATCAAACACGCGTAGTCAGGAAAACTAACGTTTATAGTCATAAGAAAAAATATCTGATAAAAAAAAAATCCTTTCAAAAAATTTTCATTTTTTTACGTTTTAGATACGAAACTGAAGTTAGCAGATATAAAGTTGGAGAAGTTTTAACGAAAAAATTTTTTTTTTTATTTAACACACACACACATACATACACACACATACACACATAAAAACACGCACATACACACACACACATACACACAAATACACACATACACACACACATACACACACACATACACACACATACACACACATACACACACACAAATACACACACATACACACACATACACACACACATACACACAAATACACACACACACGCATACACACACATACACACACGCATACACACACATACACACACACATACACACACATACACACACATATACACATACACACGCACATACACACACATATACACACACATACACACACACACATACAAACACATACACACACACATAGGTGTAAAAAAAATGGAGTCAAAAAGCGACTTGGAACAAATTGAAAAAATGGAAATACCATTTAACCCCACAACCACCGAAGACTGGAAATTTTATCAAGAAACTTCGAAGTCGGGATAAAATTGATATTAAAGAGTTAAGTAATCTTTTTACATAATATTGTTAACACACTCTATTTTTAATATTATCCTAATTTTTTAATATTTTGCACTCTATATTAAAATATTTGTTGTTTCTTAAAACTTAAAACTGATATATATATATATATATATATATATATATATATATATATATATATATATATATATATATATATATATATATATAATGTGAAAAGCTCAAACACTAATATTCCATGGTTATAATTTATTACATTGGAATCGTAATCACGATCCAATTCATCAGACCTACAAATTCAAAATTTTTGTATTTGTAGGTCTGATGAATTGGATCGTGATTACGATTCCAATGTAATAAATTATAACCATGGAATATTAGCGTTTGAGCCTTTTATATTATATTCTTACTCTGTCCAGGACATCGAGCTCTACCTGGATTCTATCCTCTTCTAAATATATATATATATTGACCGGTAATATTATCAATATATATATATATATATATATATATATATATATATATATATATATATATATATATATATATAAACGTGAAGGCTCTTCTTCTGTGAGCATCTTTTATATTAATTCTTACCGCCTGAACATTGTGTGACAGCAATATTACCATTCACACGTCCGCATGAAACTTATAGTCATGTACTTTAGTTACATTTAAGTACTGTTTCTTTTATATTTTGTATTTAGTTTGTTTTGCATATCTTTTATATCTTGCATTAAACAATGTGGTTATAGCGTCTCTGAATTTTGTTTTTATTATACAATATATATACATACATACATAGGTAAATGCACACACACATATATATATATATATATATATATATATATATATATATTAATATATATACATAGACCTACGTTTGTAGTGCAAATTAAAATTTCATGGATTTTCAAATCGTTAGGTATGAAATGGTGAATGAAACGTTTGTTAAGGTTGCTCCTTTTTTAAATACTTGCTCTCATGGGGAGGAACGCTAAATTAAACGCAGATTTAAAGCACAAAGTTTATATAAACTTAACTATCAGCATGGTCCGGCGTTGCCCGTACTTGATTCAAAAATCGTACGACTCATACAGCAACAGCTATCACTTGACTTAAAATATTTTTCCCCTTCCTTGCCTCTAAAGGAGTGCCCTTTGCCGTGCTGATGTCGCTACATGCCTTACTTATCTCACACTGCGAATTTTTTCTAAGCTATATACTAAACATTAAACCTGTTACGAAAAAAGAACTAAACAAAATGAACACATAACGATCAGTTTTAAAAAAGACTCGTAACTGGAGAAACCGAATGAAAAAAGAATGTTAACAACAATTACTTTTTCACACCCAACCCAGTTCTGCGGAATCAGAATCATCGTTGAGTTTAAGCAAGCGAATGAGCCAATTGGAGTAAAGTGCCATGCAGATTTAAATTTTTCCCACTTGTGACGAATGCAGCTATCGTTTTTTTTGCATGCTAGTTAACATTCGTGTCAGTCATCTGTTGGCTCTCACGCTGGCCAATAGAATCTTTCTGCCTATTCGTGGCAGCCAGCTATAGGCTCTGACTCTGGCCAGTAGAAAATGGCTGGAAACTACATGAAAACTGCCGTAGAAGCATGAAAAAATCGATTATTTCCACTATCGATGGGAGTTGGGAAATGCAAAGTCGGTCTTGGCCTCGTCGCTAACTTGGAGCATGTGCATGTAAATTTGGGGGCAATTCCGTGGAAAATTGCGGCCGTGCATTCGTTACACACACACACACACAAACACACACACACACACACACACACACACACACACACACATACACACACACACACACACATCCTGCCTTTTATAGATAGAGATATATTATTGTGGAGTAAATTGAAAATGTAGAGTGTAAGTCGGGGGCTGTTGCATAAGGAAAGAAATGTAAGTTTAAAATTTAAATAAGAGGAATGCCGCGTCTCTCGTTATGTATTAAAAGATGATTAAAGCAGGGGGAGGTAATCGATATGTAATCTAAAATATGTAAAGGCCATGTGATATTTGGATAATTTATCTATCCAGATTTAAAATACTTTAGGACAGTTTTTCCTGTGATTACAAGCTAACATAAGTTCATTCCGATTTTTAAGTAGATTTCTGTTATTAATATTTTTCAGGATTTTTTCCAGCAAATACAGGTTCCATCGGTCGTCGCAGCTGGAAATGAATGTAGATTTGGTAAAGAAATTCCAATTTAATATCGTTGTATAGTCATCTGTTTTAATATCGCATTAAAATTTTGAGAGTGCCGTGGCATTTGAATAATTCTTATTGTTAAATCTCATTTTATGGTGATAATAACAGGTTTTCCAATGGTTGGCTGTGGGACTGAAATAAAGTTTTGTCTCGCCATTATGTTTAATGCTAGCCCTATAGATGACGCCTTAAAACATACATTTATAATTTATTGAACAGGTAATGTCTTTTCGGTTTTATTATTACTGAGATTGTTTAAATGTTTGTTTAATATTATATTATTATTCTGTGCTATATGTTGTTCAAGGTTTTATTATATATATTATTGTGGTGTAAATTCAAAGTATACAGTGTAGGTAGGGGGCTATTGTAAAAGGAAAAGAAAGATGCAAGCTTAAAGTTTAAATAAGAGGAAAGCCGTGTAGTTCGTTACATATTAATAGACGATTTAGTGATTAAAGGGGGATAATCAATATGTCATCTAAAATATGTAACGGTCATGTGGTATTTGGATAATTTATTTATACAGAATTAAAACACACCTGGAGAGTTTTTTTCCTGTGATTACAAGCTAATATATATTCACACCTGTTTCATACATATTATGACTATTTATCTTTTTATAATAATCCTTTCTAGATTTCTAATCAGCTTCTTGATGTTAAGTTGGGATTTCTTTTTTTCAAAACAAGCGCACCAATAAAAGGGGGCTGACCAGAAATTGGCAGAAATGCAAAATTGCATCAAAAGTTTGTTAAATGCACTTCAAACATGTTCGAAAGCTACAACAGATAAATTAAGTTTCAATAAGTTTATCTTTGTAATTCACCTCCGAAGATGATCTCGTAGGACATCGAAAGTACTTGGGTTAACAAAAACTATGTCGCCTTCCTTGATGAATTTCGTCATAACATCAAGAAGCAGATTAGAAAACAGGAAAGGATTAATATGAATATAAATAGACAAAATATGCCTCTATTATTCAATAAAACGTGTTCGAATGAAGGTATGCTGCCGATATGTATATATATATATATATATATATATATATATATATATATATATATATATATATATATATATATATCTCAGCTCATCCCATATGTTCTGTCCGAATTTTGAATAAAGAAAACAAGTGACCAAATGTTACCTTTAATTACAGATTCAATCAACAATATATTTTCCCTGATTATCTATGATTCCTTCCATCTATTAACAAGCTTACTAATTCCATTACTGTAAAATTCTTTTGGATTTGATTCGAAGAACTCACAAATGTCAGTTTTAACCTCTTCCTGTGTTACAAAAGCTGTTTCTTCCAAATGATTCTGTAAGCTACGAAAGAAATGGTAGTCTGAAGGAGCAAGATCGGGAGAATAAGGTGAATGAGGAATTTTCTCCTAACCAAGTTCTTCGATCTTTTGTGACGTGATTCTTGCTGTGTGTGGTCGCACATTGTCCTGATGAAACATCACCCGTTTTCGATTCACTAGAGCAGGTCTTTTTTTCCTGAAAGCTTGGTTCAAACGCTGTAATTGCTGACAGTATATTTGAGCATTAATTGTTGCATTAAGTGGTAAGAATTCAAAGTGGATTATTCCTTGGCAATCCCACCAGATTGAAAGAAGAACCTTTTGCCCATGAAGTTCCCTTCTCGGCTGTGGCTGGTGTCCTTCCCCTTTACCAAGCCACTGTCTACGACCCTTAACATTTCAATAAAAGATCCATTTTTCGTCTCCAGTCACAAGTCTATCCAAAAAAGGTGAAACAAGTTGGCGAGAATGGAGAGGATTTGAGGTTGTTTTCAGACAATTCATGAGGCACCCATTTTCCAAGTTTAGGAACTTTTCCAAGTTGTTGAAGATAACGATGAACAGTTGTATGGTTTGAACTGAGAACCACTGCCAATTCCTCAACTGATAAAGCAGGATTTTCTTCAAGGGCTGCTTCAAGAAGCTTTTCATCAAACTCAACTGGACGTCCAGTTCGATCTTCATCTTCAAGGGTGAAATCTCCACCTCTGAATTTTGCAAACCATCTTCTGCAAGTTCTTTCATTCACACATTCCTCTCCATAAACTGAGTGAATGTTTCTAGCCGCTTCGGCTGCTGAGTTTCCTTCTTGAACTCATAAAGCATTATGTGCCTCAAATGATTCTTGGGTACTTCCATGTTAGCAGGGTTTTAATCAAACAAAATTTAATTTTATTGTTCTCTGAAATAAAATTTGATCAGTTTAAATGCATCTAAACATAAAAATAATGTTCAGCTCCATTAGACATTATAAAATACTCTTTAAATTTCGTTCATTTTAACAAAAAGTTAAAGTTCGGAGAGAACTTATGGGATGACATAATATATATATACCAAATATAGGATTGGTGTATACAGAATAAATTCCGATAACCAACAAATACTATTCTTAAATAGTGTTCAATACAGAGTAGAGTAAATATAATCATTTATTCGAAGATTATAGCATAAAAATACTATAAAAATAGTCATTTTGTTTCAACACTTCTGGTGTTTTATCAAATGATGATGTTGAATGTAGAATAAAAAAGTTTTAAAAAGGCTCGAATCGACCAAACACCCCTCAATAGGGGAAACGCTGTTACATAAGCTGCAATGACCAATCAAAATACAAGTATATGAGTATTAAAAAAACTTGACAACGAACTTTGGTTATAATAATTAATGCCTTAAAGTTAGCGTTAGACTAAAATAGAATTCATTCTAATTAATATTAAATTCTACTATAAAATTGAAAATTAAAAATTATCAATTTTACATTTTAATTTTAATCTGTATTAGGTTTAAAATATTATAAAATTATTTAAAGAAGAAACTGAAGAAAAAATACATATATTTTATTATTTATTTTGTTTTAATTGAAAGGCCAAAATCTCAGAATAAACGATAATCTAATGGGGGATGTAAAACTTCGTTACAACTTAGATTTGAGGTAGTGACACAGGCAGGGGAGGATGAAATCTTGAAAATGCCAATACATACAAAATCAGATTATAATACACAAACACGTAGACATATTTATATATATAAACACGCAAAATCAAGAACGAAACAGGAAATAGATGTCCACGACCGTAAAAAAAGGAAACATATACGTACAATGCAAGGCATATATAATCGATCATACACACATATATTAGTAAAGACACACACATATACACACCTACAAAGTTTCAAATTTGAAAGTATTAGTAAACGAATTCAGACTATTAAAATATTACTCAGACGGACAAAGATGTATAGATAAAAAGAGGGTTCAATAGATAAAATTTAAGAGGGATAGAATAGAAAAAAAATTCGTCAATGAACAACGCAAAGAAAATATATAGAAATGGACAGACGAAATAAATATAAACGCATACACACACACAAAGAACTCCAAATTCAAATGTCCAGGCAAAATGCAACAATTAAAATAAAACCAACTAATATATAAAAACACATAAACACACAAATATATATAAATATCTATATATACTTATATACGCATGAGAACACACATTCATCACTACAAATAGATACATACGTAAATATACATACACACATAAACATATATACATATATATATATATATATATATATATATATATATATATATACATATAGACATACATATACATACATACACATACGCATAAGCATATATACACGCACATAGAAATAAATATAAATATATCAACCTACACAGTAACACATATATATATATATGTAACAAAACACAACTGTTCATTTTTGTCCACAAGCAATTTTAAAAACACTATCAAACAAAAGTAGATTATAATTAGCATAGATAATTCATTCAAATCACTAAGATATACACATATACAGATATTTATATCTATATACGTAGATACATACACACACACACACATATATATATATATACGCACACACACATACGTACATACGCATACGCATACATATACAAGCGCATAAATATATAACTAAGCACATATATATCAACCATAAATACAAATATACAAGGTAACCAAAAAATTTCTGTCCGTTTTTAAAGGAAAAAAAGAAAACGCTTCACAGTATGTGTAACTTATCTTTAGTCTTCGAAGTAATCGCCATCGGTATCCAGCACCTTCTGCCAACATGTCTCCAGCTGTTGAATGCCCTTGCGGTAGAACTCGGGGGGTTTTAACGCAAAGAAGTCGGTGAGGGCTTTGCGCAAGTCTGCTTCATTGGTGAAGGATTTCCTACGAAGATGATTATCCAGGGAGTGGAAGAGGTGGTAATCGGATGGCGCAAGGTCAGGTGAATAAGGTGGATGGCACAAAGTCTCCCACACCCAAGTTGCTGTATGGTATCCCTGACCACTCGCACGACACGCGGCCTGGCGTTGTCATGGAGGAAAAGCACACCTTTGCGATTCACCAGTTCTGGCTCCTTCTGGTGCAATGCCTGTTGCACACGTTTCAATTGCTG
>OZ038499.1:103351066-103426066 GCA_964036315.1 Acanthosepion esculentum
GCTGGAAATGTGGAAAGCCTGGTCACTTTGCCCTTTCCTGCACAGAGAAGAAGGCCTCCGATGTTCTGGCCCCCGCACAACCAAATCCCCCTTTGGTCGAGTCTGATCCAACCGTTCCGCCTGTAGTGGGCATACCAGCGACCAGGACCGATGTGGAAAATCCCCCGGTTGGGTCTAAATCTCATCCCCCATTCCCCGAAAACCTTTGCCCGCCGCTAGTGCGGTCGCGGAGAAGGAGGAAGGGGAATGGCAGGTCGTTGGTAGGGCTAAAGGGAAGAATCAGGCAGCGGGACCTCGTTCCACTCATAAACCAACGAAAGGCACAAACAGTCCCACTCACTCAACCAGTGCTAAGGCCGACTCTCCGTTTAGTTACTCGGATAAACTCCGAAAGAAGATGATCATATACGAACCTTCCTTTGAGAAAAAAGCGAAATTACTGCAATTAAAAGAGTCGTTAAAATCCAAACTCAGGAGGACGAAAATGAATCTGGCATCTCCTTTTCGGCACCGTTACTAAACATTATCCCATGGTTCCTCCCCCTATTTTCAAACCTTTAACCTTGCTGGTGATTCGTGGGGCTCTCTGGGTCGCCAAGAGACTTTGTTCAGCTGGCTTGGAGAAATCTCCAAACTGCCGACGCTGTAGTGGGGAGGTCGCGACCCTGGGTCACGCCTTCTTTCATTGCACGTTGGTAGTGCCATTGTGCAAGTTTGTTGAAGGCCTCATTTGTTTGATAATGTCTCTCTGGTTTGCTAGTGTAAATTACCGGGGCTTGAGTTCGGTTTTTCGCAGGGCGAGGCTGTCTCGTGACCTTCAGCGTCTCGCAGTTAATGTGTGTTGTGTGCAGGAGACCCGTTTTTCAAATCGTCATTATGAGGGCATTCTGTCTAGAGGGTTCGCCCTCTATTCGGCATGTTTTTATGGTCGCTCGAGGGGTATCTCTTGGCTGGTAAACAAGTCTTTGATGGCTGTGTGTGCTCTTGTCTTCGCAGACCCGGCGGGCAGGCTTTATGTGTTGGATGTTACCATGAAGGATAAGGCTCATTGGGCTTTATGCGCCCAATGACCATTCTTAGTTTTGTCTGATTTGTTTTGGCGTATCGAAACGTTTCTGATGACATCTCGTCGGGTAGTTTTAGCGGGGGATTGGAATGCCGTCATTATCCCCGACATAGATCGTATAGTGTCAAATTCGGGTACTAACAGCAGGATATGAAACCATTTCGGGATTTTATTGATAAATTTGATCTTGTCGATAAGTCTCGGAATGAACACCCTCGGGATGTAGTGTGGACTTGGCTCGGGTACAGAGGTGCATTCTACCTACCTTGTCCGAGTCTTAGCCAGGAGAGTTGATGTGGGACTCTTAGGATGTCCAAGTTTTCATTATAGATTTTATTCAGATCATAGGCTCGTCTTGGTTCCTGTAAACTTAGATAAGCCTAAGGCTAGGATAGTTGGCAACTGGAAATTGAACTCATTATTGTTTGCCGATCAAGATTTCCGGGTGCAGCTGTTAGTAATGCTACAGCGGGAACTGTAGTTGGGAATGCCTGGTGGGACAATTTAAAATAAAAAATTATAGCGTTTGCTGCTGATTATAGTCGAAGCTCCATCTAGATAGATTAGCAACGCAAACACCTTGTGAGCTAAAATTTGATTGGGCGACTATATCCCGTGATAGTGGCATGTAGTATTAGCTAGTGCAGAGTTGGCCTCCTTGTTTATTAAAAAGGATCAAACACTGGTATTTAGCGCTAGGTTAAAAAGAATGCCCTCTGGGTCAACGATTATGGCCGCTGAATTGCTTGCAGAGGAAGTTCGGAATGCATCTCAGCGACATAGCAAGAAGGATCAAGCTCTGGTAGTTAGGGCTAGGTTAAAAAGTATGTCCTTTGAGGCTACGAATATGGCCGCTGAATTGCGGTCAGAGGAAGCTCGGAATGCATCTCAGCGACATATCGCATGCGTCACATTGTCGGATAATCGGACCGTGCCTACAAACGCGGGCATATGCGAGGCTTTTCGCGTATACTTTCAGGATCTTTTCACGAGGGAGCACGGTCTGAGCACTGCTCAGTTCGATGCCTATGTATCAGACTTTGCCTGCTTTGAGGCAGCTGGGTGCGAGGGTCCCATTACAGAATGGGAAATTTAGAAGCGTTGAAACAGGCTGGCCTGGACAAATCTCCGGGATTAGATGGTCTACCCTATGAACTGTATTTGAGGCAGTCGCCCAATTTTGTTTTTATTTTGGCACTGATTTTTTAACAACTGGTTGAATCAGTCTATGTCTCAACGCTTCACCAGGAGTGTAATCAATTTGTTGCGCAAGAGGAAGAACGGTGCGAATGGGTTAAGTAACTTTCGCTTTCTAACTATGTTAAATACAAGATTAAAGTTTTTATCCAAGATCATAGCTAGCTGTTTGCAGGCTGTCCTCTTTAGACTCATTGGCTTCGGACAGACTTGTGCTGTGAAGGGCAGGACTATTCAGGAAAAACTTTCATATGATAAGCTTGATCATCGACCAAGTCGACAACGAAGACGCACTAATCAATTTAGATCAGTCCAAGGCCTTCGATAGGGCTGACTATGAATTTCTGGAGGCTGACTTTCGGCGGCCGATTTCGGATTGTAATTTCGCACCTGGATCCGACTTCTCTATGCGACTACCGGTGCGCTGGAGGAAGTGAATGGGGTACGATCGTATCCTTTCGTATTGTCTCGCTCCATTCGTCAAGGTTGTCCGTTTTCACCTTTTCTTTACGTTCTTGCGTTGGAACCTTTCTTTCGTAAATTAAAGACGAATCCGTTCCTACGCGGCATTTCCCTACTGGGTGCTACTACCTCGGCCAGGTACTCTGCCTATACTGACGACGTTTCGGTTCTTGTGTCAAGCAGAGCCGAGGCTGACGAAGTTAGCAAAAAATCATAGCGTACGAGGCGCTGATAAGCGCCAAGATCCAACCGCGATATGTCTGTTGGCTTGCGGGTGCGTGCGTGGAAGGGAGTTTCTCCTCTAGGACCTTTCCTCTGGACGGACGGGCCAGTAAAGATACTTGGTGTCTGCTTCGGTCCCAATATCCAGTTGGAAATTAATTTGTCGGGGGTACAAGGGAAGGCCGAAGTTGCAGTTCGTCTGTGGTCACGGAGGAATTTTTTCCTTAGTGGAGGGCGGAAGCATGTGCCTCTCACATCTATCCGATTCTCCTTTACCGACTCTCTGCTCACACTCCCCTCTTCTACACTAATGAGTTTGGTAAGCCTCTTGTTCTCCCTCTTGTGAGGAGGCGAGGCCGCTAAGTTACTTCGGGATATCTGTAACCTCCACCCATCTGAAGTCGGTCTGGTTATGCTTAGCGTTGGGATTCGGTAACTTACGCTTCGCATCGCGTTCCTAGATTGGATGTGTCGCGATTCGGATGAGGACGCCTTCTGGGAGGAAGAGGCCTGTAAAAACTTCCCATCGCTGAGAAGTATGAACTCTTTTGCGGAGGAGTCCCCTCCCACGTTTACCCTGAGGCGTGTGCACCTTCTATCGTGGATATTCTCGGATGGCCCCTGCAACGTTATATCACGTGTTAAGGCGCCCGTACGTGATGATCTGGTTGACCAGCTCGGTCTTACGAAGCATGTGGCTCGCTCAATATGGCCGCGGGCGCCTGGGTTGAAATGCCTCAATAACGATGAGGCATCTTTCACCTGGCTGGTTATTCGTAGGGCCCTCTGGGTCGGCCTAACTCTTTGCTCGGCGGTCTTGGAGAAATCTCGAAACTGTGACCATTGTGATGGGGAAATGGAGACCCTGGGTCACACTTTCTTTCATTGCGGACTCGTATTCCCGTTGTGCAAGTTTATTGAAGGTATTATGGTTCACACGATGCGCGGAAAGTTCTTGGTCCTTGAAGCCAGTTTTGTCTGTAGCAATGTGGTACCACCGTTGACGAAGGCTGAACACGACGTGTTTTTTTGCTTACTAGGTGTTATGAGAGTAGTAATTTGAAAGACGCGTCAGAAGGAATTCTATGGGGGCGAGAAATTCACTTCCCAACTGATCTTGTACTTTAAGCATCAGTTTAAAGTCAAGCTTAGGACACAAAGTCGGCGGCTCCCTCCATCAGTATTTGGCAAAAGGTGGGTGAGTCTTTCGCCTTTGTGTCGAGTAAAAGGCGCTGAATTGGAGTGGCACTTTGATGCCGGTTAAACATCTGGATATTGTTCTCTCTGTTTTGAACATGGGCTAAACCCCGCCCAGATTTAGGTTAGGCCTAGGGTTCCGTTTTGTCCTCAGTTTCTTCTTTCAAGTTAACTTGGCTAGGGGATGAATGCTCATTGGCCCCTTTTATTTCTGTACCTATTTTCGTTAGTTTAATTTCTCCTTCCGTCTCCCGTTTAGGTGAGCTGAGACGTCAGTTCTCTGGTGGATGCGGGGCACCTTTCATTTCAGGGGTGTGTAGTAAAAACAGAACCCGTGAATAAACTTATACCAAAGCTTTATTGCACTTTACTCTAATTACTCGTCTACTGACGGATTTTACAGGGTGATTTTTATACCTCCTAGATCTTAAGGGGAGGTAACTGATAATTTATACCTCCTAGATATTAAGGGATGATTTATCAGTACAGGTGGATTTTCGTATTTGTTGCGTTTGAATGAGTGTGTGCTAGAGTGAATGTTTGGAATTAATGAATATTGTATATTATTAGAGTCCCGCATTGATTTCGCCCAAGATGTTTCTGCCTAATTAAGGATTAGGGTGGTATTACTAATATTATTTTATTATATTATTTTGTTTGGTTTCTTGTAAATAGACATTGGGGTTAGATTTTAAATTGTGTTTTTATTCCCCTCTCACTATAGACAATGAATTGTACATATGGGGCTAATTAGGGCTTTCATATAGACAATGAGGTATTATCGGGGATGAATTATTATGGTGGATGAAGTAAATATGGTAAGTAAGAATGCGTTGTTTTGATGTAAGGAATATTCTTGTATGTTTGGGTCAATGTTTTTTACTAGCTAAGTTTAATGTTAAGACAGAAAAAACCGTCCTTTTCGTCATTCCTTATTTTTCGTCTTGTGCCACAGTTTGTATTTTTACAAATAAATAATGCCCTTTGCTATGTTACCTATTGTACTTTACGAATTTAAGCACAGTACTAAATGATCTCCAAAATGATCTCCTCAATTTACACTTGAACTGACCATATGTAACGTTAAGTTCTATGCTAACAATTTCTTTTCAATGACTTCTCTCTTGTGGGACTTTCTTACGGCTCCATACTTTACAGCCGAGTTTGATCTTCAAAAAATTGACACGCAATGTCATTCCTTATTTAGTGTCTTTGTTGTGGACCCGATAGCGGTGCAGATCTGGCTTACGAAAATAAGGCCTTGTGCCAGACACTACACACTACTACCGAATCCACAAACAAAGTAAAAAAAAAAGAAAATATAAGAAGTAAATGTACTGGAAATATAGTTGAAAAAGAGGCCAAGTAGATTAGTAAATTGTCTTCAGTGAGATTACTGGAAATGTTGTAGAGAATGAAATTTAATTGTCTTGAGTGAAGACCTTCAGTAAGATACTGGAAATATGGTAGTTGACAAGATAAAATACCGCGCCAAAATTTAAATCCAAGATAGCGGGAAAAGGTTCTTCAGGAAGAAGAGTTCAGAAGAGTCAATTATTGATGAATTATAAAGATACGGCAAGGAAAAAAATACTCACTGCGAGAGTTTATAATTGTGAGTGTATGTAATTCTTTTTAAAGTAACAGGTTCTGAAAGTATGAGTTCGAAGAATGTGAAAAATACTCTGTTCAACAGGTTGGAAGTTTTTGAAAGTTCCTGGAAGTTGGCGGCTCTATAAAGATGTTAGCCTCGGGACGAAAAAATCTGTCATAGCAAAGTGACGACCGTGTCGTATGTGTTAAGGTAAAGCAACGAGCCATGAGGTCTAGGCAAGGTTTGCCGAATAAAATGTCTCTGTCAGTATATACGTGGTTACCGGCGAGAGACAAGTGAGCCAGCCCGGCCAGGTCGAACGACCTAGGGGCGACTAATTTGAAAAAGCCAATTTTGCAGTGACGTCACGCAAAAGCGCGCGAAAAATAATATCTTCCTCACTCGGCTAAGAACTACGGTTTACTACTATCAACGGCCGAAAGTGAGAGGAAGGGGTGAAAAGTCGCGCGTGCGTCAAAATGAAGGTAGGGATAGTGTGAATCCCACATCTTCCTGAGTCCACTAATTTTATTGTTCTCACGACATATCGCTGTTTCTCTTTCATACTTTTTCATTATTCACCTTGTATCTTAATGACTTTATTGCCTTGCTTGGCGTGAATTCTATTCTATTCTCTCTCTCTTTCTCTCTCTCTTTGTCTCTCTCTCTCTTTGTCTCTCTCTCTTTCTCTCTCTCTCTCTATCTATCTAGCTATATATATATATATATATATATATATATATATATATATATATATATATATATATATATATATAATTTAAATAAAAACAGATTACTTTAAGGTTCCATATAATAAATTATTTCACCACAGCCATTTCAAAGGACAGTGGATCATCAGATTTATTTCCAAATGTTGAAATGAAAAAATGAAAATAAATTTACACATTTATGACGGGCAATAATAAGGAAATTAACGAAGTGGGAGCAGTGTAGGGGGTAGAGAGACAGCATTGAGTTACAAGTAATATTTCTATTGTTTCAAATTTAAATTTTCACTGAAATCTAGACATTGACACGTTAAATCTGTTAACGGAAGTTATATCTTGATATGGAAGTGGGATAGAACAAAAATATATATATTATATATATAATATGGAGAAAACAACTGAAAAGTTTCAAATTAAAAGAAAAAAAAATTGAATGTTTTTTTTGTGAAAGTATTTATTTATATTTTTATATATATATATATTTGATATTTCTGATCTGCCCCGATCTTTCGTCAGAAATTAATTAAATAACTGTATTCAGAGGTTTGTTTTCAAGTAGCGTCCGTCGCGAGACGCGGACGTCACGTGATGTGGAATGCAACTGTGTTTGAATATTTCTAACGTAAATCTAACGATAATATTTTAGATGTTGTTTAAAAAGGGTTTTTTTAACTATATCTAAAGAAATTTTTTAACTATTGAAATATTTATACAGATTTAAAATTCCCAAGTCTTTATTTAACCTTAGTTTATAGTTTATATATATATATATATATATATATATATATATATATATAAACAAAGTTTATTTTCGTTTAAAAAAAACGAGCAGTGTATTACTGAAGGCTAATATAAATTGGTGAAAAGCGGAATAATTAGAACATTTATTTGCATTTACTACACACACACACACACACACACATATATATTGTGTGTGTGTATTTAGGCAGCATTTTTTCATTGATGTATGTTTCATTAAATAATATAATTATTAGATAATTATTTATAATTATTATTATAATTATTTATATTTTACTTATTATATATATTATAATTAGATAACGGCTTATGTAAGCCGAAAGCTTAGATAGGATTAAAAAATATGTATCAATATTGTGAGTTTCTTTCTTCGTTTAATGATAATGTTATTAAGCTTATCAGACAATATGAAAATAATTTACATAAAATAAATATACAACGCTTGTCTATATTATTGGATGAAAAAAAAAAAAAAAATATATATATATATATATATATAACATTATGAAATGGACAAAGTCCGACAATTATTTAAAGACATTTTTATGTTTAACATTCTTTTTATAGATACAAGTATTTTAAGTAAATGCTCTGTTTATAATAAACAGTATTAAATAACATTTACCGGCCTGAATGTCCGAGAAATTTTCATAGAAAATATTCGTCCTCCGACAGGATTCGAACCTGTATCCTATACGGAACCGTCATATAGCCTGACGTGCCTTAACTGATTCGGCCACTGAGGATTTTTCGGTTGCCAAGTCCAATTTACTGCTTATAAACTTCTATCTTCCATGAATCTTTCACGTACATTCATATCTGGTCATGGCGTATCAAATGTAAACAAATGACGTCACACATTATGAAATGGACAAAGTCCGACAATTATTTAAAGACATTTGTATGTTTAACATTCTTTTTATATAACTATAAACGTTATTTTTAGTGGGTACACATGTTTGAGTTGTTACTTCTGTTTTTTTTTATTATTTCTTAAACAGTGAAATTAATAAGAACCAGAACCTAAATTCTGCCTGCAACAAGAATCGAACCTGCATCCCTGCTTGAAGAAAACAAATCACGTCTATACATTAAAAAGGAAAAATAACATTTATTGCAGTAAATAAAAAATATCAAATAAATAATCCATTTAAACACATACGCACGTACACGTACATATATATTTTACGTTATTTACGATATATATATATATATATATATATATATATATATATATATATATATATATATATATATATAATTATAAATTAACTTATTTAAAATATGTTTTTTTTCGCTACACAGCAATAACCAGGTTTCAAAAATGGAAGCTAAAAGCTTCGAATTCAATTTTGGAATTAAATTAAAAATATTAGTTCCATTTCATCCTCAAGCGAATTTTGGAGTAACTTATTTTTAAATTTACTGAGTTTTAAAGGCACGGCAAAAATACTTAATTCACTGTTTCCAAGGATACAGAGAAATCCAATCGTTCAAACAAGGGGTGGTAGCGTGTTCAGTTTCTTTAACTTTTGTTGCAAAACTGAATGTTACGTTATACTTTATTTTTTATGGGTACAATTTATTTGAGTAAATGCTGTGTTTTAATTAAACAGCATTAATTACATTTACCGGCCTGGATATTCGAGAAATCTCCGACAGAAGCGAACCTGATTCCCATATATATTAAAATATTTGTTGAATTTCATCCATTATATATGTGTTGTTATATATATATATATATATATATATATATATATATATAAACACGGAGTATTTACTCAAACAAGTTGTATCCATAAAAATATAACTTATAACGTAACATATATAATATATATAACGTATAACACACATATATATATATATATACGAGTTCTGTAAGAAAAGTAATGGGTTTCGGTGTGCAGTGTGAACTATGAGAAAAAGGTAGTTAAGAAATCGTATTGTGGTTATCATCTAACATGTTATCGTGCGAGTATATATATATATATATATATATATATATATATATGTGTGTGTGTGTGAAGAATTAGAAATATTTTGGTCTTGAAGGGCGTAAATTTGTTTTCCTGTGCCTTTTCTTTGGGCGAAAGCAGATATCGTGTGAGTATAAAACTGTAATCTTAGGTTTCTACAACCATTTCATTTTTTACATGTGAGAGTTGTAGAAAAACTTTAGTAGCTTCACTACGAAAACTCATTTAATCCCGACGCCTTGGGCATCCGGCAGTTACTGGCCCAGAAGAATATCGCCGTCCTGAAACAACGTCCGTATACAATTGATCTTTCGCCATAGCCTTTTCTTCGTTTCCCCTAAGATTTAGTGTATTATCAAGTGGACCCGTTTAGAAGGCGTGGAGGTCATCAAGAGCGCTGTAAAAACGGAACATAGGAACATCCAAGAAAAAAACTTCCAGTAGTGAATAGAAGTGTAGCAGATATAGGTGGGAAAATATATTAGACTTGATGGAATTACTTTGAAAGGGAAATCATGTAATTTGTTGTTTGGAATTGTAACCTAGAGAAAGGTAATGAATAGAATAATGAAACGAATGTTGGTAATGAATGATAATACTTAGGACAAGAACAACACATATAAGATTCGCCAGCGGCGCGTAGAAGAAATAGTCAAGTGAAGTCCACAATAAATCTCCAACTGCAGGATATATACCAACCACCCCACGTGTTCAGATGTGGCACAAAACCGAATTTAATGCGGGGTATCCAAGCCCTTAGGCTCGGCAAAAAAATCCCTGTAGACCCAGTATAAAACGAGTCGGGTAACTGTTTCCCGAGACGGAACTCTTCCCTTCGACATAGCCTCGTCTGGGGATCCTCTCTGTCCGCAGGCAGAGAGTTTGACCATCACAGCTGGAGACGAAACTCCAACTGCAGACCAACATACAGTATTTACTATTGTATTTGTGTCAATGGGGACATAACAATTATCGTCCGTAAGTATGCTGCAACAAGAAATTTAAATAAACTGTTTGTGACCCCAGTCTCGTTACTTTCCAGACAGACCTCAAATTGAGTTCTAGGAATTCCTGAAGGACAAAACACGTCACAAGTAAACTTTTCCCCTTTTCCCCATAAGCACGCACACACACAGACACACACACAGACACACACACACACACACACACACACACACATATATATATATATATATATATATATGTGTGTGTGTGTGTATAATTAATGCCAAATCCGTATGTGGTAGGGATTATTCCAAGGAGTTATTTTTAATATAAAGATATTAAAAAGTTAAATCCATGATGAGAGCTCAATGTATAAATTTATATAGAGAGGAATATAAATAAATAAATAATAAATAAATTATATAAGAATATTAATTTTTTAATGTCTGGTTTATTATTAGATTGGCTGGCTGAATTTATATCATTTAATAAAATGTAGTTGGTCTGATGAGGCAGGTATATATATATATATATATATATATATATATATATATATATATATACCTGTTGAAATAAATTTATAAACGATTATATCATGCATATTTAAATATTTTCCATATATATATATATATATATATATATATATATATATATATGGTGGACTCTCCCGACGTATTCGACGTATGAGGGTCAGCAACTCACTTCCTAGGAACCGACAGCCTAGACACCAGAACATACGATTTGATTATAGTGGTGGAATAGCTTTATGTTAAAAATCTGTTTATTTTGGGGGGGCAACTATTTATTTATCAGCATAATATTCTTCCTTGTTAATGCACTTAATTCTCTTTTGAATATTATCTCCATAGTTTAAACATAAACATTTTAACATTCTACTGATAACGACACTTTAGGCTAAGAAGTTATTGATACACGATCATCTCCACAGAAGAAACTTAAATATTTACAATAATCCAAGTTACCCAGCACAGATATGTGAGTTTTGCACACACTTATACAATGTATATGTATATGTTTGTGAGTGTGTGTGTATAAGTTTATATAAATCTTAAAAAGTTTAAATCATCCTTACCTTGGACGTTGTTTCTTATTCTCTACTTCAGCCGAGTGTCTTCAAATGTCTCGATCGACCATTCGCACTTCAACTGATGAAACACATCCGATCAGATTAACTTTTATCCTGCCGACAAAATCAATAACACAAAGCAAACAACAATGGCTGTTATGCCTTTAATCAAAGACACGAATAACCGCCATGATTACAATAAAATCACATTGATTTTTCAAAGTCCTTTCTTTCTATTGTCGGTCCGTTTTTTAAATCGAAAATATGAATATATGCCCAAAGGAATCCCAGACAGTACCTCTCCCATTCGAATTTAATGAGAGGTTTACAATAAATTCTTTCAAGTGTCCTAAAAAGAACTTTTCGAGACAACTGTAGAATTTTGCTTACCCTTGTCTCTTGTATGCATAGCATACATAATTCGGACATGGGCTCGTGTCATGTTCCCTTCAAATAAATATAATTTCGTAAAAATAATCATCTTTTTCATTTAAATCATGGTGTAAAATTATAGCTTCATAATAGAATTTCAAACAACAGATTTAGACCGCCATGTCATCTGTCTTTGAAAGGATAAGAATTCATTTTCGTTTTCTCAATAAACATTTGGAATAAAAGATTATATCTAAATTTTTCGAAGACATGCATTTTTTGGTTCCAAATGAACTGTGATGTTAACGACTTCCAGTTGATAAAAATATACCTCAGATTTCTATTTTTGCAATCTGTAGAATGCAGGATAATTTTGCTTTTATTTGGTCGTAATGTGATGCGTTAAACCATTCAATAATACATACATATATACAGATATGCATATTGATGCATGTTTCATTAAATAAAATAGACAAGTATTGTCTATATATTTTATGCAAATTCTTTTCATATCGTCTGATAAGCTTAATAACATTATCATTAAAAGATGAAAGAAAATCACAATATTGATACATATTTTTTAATCCTATCTAACCTTTCGGCTTACATAAGCCATTATCAAAGATGACAATTACATTACAATATATTAAACAATACACGGACAAAACAATGATAATAGTCTGTTTCTGTTTACATGGAAGATTTCCAAGCAACGACAAACTCGTGCATATAAGACACTGGAAGCGAAAATCGCATCGCAGCTCATGACGTCACACATGACCACGCGAGAGTGAAAACGAGAAGTATTAAGTATGGGAAGCCGTTGGTATAAACCAATGGCTTCTGTTATCAATCATAGGCATTTAAGAATATTTGTGGAGATTTCATAGTTTATTTTGTTCAGGTTAGGTTTCAACTGTTTTATGTATCTAGCTTCAAGAATTTTTAGTTTTTGTTTATTGTTTTCATGTTTAAGTATAGTTGTGTTTTCAACACGGATTTTCCGAATTGTGTATGCGGCCAGGCATGTTGTTTTAAAGGCCTAAAAAGGTTATCACTCAAATGTAGTATCAAGCGTCGTGAAAGCGAGTTTGTGGTGTGACCAACATAAATATTATTTAATTCGTTGGAGATACAATCTCCCAAAGGGCACTTGAATTTGTAAACTATGTTGTTTTTTTGCAAATCGCTAACCGGGGGAGAAGAATCATTGCGAATTGAGTTGGATATACTAGAGTTAGTGTAGTATATGATTAACTTAATTTTTTTCCTAGGATCTGTTGTAGATATATTAGTATTTACTAATTTTTTTAGTATATTTTCATCTTGTTTATAATTAGTATGCATTTGAATACGATATAGGAGATTAATATGTTTGAGATTAGTGGAAGCAGTATTATGTACTATTTGCTTAGTATTGAGATTTCTAAGAAAGCATCTTATTTGTTCATCAACTATATAGTTTGGAAAGCTATTATTAAGTGTTTGTTTTATATTCTTTAGTTCACTGTAAAAAATCTGTTTTGTGGATGAATTAGTTTCTGCATGATGTATTAGATTTTTTATAATTGCTATCCCTCTCTCGCTATCTCTCTCTCTCTCTCTCTCTATATATATATATATATATATATATATATATATATATATATATATATATATATATAATAAAAAGACTTAAACACTAATATTCCATGGTCATAATTTATTCCATTGGAATCGTAAAAACGATCCAATTCATCAGACCTACATATTCAAAAAGAAAACATAAAAAACAACTCCGGGAAAATATTAGTAAGAGTATATGTATGAGAGTGTGGGAGGACATGGGATCTATATAGATGGGTAACAGACGAGAGAGGCAGGGAGGTCCCAAGGTGGAGGGGGCATTAACCTTTAACAGAGAGAAGATTTAAAGAAGGGTTTCAGTGAAAAAAGTGCGTATTTTCAACCGTCCGGAGATACACCGGAAGAGTATACATTTCTTGGCGACATACACACCCCATAGGCGATAAAATCTTATACTCCCGCCCAGACACCTACCACACATACATACATACACACACACACACACCTATATATATATATATATATATATATATATATATATATATATATATATATATATATACATACACACGCCTAGAAAAACCGATTTCAAAACCCATGCTAAATTCGCTATAAATGAGAGAATGGAAAAGTTTAGATAAGATAACATTAGAAAGATTTTAAGATTCCATAACACTAAGTGGAGACGATGCTCGGAAACACATTGTCTAGCCGGGCCAAGCCATAAACTTAACAATATAGGTAGTTTTAATATATAACCCTGCAAATCACAACATTCTCACCCACACCCACACGGCAGCCATAGGCAATCTTTTAAATATAGACACCTCAGAAACCAAACGTCCCTATCCAAACACTACTGGGATGGTGGATAAGGGACTAACCCCACTTTTCGAATGGAGATACTTGTCAAGATCTAGCACACCTAATAACTTCCGTGATCGGTGTAATCGGTGCATCGCCGAAAAAATCTTTATTATCAAAGATGAGAATCAGGATGAGTTGTTAAACCTTCGGAGTGAGATCTTCTCTAAATGTAGACACATAAAACGGTTCAAAACATAAACACAGTTTTGTAACGCGTTGTCGGGTGTGACACTTCCACCTTAATTCAGTAACATCGGGCATGACTTTCTAATGTAATGACCATTACTTATATGTATCATTGTGTATGTTTATGTGAGGCGCCATGTATTTCTAATTTTTGTAATTTTGGTTATTCTTTATTCATGTGGTGATACATGTGTGAGTGGTTATGTAGGTAAACATTTCCCCTAATAACTGATTTGCAAAATCAGATAGCATTATAATAGTTATACATCTAGGTATATATTCTAACGCTAGAGATAGATACACGCTACACACCCAGCGGGCTTTTAAAATATTATTTATTATTTTTTTAATTAGCCTTTGATTTTGATTTAAATATAGAAATGTATATGTGCGTTCATATGGGTGTATGCGTCTGTGTGTAGATGTGTATATATGAGTATACGCATATATATACATGTATATATATGTGTATGTGGGTAAGTATATAGATATGTGTGTGTGTGTGTGTACATCTGCATATATGGAAGTATGGATATGTAGGTAGATGTATATGTAAATGTGTTTATATGTGTGTGTGCATATTTAGATATATATATTTTGTTTATAATTTTTGTGTATCTCGTTGCAATAAAATATATCATTGTTTATTCTGTTGTTCTTTTAATGCTGGTGCCGTTTCATTTCTGAAGGAATTATCCTGTTTGGTTGTCGATAATATTGTTGGAAATACTATTGTTAACCAATGTTTGTTTTATACGTTTGAGTTGCTTAAAAAGTACTATCCGAGAAAGTATATTAGGTGTGTGCCATTTATGATTTTTTTTTCTTATTGCCATTTCATATATGTGTGGACATTCACTATTAATCGAATAATCAAGACAATAATCGTCCCAATTTACGTCATCTTACTTTCTGCATCATGCTGTGTAATTTTCTTTTCTTTTGGTGATAATTTTATTATCTATATTCAATGCAGATTTTACACACACACACACACACACACACACACACACACACATATATATATATATATATATATATATATATATATATATATTTACACACACACACTCACACATCTATATATATATACATTTATATATATATATATACACAGACACACACACACACACACATATATATATATATATATATATATATATATATAGTGATTTTCCAAGCGTAGGTTCGATGTGACACAAGGCCGAAAGTAAAGGGCCCCCAGTGAGGATTGAACTCACTACTCAGCTGTAACTGTTCTAGCGAGACAATTACCATTACACCATCTTTAGGTGCCCAATTATTTGATATACATATATATATATATATATATATATATATATATATATATATATATATATATATATATATATATATATATATATATATATATATATATATATATATATATATATATATATAAAAGATAGAGTATATCTGTAAAAGAACAATAGGAATAAATAAAAAAAAAAATTATATTAGACGACGCGTTTAGTCCTCTTTATCAAAGCAAATCTAAGGATTTCATTTTGTGACAAGAGCAAAAATGTTTTTGTTTTTTCAAAATTTTTTAGGTAAAAGACTTTTCACCTGACCTGATTAATATTTGTAGCGTTGCTATACCTAAAAATCTTGAAAGACCAATAAAATTTTTGCTCTCTTATATAAATATTTCTTGCAAAATAAAATCCTCATATTTGTCTTGAAAAAATCCCTCAGAGGACAAAACGCGTCGCCTAAGTTTCCTTTTGTCTTTCTTCATATATATATATATATATATATATATATATATATATATATATATATATATATATAGTTTTAAAGTGTGCTTTATTTATTGGATAAAGTTCTCAGTATCAGACATAGAGCGTATGTAAATATAAAAGTGAACGTTCAGAGGTGACAGGCTGTTACAGGCTAGACACAATCCTCGGCCAAACGATTGCATTTAGCATGAAACAGATTGTACACAAGTAGGAAAAAATGCCGAAAGACTTTTTGCCGTAAAAAAATAAAAAAAAAACCCAGACTACATGCATTTAACGGATGTCAGAATTCGTTGAAAAATACACCCCTACCCTCCCTAAACTTAACCTCTTTTTCGAACGTAACTCATAATTGATACAACAATAGTTAATAAAAATGAACACGCTACCGCCCCTGTCTGAATGATTGGATTTCTCTGTATCCTTGGAAACAGATAATTATAAATTTATGCGTGCGTTTAAAACTCAGTAAATTTAAAAATAGGTTATTCACAATATTCGCTTGAAGATGAAATGGAACTAATGCTTTTGATTTAATTAAAAAGTTAAATTTGAAGTTTTTAGCTTCCATTTTTGAATCATGGTTATTACTGTGTAGCGAAAAAACATATTTTAAATAAGTTAATTTATAATATTTATGCTCTATAAATTTACATTGAGCACTGTTTTGTAAAAATAAAAAAAAATATCAGTAACAACACCGGATTATACATCTTACTGTTCTTTCTTATATATATATATATATATATATATATATATATATATATATATATATATATATATATATATATATATATATATATATATACAGAAATATAGTTTTAAAGTGTGCTATATTTATTTGATAAAGTGCTCAGTATAAGACATAGAGCGTATGTAAATATAAAAGTGAACATTGAAGTCAACACTCAGAGGTGACAGGCTGTTTCATGTTAGACACAATCGTCAACCAGACGATTGCGTCTAGCATGGAACAGCCTGTCGCCTCTGAGTGTTGACTTCAATGTTCACTTATATATATATATATCTTTATATATGTGTGTGTGTGTGTGCGTGTATATATATATATATATAATATATATATATATATATATACACACACACGCATAAATATATATATATATACACACACACGCATACATATATATATATATATACACACACACACACACAGATACATATATATATATATATATATATATATATATACACACACACGCATACATATATATATATGTATATATATATATATATATATATATACGCACACACACACACATATATATATATATATATATATGATCCGTTGCATATTCTCCATTGTTTTTCGCAACACCCTTTAATTGCTAAAGATGTAGGAAAAATGACCCATTCTTTGTACCGGTGCAGTAAGTATCTGACTCTCCTTAACCTAGTATGTCCTGCTATTTATCCATAGTTTGGGGGTTTTGTTTTAATTCAGGGTCTCTGTCTCTGAGACCGGTTGTCAAGTGTGTACTGCTATTAACCAATATAGCCATACCCCTGTAGGAGGAGAAGAGATGGTTTCCCACCTTTCCCAAGGGTATTATCACGTAAGTGAATATAATGAACTTAACCGGAATTCGTACTCGTCTCTCCGTTTCCTCAATCCCATCGACAGTTCATTATTCCACCGTGCTTCGTCATTAATTTTTAACGGCTAAATTTAGAATGCGATTCACATGCAGCAACCTAAAATACCCTGAGGTTTTGTTTAAAGGAACCCTAAATTTTTACCAGATATACTCAAAATTCCTGATGTAGACATGCAGTCGTAGAGTTAATGATTATATTTGGTAGATGGAATGCATTAGACTGAAAGGGTTAGATTGGATTTCTATTAGAAAAGTTTACAATATCCTCAAAGATGATTGATTTATTTGTTTAAATGCACATCGACTACTTATGGGTCATTTAATTCAATCGAAATATTTTGAACAGCATTTTATGGCCTCAACTAAATATATTTTGAACGCTACTGTATGCCTTCTACTGCAGATAAAAGTTACTGTTGGGTATTTTGCTATAAAATGTATTCTTAGTAATTCTACTATAAAATATATTGCTGGTGATTTTGCTTTAAAATTGTATTGTTAGTAATTTTACTATAACTATGTGTTGTTGGTAATTTTTTTATATAGAAATGCATTTTATACTTACGTAGTATTTAATTTTTGTTTGGGCGTTCACTATTTCGTTTTATGCTACTCAAAACTTCCAATATCCGGATCAGTGGCCTTGCTGCCGGATGTAGTTTATCGTCATACTCAGGACAACTTCAAAGACAAGGACGAAACTTGAAGCAACAGAAATATGATTCTACCGAAAGATGTTGAGGATACCATAGACAGAAAATGTGAGAAACTATGAGAAAATGAAACAAAAAGAAAAGGTATACGTAACATCAAGAAATAGTTGAAATAACTGGGGTACGTAAGGAGGAAGGAAGGATTGGAAAACTTGATACTCACAGGACAGATTGAGAGAAATAGGGACAGACAAAAGCAGCGCATGACACACTTGATGGGCTTGAGTAAATTGATGGTAGAACATCCAAATAAAATAAATAAACTTAAATTAAGCTATATTTAAACATATTTAATTTAATCATTTTTAAGCAAAAACTATGGCGAGTCTTACTTCGAAATATAATTATTTAATCTTTATTTTGGAGGGGAATTTAGATTTTTTTTAAGTAAATAAAGTTTTACTTTTAAACATTACATTAAAGAATCAAGCATTTCTCCGTAAATGAATTTAATTACTATTTTGAAAAAGAGTAGAAAAAAGATACATTGAAAATTTATTTTTAAAATTTATTATATTTACATTTCATGTTATTGTTGTATTTGAAAAGAAAAAAAATAAATAAATAAAAGTTAGCAAAGACACAAATGAGTTACGGGCAACATTAGTCGTGGTGAATATTTGTTTTACGAATTTAACTAAATTTTATTTAAATTAAAGTGATTTTTTGAATAAAAATATGAAGATCCTCAGTCCCCTAAGACACCCCCGGCGAGTGTGGTATTAGTAGTGTGGTATTTTCCTAAATTTAGTGATGTAATGGAATAACCAGTCACCCCCATGAATGATTACACTATAGGTAGTAAGTACCTATAAAGTCGACTGTCTACAAGAGACAGCGTAGACGTGGGAAGAGAGTGACAGCAAGAAGACGCAAGCACGTCCGACCTTCCAATTAGTGGCACTCACTACTAGATTGACCTGTGTGTATAACTGTACTGTATTTCATATTGTACTGGTTCTGTACAATAAATCTTTCTTCTATTATCCACCTGGTGTTAAGTATTTATTCCCTTAGCACGGAATATAACATTTAGTTATGTTGTAACAAACCAAAATAACAATAAAGTTTATTTTTTTAAAATTGAATAAAAAAATTATTTTCCATAAGATGGCTGAAAAATATGAATAAGTTGTCAATAATAAACTATTATTCAGAGATCTTCCAAGCAACGCCGGGTATCCTTGCTAGTGAAATTTAAAGGTTGTGTGTATTTTAGGTGGGCGCATGTTCACATATCAAAAATTAGTAAGATAACCATACAAAGATTTTGGCTTCGACAACGGACCGTTTTTCATGATGCCGGAAAACGAAGTTCTCAATGTCTCTTGGGTATGTCTGTTTGCTTTTTCTGGTCGCGAGCTAAGTTAGATGAATTAAGGATAAAACAGGGGAGAGCTCAAATCAGCCTTTGTTCTTCATGAGTGGAACTTCGGCAAAACACGTCCAAACTCTTGCTTTGGGAAATGATAGAAGAAACGTTCTATCCTTTCCGGAAGTGGGTTCATAAAATTGCACAGATGATAAAAAAAAGCATTTCCGGATCCTTTATTACTTGCATTATGGGAAAATGTATTTATTTTTATTCTTTATTATTATTATTATTATTATTATTATTATTTTATTTGTTGGTTTTATTTATTTTTATTTTCACAGTATCATTTGCGAGCTAAAGGAAACTAACTATTCTCATTCAGTCTGGAATAAGCGTGGAAAGATTTCTATTGATATAGATTGATACAGCATTAGAGTAATGTATCATCTCTATTTATAAAAGGCAGGATGTGTGTGTGTGTGTGTGTGTGTGTGTGTGTGTGTGTGTGTGTGTAACGAATGCATGGCCGCAATTTTCGACGCATTTGCACCAAAATTTACATGCACATGCTCCAAGTTAGTGTCAAGGCAAAGACCGACTTTGCATTTCCCAACTCCCATCGATAGTGGAAATAATCGATTTATTCATGCTTCTACGGCAGTTTTCATGTAGTTTGCGGCCATTTTCTACTGGCCAGAGTGAGAGCCTATAGCTGGCTGCCACGAATAGGCAGGAAGATTCTATTGGCCAGCGTGAGAGCCAACAGATGACTGACACGAATGTTAACTAGCATGCTAGCATGCCAAAAACGATAGCTGCATTCGTCACAAGTGGGAAAAATTTAAATCTGCATGGCACTTTACTCCAATTGGCTCATTCTCTTGGATTCTGATTCCGCAGAACTGGGTTGGGTGTGAAAAAGTATTTGTTGTTAACATTCTTTTTCATTCGGTTTTTCCAGTTACGAGTCCTTTTTTAAAGCTGATCGTTTTGTGTTCATTTTGTTTAGTTCTTTTTTCGTAACAGATTTAATGTTTAGTATAGAGCTTAGAAAGAATACGCAGTGTGAGATAGGCAAGAAGTAAGGCATGTAGCAACATCAGCACGGCAAAGGGCACTCCTTTAAAGGCAAGGAAGGGCAAAAATATTTTAAGTCAAGTGATAGCGATTGCTGTATGAGTCGTACGACTTTTGAATCAAGCACGGGCAACGCCGGGCCATGCTGCTAGTTCATTAATAATATAGCATTAGCGAACTGTATAATTCATCAATAATATAACACTATAGAAATGTATAATATAACTTTAACTAAATCATATGAAGAAATGTCTTCTCTTCAAAGTGATTGTGGCTAGTAAATCAAATGTGAAGAATTACTTGTTAGCACGGCTTGGATTTCTATTAGAGAAATGTACCATTCATCAGGAGATAAAGGGAATTAACTATGCTGATCCAGTTTAACACTTTATATAGAAATGGTTGATCTTACAGGCATTGGTGAAATTAATTATTCTCCATAGTACTTAATTAGTGATGAACTATATGACTATTCTCTGACATTTGAATAAAACATCATATCACGTCGTCTCCTGGTAGTATATAGTAAATTGGGGGATAGTATGAAAAGTATTCACATACAAGTCCCAACTTTTAACTTTATTATAAGTATTTCATCTTCCCTCCATCACCGGTGCGAAAGGAGATGTGGATGAAATTTAACAAATAAATTCCTCAAATATTACAAGTTCTGAAATTGATAGGAAGCATAACAAAGAATCAGATTATTTACTTCCCTTATTCTATGCTGACTCAAAATAAAAGGTCGAAAAAGAAATCACACAATAAGTAAGAATAAATTAACCTTTTCGCTAACCCCGGATTTATGAGTTTAAAAAAATTTAGATTGTTCGGAAAATAATGTCAGATTTTAGAATCAATATTTATTCTTGAATTAATGTAGCCAATCAGTGTTTGAATCAGTCGAAATAGGCACATTTCTGTCATCGAATTACAAGATTATTATGCCTTTACGAACAATGAAACTACATAGACCTCAAAACTAAACATGTATAGACATTCAACTATAGAACAACTATAGAAAGAGACAATGATAAATGTGAGACAGAAGTTTGAAGGAACGTAGGTATAGCGAAAGATGTCTTCTTGAAACTAAACAAACTATTAAGATAGAGAAAGTAGGAAAGGCTTTTGTAGAGAGACATCTACAATGGACTTATCCTATTTCGCCTAAAGAAATCAGACGACGACAAAGAAATCAATCGGCACAAGAAAAAAATTCTACGCCACAGACTGGAAGACAAGACAACAACATGGGGTCGCCGATAGGGTCTCTGTCACCGTCAGATGAAACGTGGATTCGTTGTTTTGCTGCGCAGCTGAGGACCAAGAAGAAAACAAAGTTGGAGGAGGAGAAAACGAGATAACGGATCTCATTTTGGCTTCGACAGGGCGTGAGGCCATGCCATTAGAAAGATCTCTGGCCTGACGGATTCAAAAGAGGATTTAACGTTGTCAGAAATTTCGAATGTTATAAAAAATGGCCACTCCCCATCACAAAAAGATGGTTATTGCGGAGAGGACAAAGTTTATTATAAGCAAAATAGAGCTTAACGAAATTATAATACAGTCCATACACAATTTACAAGGAGCTTCCAGATTCTATGATTTCGAAGAACTTGTCACGGGAGAAATGACTTTATACGACGAGTTGATACGGTTGATATTAGTAGAAGGTATGTGTGATGTTTCGTATAAACATAAAAAATTAGACTAATTAAAATTGAGTAAAATATCCTTAGACGCATGTGTAAAGGTTTTGCAACAGTTAGAAATAACTAATAAATTCCCTACATCTAAAAGAAATGTCGAAGCATACAGCACATCGAATTATTTTATATGATACAAGTACTGCAATACAGAGCATGAACGGGATAAAAAATGTTCAGCATTAGGACAAATATGCTGGAATTGTGAGAAGAAAAACTATTTCCAGTCCGTTTGCAAATATAAAAAGAAAATAGAAAGGGTGTAAATATTAACCCTCGCCCAGGAAAATACAGAATTATATGCGAATGAGGACATTTTATGTCATTTATTGACTTGTAAAATATTTGCTCTAAATATGGACAATTTCAAAAGATTATTATATATAAAAAAGCAGTTTTATTGAAACAGTCTTTCGCATTATTAGTATATTTATTTGCCGTATTTTTCAGGACTATCCAAAATGTCTTTTTTTTATTGCTCTAAATAACTGTTGTCGGTATATCATTCCTTTTCTTCATCGTAGCCAACAACGGAGATTTTGTCAGCGACAAGCACAGGGTTATTTATGCAGGCGGAGAGAAAAACGACAAAGGAGTAGGATTAATACTAGATAAAACATTTAAGAAATGCGTTTTAGGATACTACCAGCTATCCAAAAGAATTCTGGTAGTCAAGCTGAAAGGAAAGCCTTTCAACATAGCTATCATAACAACACAAAGTAAAGAAGAGGAAATGGAATCTTTTTACTTCATGCTAAACAGTGGCAAGGCTCTTTGCAAATCACAAGAGGTCATCATTATCATGGGAGACCTAAACGCCAAATTATGGACGGAGAGGGAAGGAGATATAGCAGGAAGATTCGGACAAGGAACCAGCAACGAACGTGGAGAAAAATATATTCAATGGCCAGATAATAGCAAACACGTGGTCAAGAACATCCGTATATGTATATGTCATACAATGATATAAAGTGAAAAGTGCCAGAGAAAAAAATTAATTTTAAACTGTATAATGTTTCCTATGCAAGTGGTTACTGGGGGTGATGTCATCCTAATCCCAATGAATTTCATGGAACCAATGGGCAAACCTAAATTAAAGAAAATTTATCTGAACCATTTCGATGTTTTTTTATGAAAATTTTAGGTTCTTTTGAAAGAACTTTTGAGACAAAAAACTGCTTCGAAATTATTCACATTATGGTAGTGAAATGCGAAAAGAATCATGGACACGTGAGAATAGATGACTTAAAGTTGTTACAAGTATATTAGTCAATAGTGTGAAATCTGAAAGAACTGAAATAGAAATACTAAAAGGGTACAAAGTGAGCATTCAATTAAAGGAAATTAGTCGCCCCTCTTACTTTGAATCTAACAGATTGTTCATTCATATTCTACCTTTAATTGTTGCTAAACTAAAAACAATGGTGGAGGAAGGAGTTTTAGAGCATGTTCCTCCCTAGTGGTTGTCATTGGGCTGCACCCATTGTTGTTTTAATAGGTCTATACACAAACTTCGCTACATTATTCTTTTTGATATTTTTAAAAAAGTGAAAAATCAACCTACCCTAAAATACACACACACACACACACACACAGAGACACACACACACACACACACACACATATATATATAAATATATATATATATATATATATATATATATATATATCTGTGTGTGTGTAATAATTTCAGATAGAGTATATCTGTAAAAGAACAATATGAATAAAGAAAAAAGAAATTTATATTAGCCGACGCGTTTCGTCCTCTTTATCAAAGCAAATGTAAGGATTTCATTTTGTGACAAGCCCCAAAATGTTAATTTTTTTCAGAATTTTTACGTATAAAAATTTTCACCTAACCTGATTAATATTTGTAAGCGTTCCTATACCTAAAAATCTTGAAAGACCAATAAAGTTTTTGCCTCCGTATATAAATACTTGTTGCAAAATAAAATCCTCATATTTGCCTTGAAAAAATCCCTCAGAGGACAAAACGCCTTGGCTAAGATAAGTTTCTTTTTGTCTTTCTTCATATATATATATATATATATATATATATATATACACGCCCCCCACACATACATATATATATATATATATATATATATATATATATATATATATATATATCCATTAGAACGCATTTAAACACGCACACAAATTTACCAGACTCCATTAGAAACATACCAGTAGAAAACACAAATCTATTAACCGCATCCACCTGCAAAAAAAGATTAAAAATAATGCAGGCGTTAATAATAAAAAAGAAAAAGTCAACTCTTAACAATATTAACTACGAACAAGGCCACAATTTGCTAACCGTATTCGGAAATTAAAAACACCCCTACCACACACTAAGACATACACATAACGCACACACTCAATTAAGAGAAAAATCGAATCATCCTTGAAATGACTAAAGGTATAGCCGAAAGCGCTCGGGGAAACAAAACATTTGGACAGTTCTTACACACCCTTTGTCCTGTAAAGAAAGCTCTTGTTCGAACACCAGAAAAATTAAATAAAAAGCTCAGTCGTAGTACCTTGTCTGTCGTTTTTAATGAAACATATATATATATATATATATATATATATATATATATATATGATCTGTATCATATTCTCCATTGTTTTTCGCAACACCCTTTAATTGCTAAAGATGTAGGAAAAATGATCCATTCTTTGTACCGCTGCAAGGATGTTAGTCAATAGTGTGAAATCTGAAAGAACTGATATAGAAATGCTAAAAGGGTACAAAGCGAGAATTCAGCTGAAGGAAAATAGTCATTCCTCTTACTTTGAATCTCACAGACTGCTCATTTACATTGTTGCTAAACTAAAACTAATGTTGGAGCAAGGAGTCTTAGAGGATGTTCCGCCCTAGTGGTAGTAATTGGGACTCACCCTTTGTTGTTTTACGAAAATCGGATGGAGATTTAAGGCTATGTGGGATTTACAAAAGGAATAAAAACTGCAAAGTGCTACACATATAGAAAATTGTGGAGAGCCATGACCCTGAAGGGACGCGGCACATAAAAAATGATGGATCATCTTATGCTCCCATCCAGAAGGCTGTCTATGAAATTTATAGAAGGAAAAGCATAAGATAATTCACTGCAGATCATTTTAAGGATTTTTGTTTTTTAGTTTTCTCGTTAAATAAATACCGATGGTCGTTGATTTGGTGACAGAAAAATAGAACGTCATGTTTGAACAATTTGTTGAAACTCCCGCTTTTTTTCTCTCTACCTGAATGGCTTTATGGTCACAAAGTTTGAGAACTCGACGAGAGATTTCTCTTGATATTTTGAATGTTATTGAACTCGTCCAAGAAAGCACTTGACGCAGGAAAGACATTTCTATAGTAAACATCACTACTCAATTCATTTCTGTCAATAACGGAAATCGATGTCTTAAATAAATACAAGACTTATTGCTTGGACCACATTTCATTGTATAATTAAATGAAAATATTATATCCATTTACTTCACTGAGAGAGAACTTCCGAGTAAGGATATTTTATGTCATTTATTGATTTGAAAAATATTTGCTCTAAATATGGACACTTACATTTTTTCTCAAATAATTATTTTGTATAAATAATAGTGCAGTTTTATTGAAATAGTCTTCTCATATATTCATTTGCCGTGTGCGATCATGACTGTTCAAATCTTCTTTTTATTGCTCTACGTGATTGTTTTCCTTATATCATTTCTTTTCTCCATCGTAGCCATTGTCCTGCTATCAATTCGCCCAAACTAGTTAAATAAGTTATTCACTGTTTTCTTCTTTTCAAACGCATAGCGAGTTTTAAGTTCTGCAAATTATTCTTATTATGTGTCTCAAATGTCTTATCTGCCTCTTTCTGATTTTTAACAGTGCTTTTTAGCAACTATTCTCCTTAAATCCTTCTTTACTTCAAAAATAGTCCGTTCACAATTTTACCAGATAGAACCACGTCTTTGTCTCTTTTACCTCTGTGAATATCAGTTCTCTTACCTCTGAGAATACCAAGTGTTTTTTACCCCTGCGATTATCAACTCTCTTTTACCTCTGCGAATATCAAGTCTTTTACTTTGGCGAATATCAGGTCTGTTTTACCTCTGCAAATTTCAAGTCTCTTTTACCTCTGAAATTATCAGGTCTCTTTTATCTTGGCGAATACCAAGTCTCTTTTACATCTCCGAATATCAAGTCTGTTTTACCTCTGCAAATTTCAAGTCTCTTTTACCTGCGCGAATATCACTTTTAGCACTGCAAATTATCCAACATTCATTTGTTTCAAATGATATTCTTCGACCCAGGGACACTTTATTCTGTTTCTGAAAACTATGTTTCGCTATTTCTATGTATCTTCTGTATATATATATATATATATATATATATATATATATATATATATATATATATATATTATGTATATTTAGTCAGCAACTTTTCATTGATGCATGTTTCATTAAATAATATAGACAAATTTTATCTATTTATTTTAACACAGCTATACTTAAACATATAAACAAAAACTAAAAATTCTTGAAGCTATATACATAAAACAGTTGAAACCTAACCTGAACAAAATAAACTACGGAATATCCACAAATATTCTTAAATGCCTATAATTTATAACAGAAGCCATTGGTTTATACCAATGGCTTCCCATACTTAATACTTCTCGTTTTCACTCTCGCGTGGTCATTTGTGACGTCACGAGCTGCGATGCGATTTTCGCTTCCGCGTCTCGTATACACGAATTTGTCGTTGCTTTGAAATTTTTCATGCAACAAAAACAGACTACCATTATTGTTTCGTCCGTGTGTTGTTTAATATATTGAAATGTAATTGTCATATTTGATAATGGCTTATTTAAGCCGAAATCTTAGATAGGATTAAAACGTGTATCAGCATGGTGATTTCCTTTCGTCTTTCAATGATAATGTTATTAAGATTATCAGACAATATGAAAGGAACTTAAAATAGACAAAACTTGTCTATATTATTTAATGAAACATGCATCAATATATATATATATATATATATATATATATATATATGAAAGTGAACATAGAAGTCAACACTTAGAGGCGACAGTCTGTTTCATACTAGATGCAATCGTCAGGTTGCCTGACGATTGCATCTAGCATGAAACAGACTGTCGCCTCTAAGTGTTGACTTCTATGTTCATTTTTATATTTACACACGCTCTATCTCTGATATTGAGCACTTTATCCCATAAATATAGCACACTTTAAGACTATATTTCTTCATATATATATATACATATATATATATATATATATATATATATATATATATATATGTTTCATTAAATAATATAGATAAGTGTTGTCTATATATTTTATGTAAGTTCTTTTCATATCGTCTGATAAGCTTAATAACATTATCATTAAACAATGAAAGAAAATCACAATATTGATACATATTTTTTAATCCAATCTAAGCTTTCGGCTTGCATAAGCCATTATCGAAGATGACAATTACACAATATATTAAGCAATACACGAACAAGAAATTGATGATAGTCTGTTTTTGTTTACATGGTGATTTCCAAGCAACAATAAACACGTGCATATAAGACGCTGAAAGCGAAAATCGCACCACAGCTCATGACGTCACACATGACCACGCGAGAGTGAATCCGATGAGTATTGAGTATGGAAAGCCGTTGGTATGAACCAATGGCTTCTCTTACTATATATATATATATATATATATATATATATATATATATATATATATATATATTCGTGTATTTAGGCAGAATCCTTCTTTCATGCACATGTCATTGAATATAACAGACTGTTCTTTTTATCCCTAATAATAATAATAATGGAAACCTTATTAATAAAAACAAAGAATTAAGGATTTAATTTTTAGAAAGGAAATATTTTGAAAGAACTCTGTGGCGTATTTTTAAATTCAGTATTTATGAATGCGTTTTTGAGAAAATTTTATCATTTCAGAGGACAACATTTTTATATCGAAATTGTAGTTTCAAATATTTCTGTGTATAACTAATACATTATAGTAATTATAAATTATTATGCAGACAATCAATCATCCAATGCATCAGTTATACATAATACTAATAATTGGCCACTCGATATCGAGGACACCCGTTGCAATGCACAGCTAGCTAGCGCATATTGCAACATTTGCACAGGCATTTTTGCAATTTCCCACCTGGGAAATGCCCACAGAGCCCACCTGCAGTTTATACTGTTATTGGCGTGTGCAGAGCCAATTAACAGTTTTAGAGCGTTGGTGCGAACCCAGCGTGATCATAAATGAACAAGGCTGGCCACCTCAACTCGCAATCACGGTGTTTTGTGATATCGTGCTAGCTTTGGCCAACGAGGTCTTCCACACAGTTTCCTCTCCCAAATTCCCTCACATGGTTTTGGTGGACCCGTGGCTATGGAACAGACACTTGCCAAAGGTGCCCTGCGCTTGGAGTCCGATAGCTGCTGAAATTAATTCCAGCCAGGATTCGAACTCGGTGCCTCGTGATTCTAAAGCAACGCCTTAGACCACTCAGCCACACAGCTACAATTGCGTACAGTACCAGGTGTTCCCAAGCGGTCCCCCATCTAAGTACTGACCTGGCTCTACGATACTTAACTTCGGTGATATATATATATATATATATATATATATATATATATATATATATATATATATATATATATATATACTGACCGTTACGTAATATAATTTTAATAAAAATGTCGTGTTAACACAATTTTAGTGTAATCCATATATTATACGTTGGTTATCATTTTTTATTTAAAAACATATTTTGCATTTAAAATAAACGTTTGTTTTTTTAATTTATATATATATATATATATGTTATGTATCCTTACCTATAACTACAAAATGAACTCTTCCTAACACTTTGTATACTACGCCTCACTAGAGTGAGGGTCGAGTCGAGCCGATAGTAGCTCACTCCAAACCAGACTGACAGTCATACTAACACCTTCCACAGCTTGTATTATTAGTCCGTTATAGAGAGTGAAAGAGAATGGGGAAGATATTAGGGAGAGGAAATGAGGAAAGGTCAATAAAGGAACAGGGTTCAGATAGAAGATGGCCATTAACGTTGCATTTAGATTCTTGAAGAATTTAGGTTGCAGGGAATCAAGTAATGAGAAGGGCAATGTGTAGTGATTCGGTTGTGTAAGCTGCCGGAAAAGACTGCATGACAGCAAGAATATCAACAAGTACAATCGCGACCGCTTCAAGTACACATGACCCAGTGGATAAAGACGTTGGTTAGATCCAGTAATTGAATCCAAAGAGTTGTGAGTTCAATTCCAGGCCACAGCAGTAGCGATTAACTTTTCATTCGGATTGTCATGAACACATTGCCTGTCACTTTAGGAAGTGACACTTGAAATTTCTGTGGTACAAAAGTTTTCCTGAATTTTTTCACAGATTTTTAATTGATGCTTGGAGTACTCTACCCATACATATATATATATATATATATATATATATATATATATATATATATATATATGGTATAAAATGACAATTGGAAAAATCTTAGATCTTGCCGACGCGTTTCGTCTTCCGACTTTTTCAAGGTAAAAATGAAATCGAAATATCTCTGTTGTTATAGTTGTTACAGTTACATTAAAACCCAAATTTAAAAACATAGACGCTTCTGTCCAACCCTTTTTTTTTGTTAATGTAAATTACATTTATGGTTATAGATTTTTTTTTTTTCGAGATATTTCGATTTCATTTTTGCCTTGAAAAAGTCGGAAGACGAAACGCCTCGGCAAGATCTAAGATTTTTCCAATTGTCATTTTATACCAATATGTCTTGTCCACAGAGTTGATCTGGGAATTTAACTATATATATATATATATATATATATATATATATATATATATATATATATATATATATATATATAAAGCATTCAACCCCAAGGAAGGTGGGAAGCCACTAACACGCAAGGGGTTACAGAGTTGGAGCGAGAACAAAGAGGAGTGATAGAGGAAAGGATGAAGAGACGGTTAGGCGATAGATCAGGGCATCTGGAGACGTCGATTGACGTTACATTTGAATAGTTGGACATTATAGCTATCAGGAAAACAAGAAATGGGGGGGCACAGGTGAGAAGTGCGAGACGTGAAGCTATTGGAGTAGAAGAGACGGCTACATTTAACAATTTCGACAGTGAAAGGGTGAGAGCGAGATGCCAGTCTAGTTGAACGCTTAAATTCATGAAGTCTGGGAACCAGTGAAAGCAGCTCATCAGAGCAGTTACCGTGAAAGTATTTGTAAAAAAGACAGAGGGAAGCAACGGCACATCTGTGAGAGAGCAACTGCAGACGAGATGCCAGATCAGGGCCAATTACATTGCATATCCGTCTTTGGATTTTATCAAGGACCTTGAGATAATTAGAAGGGGCTCCAGACCATATATGGCAGCAATACTCCATGCAAGGGCGAATGTATATATATGTATGCGTTTTTGTATGTACACAAAATGTTATTAATGAGCAGAAATGTTTTCAAATTGCTTTAAATCAATTATTAATTCATTTGTGATTCTTTCGGAAACCAATTATAATCATTTCAATACTTATTCGTTGAAATTTGAAGTCATATATGCAAATTCGCAATGCTGACAACCTATGGTTTCAACTAGCCTTTTCAAGTGTAAAATGATGAGACAGGGCATTGCGCTTAAATTACCATAGAGGAAAGTTCATCAGAATAATTATCATCATACTGCCCCATAATATTGCAGATTATTTGTATCTTATCAAGAATATCTGGAGCAACAGACCAGATGTGGCAGCAATATTCAAGGCAAGGACGAATGGTTGACTCATAGATATGTAAGTTAGATTCTGGCGAGAAGGAAACTTTTCTGGCGGCAAACCTAGAAATTTATTCAATATACTCATTTCTCTCCATGTCAACGGGACACGTTAGTCAGAGAAGGCACAATAAATCTCTCGAATAGAGATTATCACCAGTCATGCAGATAGACGGTAAAAAGTGTTCTCTCAGACGATTAGAAAAGAGCAATTTAGTTTTGGATACGTTAAAACTAACAAGCCATTCCTTGCCTCAGTTAACAACAGATTACAGGTCATTTTCTTTAGATCGGCTCCCAATTAAACCTTATCAAACCGAATAGAATTACTATTAAGACATGTGAATAGTTGTGTCATCAGCATAGATCCCGAGTTTAGAAATGATGACATAGGAAGGTCATTTATGAAAATTAAGAACAACGTAGGTCTAAGGATAGAGCCCTGGGGGACACCTGCATTAATGCAAAAAGATCTAAAAGAGTGGCCATTCAGAATAACTTTCATTACACGGTTTGGTAAGAAAGACTGTATCAGTTAAAAAATTCTTCCAGAAATGTCATAACATTTCATGGCATATTTTTCCTATAAATATTATTAGATATTAATTCAATCTTCCTACATTTAAAAACATCTACCTTCCTTCACCCACACTGTTAGGAATGCAATTATTACATTTGGGTAAAAACAAATATCAAATTATTATTATTATTATTATTATTATTATTATTATTATTATTCAGAATGTTGCTGAACATGTCTCTCTCCAATATTGTCTTTTCACTATATCTGTTCTGCCAACCATATACACAAGCGCATTAGGCAAGTTATTTTCTGCTTTCTTCTGTACCTCTTTGGCCCGTTTCCAATGCTGCAGTCATTGTAATATAGCCAGAAATGAAATACAACATTTGCACAATTAATTGGGGACTTTAGATGGCTAATTCAATCTTCCTACATTTAAAAACATACCTTCCCTCACCCACACTGTTAGGGACGCAGCTATTACATTTCGGTAAAAACAAATATCCATATATACATTTACTTCCTTCCAGAATCTATTTCTATCTCTCATATGTACCAAAAACTTTTACACTTGACCTCTTGAAAATTCAAATTATCCTTCTGTATTATTATATTTCATTATATAAAAATTTATTTTGTATTCATCAATGCCAGAAGGCACAATGAATTGCTTATCAGCCATACTGATGGAAGGTAAAAAAAAATAACGGTTCTCTTTGACAATGAAAAAACAGTAGTTTTTTTTTGGAGGCATTAAAATTAACAAGCCTGTCCTTGCCCTATTTAACAACAGATTGTTGGCCATTTTTGAGATCAGCCAATTTGACCTTATCGAATTGATCAGACTTATTAAGTCAGGAGTAAATAGTTTTATCATCAGCATAGATACCAAACTGAGAATTGATGATATCAGAAAGGTCATTTTTGAAAATTAGGAACAACGTAGGTCCAAGGATAGAGTCCTGAGGGACACTTGCATTAATGCAAAAAGATCTAGAAGAGTGGCCATTCAAGACAACTTACATTCCACGATTTGATAAGAAAGACTGTATCAGTTCAAACATTCTTCCAGAAATGCCATAACATTTCAACTTGTGAAGACCGGTATGTCAAACCCTGTAAAATGCCTTCAAGAGATTCAAAAGCAAAATCCCCGACAATTCACCATTCTTATCTAAAGCCTCTACTAGTTTGACAAAAACAGGTAGAAGGTAAATAGTCCGATAGTTCGAAGGGTCAGACAGTTCACCTGCGTTCTTTAAGACTGGGAATGCAGAAGAGGATTTCCAACAAGAAGCAGGAAGGCATTAATTGTAAGTTTAGAGAGAAAGGGAGCTAGTTCAGGAGCGCGTTTCCTAATTTGACTATTGCAGATATAACAACTAGTCCACATGCTTTGTGAGGATCCAGTTTAGAAATGATAGCAGAAGCCATGAATAGAGTTATATACGCATCACGTGTTATGCCGGTGGGGAAATGACTGAAGCCGAGATGCCAGGTCAGGACGAATAATACAGCATATATTCTTTGTATTTTATCAAGAATCTCTAAATACATGGCATAAGAACCAGGTCAGACGAAATTCTTTAAATAAATGGGCTAATGTTTCCTCGTTACCATTTTCTTATCAGAAACATTAAATTAATATTTTCCCTACTTCATTTCTCTTGAGTCTGAATTGAAACTCATGCAAAAGGACAGTCAGGTTTGCTCTACAGACTGGATATACGTAAAGAGTGAACAAAAAATTCGAATCATCTGAAAAATATATGATACCCATATCTACACTGCCATATCTACACTACCCAATGATACACCATGGTCGTTCAAAATGTTCTAAGCCTCACACAGAAAGAGTTGGAGATACAAGACCGTTTTTTCACTATTCCCACATGACATTAATGCATTTGGTCCAACGATGCTTAGGCATAGCAATCCCATCACGGAAAAAAATGGCTTCCTGGTTCACCAAAAACTGCTCCACAGAAACATATACTCATCATTTTTCCAAAATGGCGACCACGCATGTAGGATTTGAGTTTAGGAAACAGGAAGAATTTAGTTGGAGATGATTTCCAGCAAGAAGCAGCAAGGCATTTATTGAAAATTTAGAGAGAAATCTAATTAGTTCAGGAGCACGTTTCGTAAGGACTATTGCAGGGATAAAATCAAGTTCACATGCTTTGTGAGGATCCAGTTTAGAAATGATAGCAGAAGACATGGATAGAGTTATATACGTATCACGTGAAGGCGGCGGAAAATCCTGGTGAGTAAGGGAGGTGGAGTAGCAATTCAAAACGACATTTGGCTGCTTCAGCTACTGCAACCTGAGCAGTGTGAACGGGCGCATTATTCTGGAGAAAGAGCACACCTGCCCTTAGCTTCTCTCTGTGTTTCGATTTGATTTATTTCCCTTCAGTTGACTTAATTTTGATGTATAGTACTGTCCATTAATAGTTTTCCCCTTTTCCAGTTAATCTATCATAGCTACGCCTTGAGAATCCCCCAAAACAAAAGTCATAATCTTGTCAACAGACTTGCTTGAACTTCTTCGACGGTGGAGAGCCAGAGTTTTTTTTCCACTTTTTTCCCCAGGAAGCGAGTCAAAAGTGTCCTGGAAATATCAACCTTTTTCACCTTCTGCTCTGGTGTAAGCATTCTTGGGATTCGTCTTGCAGACAGCTTGCTCACCACCAAGATCTCAGTTAAAACAATAAGGGCCGAACCAGAACTATTGCCTATGGACTTAGTTATCTGTTGGACAGGAAAAAGACAGTAAAAGGGTCATTCTCTGTGTTGCTTCCTCGCCGATTGAATTGCGCATCCCACTTATTGAAAGTTGGATAGGAAGCGCTCACCAAGTGTCTATACCATATGTTCATGGATTGCTTTGAGTGTCATAGCAATTCTTTTACATATACATTATGACTGCTCGGGGCTCTGTTTTGTCCATTTTTGATTTATCTCACACCTCTCATCTTTGAATGGGCCTCACTTGCACAGAACGCATGGCAGAAACCTGAATTGTTCTTCCTAGTTTGATATAAAGTTGTAGTATGTTGCCACAACAAAATGTTCAATTTTGACTCTTCTTATTGAGTTTTAGTTCGTATAAAGCATCTTTATGCGGATTAGTGTTTCTATTGATATATTCAATGTCGAAATCAAAGGTCATGAGGTTTATGGTCCATCTTAAAATTCTAGAAGATCTGATGTTAGGTAACCTGAGGTTAGAAATAACCTCTAATGGTGTATAGTCAAATGTAAACAGAAACTTCCTTCCTAATACAAATTGACGATCTCTGCCTGTGCTCTATTTGAGAGATAACTGTTTTTTCGATGGTTTTGATAGTCGCCTGATGCTAACCTTCTAGAAAGGTCCATTATTGAATGAGGTACCTGCGATAAAATCGCTAATACGGCACGCTCACTTGAACCCGTAGAAAAACTCACTTCATTTTTAGGATCAATAATCGGAGCTTTCTTTAAATTTTCAAAGACTATATTCTACTACTGAGTTCATTTAAATTCGCCGTTATTTTTTCTTAACACAGCAAAATTTTCTAGCAATTCACTGTACTTTGGGAAATATCAGCTATAAAAATTAGCCAAACCTAAGAAAAGATTCCGATTCATTTTTACTTTGGAGTGTAAAATGCTTTGCTATATTTTTATCAAAATTGTTTTTGTTATAATTATGGATTTGTCTGAATAGATATCTTGAAAGTGGATACAAGCAAATTAATCAACAATGTGAAGTTGGAAAGTACTGATCCGGAGATGCTAAAAGAGTGCAAAGTGAACCTACTATTAAAGAGAATAGGCACCAGCTCCGAGATTCGAAGACTGCCAATTCCCATACTAACATAAGTAGTTGTAAACTGAAAACGAGGGCGGACAAAAGAATTTTAGAACTTGTCCCTCTCCACCACGTGATAGTAATTGGGCCTCACCCATTTCTATTTTAAGTAAACCGGATGGAGAATTAAGGATATGTGGGAACTAAAAGATAGGAGTCAATTGCAAAATATTGTCAGATTCGTTCCCTATTCATAACATTGAAATAGCTAATATTGTAACTAGTAATTGTGCCAAGCACATTTCTATTTTACGAAAACTGGATGGAGACTTAAGGATATGTGGGAACTAAAAGATAGGAGTCAATTGCCAAATATTGTCAGATTCGTTTCCTATTCCTAATATTGAAATAGCTAATATTGTAACTAGTAATTGTGCCGAGCACATTTCTATTTTACGTTAACCGGATGGAGTATTAAGGATATGTGGGAACTAAAAGATAGGAGTCAATTGCAAAATATTGTCAGATTCATTCCCTTTTCATAACATTGAAATAGCTAATATTGTAACTAGTAATTGTGCCAAGCACATTTCTATTTTACGAAAACTGGATGGAGACTTAAGGATATGTGGGAACTAAAAGATAGGAGTCAATTGCCAAATATTGTCAGATTCGTTCCCTATTCCTAACATTGAAATATCTAATATTGTAACTAGTAATTGTGCCGAGCACATATCTATTTTACGTAAACCGGATGGAGAATTAAGGATATGTGGGGACTAAAAGATAGGAGTCAATTGCCAAATATTGTCAGATTTGTTCCCTATTCCTAACATTGAAATAGCTAATATTTTAACTAGTAATTGTGCCGAGCACATTTCTATTTTACGTAAACCGGATGGAGACTTAAGGATATGCGAGAACTAAAAGATAAGAGTCAATTGCCAAATAATGTCAGATTCGTTCCCTATTCCTAACATTGAAATAGCTAAAATTGTAATTAATAATTGTGCATCGCACATTTCTATTTTACGTAAACCGGATGGAGACTTAAGGATATGTGCGGACTAAAAGATAGAAGTCACAAATTTATATTTTACGAAAATCGGATGGAGACATATGGATAAGTGGGGACTAAAGGATAGGAGTCAATTGCAAAATATTGTCAGATTCGTTCCCTATTCGTAACATTGAAAAAGCTAAAATTGTAATTAGTAATTGTGACTCGCACATTACTATTTTACGTTAACCGGATGGAGAAGTAAGGATATGTGGGAACTAAAAGATAGGAGTCAATTGCAAAATATTGTCAGATTCATTCCCTATTCATAACATTGAAATAGCTAATATTGTAACTAGTAATTGTGCCAAGCACATTTCTATTTTACGAAAACTGGATGGAGACTTAAGGATATGTGGGAACTAAAAGATAGGAGTCAATTGCCAAATATTGTCAGATTCGTTTCCTATTCCTAATATTGAAATAGCTAATATTGTAACTAGTAATTGTGCCGAGCACATTTCTATTTTACGTTAACCGGATGGAGTATTAAGGATATGTGGGAACTAAAAGATAGGAGTCAATTGCAAAATATTGTCAGATTCATTCCCTTTTCATAACATTGAAATAGCTAATATTGTAACTAGTAATTGTGCCAAGCACATTTCTATTTTACGAAAACTGGATGGAGACTTAAGGATATGTGGGAACTAAAAGATAGGAGTCAATTGCCAAATATTGTCAGATTCGTTCCCTATTCCTAACATTGAAATATCTAATATTGTAACTAGTAATTGTGCCGAGCACATATCTATTTTACGTAAACCGGATGGAGAATTAAGGATATGTGGGGACTAAAAGATAGGAGTCAATTGCCAAATATTGTCAGATTTGTTCCCTATTCCTAACATTGAAATAGCTAATATTTTAACTAGTAATTGTGCCGAGCACATTTCTATTTTACGTAAACCGGATGGAGACTTAAGGATATGCGAGAACTAAAAGATAAGAGTCAATTGCCAAATAATGTCAGATTCGTTCCCTATTCCTAACATTGAAATAGCTAAAATTGTAATTAATAATTGTGCATCTCACATTTCTATTTTACGTAAACCGGATGGAGACTTAAGGATATGTGCGGACTAAAAGATAGAAGTCACAAATTTATATTTTACGAAAATCGGATGGAGACATATGGATAAGTGGGGACTAAAGGATAGGAGTCAATTGCAAAATATTGTCAGATTCGTTCCCTATTCGTAACATTGAAAAAGCTAAAATTGTAATTAGTAATTGTGACTCGCACATTACTATTTTACGTTAACCGGATGGAGAAGTAAGGATATGTGGGAACTAAAAGATAGGAGTCAATTGCCAAATATTGTTAGATTTGTTCCCTATTCCTACCATTGAAATAGCTAATATTGTAACTAGTAATTGTGCCGAGTACATTTCTATTTTACGAAAACTGGATGGAGATTTAAGGATATGCGAGAACTAAAAGATAGGAGTCAATTGCCAAATATTGTCAGAATCGTTCCCTATTCCTAAGATTGAAATAGCTAATATTGTAACTAGTAATTGTGCCGAGCACATTTCTATTTTACGTAAACCGGATGGAGACTTAAGGATATGCGAGAACTAAAAGATAAGAGTCAATTGCAAAATATTGTCAGATTCGTTCCCTATTCCTAACATTGAAATAGCTACAATTGTAATTAGTAATTGTGCCAAGCACATTTCTATTTTACGTAAACCGGATGGAGCATTAAGGATATGTGGGGACTAAAAGATAGGAGTCAATTGCAAAATATTGTCAGATTTGTTCCCTATTCCTAACATTCAAATAGCTAATATTGTAACTAGTAATTGTGCCGAGCACATTTCTATTTTACGTAAACCGGATGGAGACTTAAGGATATGTGCGGACTAAAAGATAGCAGTCACAAATTTCAATTTTACGAAAACCGGATGGAGACTTAAGGATATGTGTGGACTAAAAGATAAGAATCAGTTGCAAAATATTGTCAGATTCGTTCCCTATTCCTAACATTGAAATAGCTAATATTGTAACTAGTAATTGTGCCTCACAAATTTCTATTTCACGAAAACCGGATGGAGACTTAAGGATGTGCGGGGACTGAAAGATAGGAGTCAGTTTCCAAATACTGTCAGATTCGTTCCCTATTCCTAACATTGAAATAGCTAATATTGTAATTAGTAATTGTGCCTCGCACATTTCTGTTTTACGTAAACCGGATGGAGACTTAAGGATATGTGGGAACTAAAAGATAGGTGTCAATTGCAAAATATTGTCAGATTCGTTCCCTATTCCTAACATTGAAATAGCTAATTTAACTTTCTATTGGTGTTTTTCCTTTAGGTCTTTCATGATGCTGTTTAAATTCACCACCTTTTTTATTTTTATTTTAAATTTTCATTTTTTTCAACTCACTGTCATTGTTGCTGACGTATCCAATGATATTTTAGTCATTTTTAATCATTCAAAAATGTACTTAATATGAAAAAAATGTGAAAAAAACTACTATACAGGGGAGAGTACAATGAAAGATAAAATAAAAAATTTCTCGCACACGTTGTCGAGATATGACGGTTTAATGTAGATAGCATAAGCACGTGAATCCGCACCCGGCAAAAATTGCCCAGTCTCTGCAACCGATGGTCGCACTGGATTTAGTATTACGACCGACCCTTCCTCAATAGTGCAGGGAATGACGTACTGCTACGGCTAACGAATCGCCGGAACTAGGCAGATCTCATTTCTATTTTTGAACAAAAGCAAAAACATAATTTCAGGGTTAAAAAATAGTAAATGACATTTCTGTATTTAGGTGGAGACGTTAGAAATATAGACTTGAAGCAGTTTTTAGCGGGAACCAGAAAACCAATCCTGAACAGAAAACAAGGGATAAACCTATACATCTTTTCAAAAGACTGGACAGAAATTCGAACCGGACGATGAGCGAACTTGTCTAATCAGCAACACTATATTATTGTATTGTCTTCTACTCTGTGACGTAGAAGTTCTCTCCCTTTGCTGAGTAACGACTGACATATTAGTAGTCGGTCGGCTCTATGAAAAGTAGGTCAAGTTCATTTTGCCTATGTCATTACACAATCATTATCTGAAATTTTTAATTAAAGTCAACTAAAGGATTTTTATAACTTTTCAAAAATATTTTCACCAAAAAGTGAATGAAGCCACTAGGACCCAAGGGGTTACTGAGTGTGAAAGAATATGAAGAAAAAAAAAATATTATTTAGGAGAGAGTACAATAAACGATAAAATAAAAATTTACTCGCACACAGTATCGAGATGTGACAGTTTAATGTGTGTAGAACGTGAATCTGGACCCGGGAAAAATTGCCCAGTCTCTGCAACCGATGCCCGCACTGGATTTAGTATTACGACCGACCCTTCCTCAATAATGCAGGGAGGGACACACTGCTATGGCTAACGAATCCCCGGGACTCGCAGCTCTCATTTCTATTAATTTTGCGCAAAGGCAAGACACAATTTGAAGGATGAAAAATAGTAAATGACATTTCAGTATTTAGGTGGAGACGTTCGAAATATAGACTTGAAGCAGTCAGGAGAAGGAACCGGAAAACCAGTCTTAAGCAGTAATCAAGGGATAAACCTATACTTTTGTTAAAAAGATAGGAGAGGAGTGTGAACTGGACGATGGCGAATCTGTATACTCCTACAGGGGAAAAAAATAGTAAATAGCATTTGAGAGTTTGCTTCAATAATTTTTATTACAAGAGCTGACAAATCGAAGATAGGTTTCATTTGATATTTCGAATTTGGTGAACATGTCTAAACAAGAACTTGACGTTTCAAAAATTAGTAATCATTAATGTTCAGTACATTTCTGTTTCAATAAGGGATTTAAATCTATGAAAGGAATACAAGCATTGTTAACTGGAAGTCGGTTCGATATAGTAACAGATGAAAGTATCTTGCCAAGTTAATCCGATTCATGCATCGACGCTGGAGTGAACATTTGTGTAAGTGTCCTTTTAATTCTCTCGCTTATTTGTAGACTTTTTACTGAAAATATCAAATCATACAAGTTTTTTAAATGTCATTTTATGTAAATATTATTGGAGTGTAATATAAATACTGAAAATGCATTACTTCTACATTCTTACTTTTTTATGTTTTGCCCTTCCCGGACATGGAGGATCATAGTTCTCCACACCTTCCTGTTTTTTGTTGTCGTAGGTAACTCTGTCACTTTTCTTTTTCTTTTTGTCTATGTTGTCATCGTGCAGTCATCCATTCATTCAAAAACGTTAAATCAAATATTCGACATTTCCTTTTGCTTCTATTGCCTTAAATATGCCACGTGAATGTTTAATTCTCCAAGCCTTCTTTCCTCATTATGTGTCCCAAATATTTTAGTTGTTTCATTTTATTCTTAGAATCAGTTTTACCGAAAGCTTCCCCATTCGTTACATGTCTGTTCATGGTATTCTCAACATTTGACTGTAGACCCACATCTTTGTCAGTTCAAGTCAATTCAACATCTGTAAAAAATTATTCAAGATTCACTAACATATAGGTTTGATATTACACATCAGTTCAACATGTTTTCTTTGTTTTTTAATGACATTTTCCGATTCGTTAATACTTTACTTTGTTTCTTTTTTCTGAAAAGCATATTTCGCTATTTCTATTCTCCTCCACATTTCGTCGTCTGTGTCACACATTTTGTCTTCTGTGTCACTCATTCTGTCCCCTGTTACAACCCTACCAAGCACCTTCTTGATTTTAACGTCCCGGACACGTAATTTTCATCATGCGCCATGTTTTCCTGAAAGCAATGCAAATCAGCTTACAGTTAACAGTTATTTCTTCATACTCTCCTCTGATATCTTGTCTATTCATCCTTTCAGTTTTTTTTTTCTGAATCTATCATCATCTCAGTGTCATCAGCGTACCTTATATTGTTCGGGTTATGACCGCCGATAATATACCCTGAATGTTCTTGTCTTCTGTCACAACTCTAAATAGACAACGCATCATTTGCAGCATGATCCATTTTCATCTGAAGCCAATACTTTCTGTCCTCTGACAGTTAACAGTTAGTCCTTTCTTCTTACTCTCCTCTGATATCTTGTGTATTAATCCTTTCAGTTTTCTTTCTGAATCTACCATCATCACAGTGTCATAAGCGTACCTTATTTTGTTTGGATTATGACTGCCGATAATAAGTCCTGGAGTGACATTTCCCTCTTAGAATCGTATTGCTGTACAGCTGAAAGAAATCCAGTAAGAAAGCACACCATTGTCACACTCCTTTTTCTATTTTTGTGTATTTAACTCAACTTGTTCGCCATCTGCACGCAATCTCTTTGTTCCCAGTAAATTCTACGTATTATAGGGATATCGTTATCCATAATATTTCAAAATATTGACGTCACTTATCAAATGATTCTGTTTAATCTATAAAACATAAGTAAATATCTTTCTGCATTTGTACTGTTCGATCTGCTGTCATTCAGAACATGGATATCGTATTTTCTGTCCCATTGTCTTGAACAAAGACTAGAATTAAACAATTTCCATCGTTAATAATACTTATAAATTTTATGAGAGAAAGCTGCACACACAGATAGACAGACACACGCACACACACACACACACGTATATATGAGATAACGATATATATTTTTAGATATCAGGAAGGAAAAATGTAATGCAAAGTAGAAAAGTATACACACATAATATACACACACACACACACACACAAACAGACAGACACACACAGACACACACACACACACACACACACACACACATATATATATATATATATATATATATATATATATATATATATGTGTGTGAATGTATTGCTGGTAAGTTTTCTTGGTCTGGCCATTACAAAAATTGATTGTGGAATCTCTAATTTGATAATTTTTCACCAGCTGTCGTGTATATATATATATATATATATATATATATATATATATATATATATATATATATATTATACATGTTTCATTAAATAATATAGACAAGTGTTGTCTATTTATTTTATGTAAATTCTTTTCATATCGTCTGATATCATTAAACGAAGAAATAAAATCACAATATTGATACATATTTTTAATCCAATCTAAGCTTTTGAATGAAACATGTATTAATGAAAGAATGCTGCCTAAATACATACAATTTAATATATATATATATATATGTGTGTGTGTGTGTGTTTGTGTGAGTGTAATTATGTGGATACTGCATATTAGCAATGGTATATGTGTGCGTTAGCGTGCACACACAGATAAGCGAGTAAATATTTACTTAATATAAAGTGTAAACAAAAGAGTGCTCAAAGTGGTTACACAGAGCTAAGAAGCATATATTAATAAATAAATATATATATACATACGTTCGAAGTGCAACTTAAAGTTTCGTTATTCTATTCATTTATAGTTAGACCAACTACGAAATCCAAATAAACGTAACGTCGAACAAACTCTAGCATATGTGCCAACATACAACAAGAACAATCCAGAATTATTCACAGAAATTACAAAAAAATCTAGGCCTACTTAGAAAGAATAATAAACTGAAAAATATACTAAAAACAACCAAAATAATTAACGCAATCGCCAATGTAAAAACCGAAAACACATTAACCACATCCAAATTTAACCAGCACACAATACAGGGAGTCATAAAATGCAACAAAAAAGGATGTGCTGTTTGTGACATCATTATAGAAAGAAACTCCTACACTCTTGAAAACCCCAAAATGACACTCATAATAAATAAAAACTGCAACTCCAAAAATGTGATTTATGCACTCAAATGCACAAAATACAAGAAGTCATATATAGGTATCAGCCAACAACTAAACAACAGGGTTTCCCAACACAAAAGCAACAGAAAATTACCACACAACAGAAAACTCTTTGTATCACAACACATCTATAAATGTAACCAGGGTGAATTTAAAATTATGCCAATATATCAAACAGACAATTATTCTTAAATACAAATACAAGAAATTTATAATCAAATTTAAACCAGAACTAAATAGATCATAACCCCACACGCAAAAAGAAACACAACATCCACATATAATCGCCAAATACAGGGGTGAAACCACATGCATGCATGCGCACACACTCACACGTGGGTATGTGTGGAGCACGAATATGTATACACATATTGGCAAAAATAATAGACTACTCACACGCACGCGCGCAAACCTACACAACATAGGGAGTGTGTGTATGTATGTATATATGTATGTATATGTGTATGTATGTATGTATGTGCGTATATGTATTACACTAATTCCTTATAATAAGACAATATGTATGTATGGATAGGGAATGCGCGTATACATACGCATACTGATATATATATATATATATATATATATATATATATATATATATATACATGCACATATTAGCAAAATTGCTCACACAACATAGGAAGTGTATGTATGTCTGTATGTGCGTGTGTATGTATCTATGTATGTGTGCATATATGTGTATACTAATTCCTTATAATAAGGCAGTATGTAGTATGCAGATTGTAGTTTAAAAGCAGTAAAATCGACCTTGCTAAGCGAACGACCCTCTGTGGCTCAATCGGTTGAGGCACGTCAGGCTAAATGACGGTTCCGTATGGGATACAGGTTCGATTCTTGTCGGAGGACGAATATTTTCTATGAAACTTTTCTCGAACATTCAGGCTGATAAATGTTATTAATACTGTTTATTATAAACAAAACATTTACTTAAATGTTTGTATCTATAAAAAAATGTATATATATATATATATATATATATATATATATATATATATATATATATATATATATATATATATATATATATATACTTCCTCTATGTTTACAAACTTACTCCCCCACTGATAATAATAAAACGGTCTAAAGTCTTCACACCGATCCAAAGTTTAAATCTAAATTCATTTTCATAAGAGGTTTTCAGACATAGCTTTTGCTAATATGATCTGCGCCAGAAAATACGCCGTCCACTAAAACATCTGTCGTAGAGTAATCCCCATTTCTCTGTTTATTTCTCGCACCGCTGATGAAGGACACAGGCGTGCCCGAAAATTCCGGACTTAGAACCTTTATTTCTGTTATGGTGAAACACACCTAGTCTATAGATAATAGACTCTCCCATCTAATATAAGTAGGAGTCAGTGAGGGTCGACGGCGAGTCGAATACTAAAGTAGTCAGCTACCACAACTCGATTACTCTGCGTAATACTTATTATAACAAGTTCCTAACGTTTTTGTACGTTGAAACTATTTAGGACCGAATTTAGTCCAACTACAGTTTCCACTGAGGAAAGTAACTCTACAACACACACACACACACACTCTCTCTCTCTCTCTCTCTCTGTTATGGGGAAACACACCTAGTCTATAGATAAGAGACTCTCCCACCTAATATAAGTAGAAGTCAGTGAGGGTCGAGCGGGAGTCGAATACGAAAGTAGTCAGCTACCACAACTCGATTACTCAGCGTCCGTAAGATAATTTGAGAGGAAGATGCTGTAAACAGCGCCCGTTCGTGGTTATCTGTGCTTTTCAAAAATACATAAGCTACTCGGTATTTACACGCGCACTCCCACGGTGGCAGCATGTGGCACAAGTTAAAGTGAGGAACCCGAGCGGCTCTACATAGGCAAGGGTCAAAAATTAGCTGGATGTGGTAAAATGTGGGGAGCCCAAGCACGTGCACTTAGGCTAAGGCTCCAAATTATCCGGTCCCCGCAACCAATGTTTTGCAAGCGTTGATATTCCAACAACCCTCCTCTTTGTTATAATGAGGGAGGTGCTGTCATAAGGTTGAAATATCCGGGACCAGACATATATTTGCGCTCTGTTCGTAGACAAAGGCACAACTTGAGAGATATAACTGTAACCACCAACACAAAAGTATTATCTGCGGCTAATCGTTATGTTAAGGGTCAGTAAAATGTCAGATGACCACCGACTCTTCTTCCTGTTTTGTGCAATGAGTTTTGAATCCCTGGGACAAGGCATTTCTCATTTATATTTTTTCTTGACCTTTGTCCCAAGATAAAGACACATGTTGAGAATGATAGAATCCTAGTCACCGACGCAAAACGGCCGGTTTTGGCTACTCGGTATTTATTGGCCCCGTCCCCCGCCCGCGTACGGTATCGGAATGTAACAGTTTAATGTGGAGAAGCGAAGCTCGTGAGACTAGACCAGGGAAAAAAATGCCCAGTTCCCGCAACCGAAGGATACGCTGGATTCGGTATGACTATTAACCCTCCTTCCATTGTGGAGTGAGGGGGATACTGCTACAGATAACGGATTCCCGGGACTAGGCCTCTCTTATTTCTATTTTTTAGCGCTCTGTCCAAAGACAAAGACGCATCTTGAGAGACATAAATAGTAAATGAAATTTCAGATTTTAGAAGTATAAATTTTAAATAGACATTAGAAGAAACCGGAAACCCAATCCTAAACAGAAAACAAGGGATAAACCTCTACTCCTGTTCAAAAGACTGGTGAAGAGTGGGAACTGAATGATAGGCGAATCTACAGATGGGGAAAATGGCTTAAACGTTAGAAGTATAGGGTTGAAGTTGTCTTTAGAAGGAACCAGAAAACCATTCCTGAAGAGAAAACAAGTGATAAACCTATACTTCTGTTCAAAAGACAGCAGAGGAGTGTGAACGATGAGCGAACTTGTATACTCCTACAGAGGAAATAAAAAAAATAGTAAATAGCATTTGAGAGTTTGCTTCAATAATTTTGTTACAAGAGCTGACAAATCGAAGATAGGTTTCATTTGATATTTTGAATTTGGTGAACATGTCTAAACAAGAACTTGACGTTTCAAAAATTAGTAATCATTAATATTCAGTAGATTTTTGTTTCAATATGGGATGAAAGGAATACAAGTATTGTTAACTGAAACTCGATTCGTTATATAATCAGAAGAAAGTATCTTGCCAAGTTAATTAAATTTCAACATCGACGCTGGAGAGAACAATTGTGTAAGTGTCATATTTATTCTCTCGCTAATTTGTAGACTATTTACTCAAAATATCAAATCACACAAGATTTTTTAATGTCATTTTATGCAAAGATTATTGGAGTTTAATTTCAATACTGAAAAAGCATTACTTGTACATTCTTTCTTTTTTGTGCCGTGTTCTTCCCGGGCGTTGACGATCGTGGTTCTCCACACCTTCCTGTGTTTTTTTGTTTCTGTAAGTAACACTTGTCACATTTCTTTCACACTTTGTCAATATTGTCATCGTTCAGTCACCGATTCATTCAAAAACGTTAAATTAAATATTCGCCGTTTCATTTCGCTTCTATTACCTTAAATATGCCAAGTGAATGTTTAATTCTCCAAGCCTTCTTTCCTCATTATGTGTCCCAAATATCTTAGCTGTTTGTTTTTCATTCTTAGAATCGGTTCCATTGTAGTTCTTATTCCTCTGAAGACTTCCTCGTTACTCACATAGTCTGTTGATGGCATTCTCAACATTTGACTGTAGAACCACATCTTTTTCAGTTCAAATCACTTCATCATCTGTAAGGAAATTATCCAAGATTCATTGATATATAGATTTGATATTGCATAGAAGTTCAACACTTTTGTCTTTGTTTCTAATGACATTTTCCGATTTGTTAATACTTTGCTTTGTTTCTTTTCCCGAAAAGCATCTTCCTCTATTTCTATTTCCCTCCAGTTTTCTGTGTCACACATTCCGTCTTGCGTGTCACATATTCCATCTTCTGTGTCACATATTCCGTCTTCTGTGTCACACATTCCGTCTTGCGTGTCACATATTCCGTCTTGCGTGTCACATATTCCGTCTTGCGTGTCACATATTCCGTCTTGCGTGTCACATATTCCATCTTCTGTGTCACATATTCCATCTTCTGTGTCACATATTCCGTCTTGCGTGTCACACATTCCGTCTTCTGTGTCACGCATTCCGTCTTGCGTGTCACATATTCCGTCTTCTGTGTCACACATTCCGTCTTCTGTGTCACGCATTCCGTCTTGCGTGTCACATATTCCGTCTTCTGTGTCACACATTCCGCCTTCTGTGTCACACATTCCATCTTCTGTGTCACACATTCCATCTTCTGTGTTCCACATTCGATCTTCTGTCACACATGCCGTCTTTTGTGACACTCATTCTGCCTTCTGTCACAACTCTACCGAGACAAAGTTTCGAACCTGCTTGATTTTAACGTTCGTGACCCATCATTTGCAGCATGATCCATTTTCATCTGAAGCCAATACTTTCTGACCTCTTACAGTTAACAATCCTTTCTTCTTACTCTCCTCTGATATCTTGTCTATTAATCTTTTCAGTTTTCTTTCTGAATCTATCATCATCTCAGTGCCATCAGCGTACCTTATATTGTTTGGGTTATGACCGCCGATAATACCCCTGAATGTTCTTGCCCTCTTAGTATCGTTTGGCTGTACAACTTTAACAAATGTAGGAAGAAAGCACGCCCTTGTCGCACTCCTTTTTCTATTGATTTTTGTATTTACCTAAACTTGTTCGCCATCTGCACGCAATAACTTTGTTCCTCATCTTTGTCGCCATATTTATTACAACGATTCAGCCGTTGTACGCTCCGTGCCATGTTTAATGGATGTCAGTTATCTCCTGTTAATTCCCCACTGAAAGTTCTCCACTGCCTTAGCCGAGTATTGAACTCACACTCTTTGGGTTCTGTCACTGGATCTAACCAATGTCTTTATCCACTGTGCCATGTGTGGATAAAGGTGTTCGTTAGATCTAGTGACAGGGCCCAAAGAGTGTGAGTTCAATACCCGGTTAAGGCAGTGGAGAACTTTCAGTGGGGAATTAACAGGAGATAACTGACATCCATTAAACATGGCACGTGGAACTAGAACAGTCTACCCCAGTGAGAAGGTCAGTCTCTCTATTTGTGCACATTTTTTGTTTACCCACCCTTCTTTAGCCTGCTTTCATTTGGTCCTTATTTCCTTGTGTAGTTTTCTGTATGCCGTTCCGTATCTTGGCAGAGCTTTCTGATTCCTTTGCATCAGGTCGAGAATCAGTCACCCATTCATTTTTCTTCTTCGTTCATTTTCCTTTAGGATGATATTGTTTGCTGATGTCACTCCTCCTGAGATCCTCCATCTGCATAATCGTCTCGGATGTTCTTGGAACCATGTGTTGGCTATTAACTGGTCATTGACCGTGCACCAATAGATCCATTTTACTCCAGGTTCGTTGCGGGTTTCTAGTCCAAATTTTCCGATAATGACTCCTTGTGATTTGCAAAGAGCCTTCTCATTGTCTAGCATGGAGTAGAACGATTTGATTTCTTCTTCATTACTTTCGGTGCGTACACTATTATGATCGCTATGTTGAAAGGCTTTCCTTTCAGTTTGACTATAAGAATTCTTTCGGATAGTTGGTAGTATCCCAGAGCGCATTTCTTAAATGTTTTATCTAGTATTAATCCTACTCCTTTGTCATTTTTTCTCCGCCTGCATAAATAACCCTGTGCTTGTCGCTGACAAAATCTCCGTTGTTTGACCACCTGGTCTCACATACACATAGTATGCTGATGTTTTGTCTGCTCATCTCTTGTTTCATATTATTTAACTGGCCGCAGTTGTTCAACGTCTGGACGTTCCATGTCCCGAGATTTATTTTATGTTTGATGCGAGCATTCGCAGAATAACGGTCCAGTGAGACCCTGTCATTCATGTCGTTCCTTTCCGAGCGAGGGATAGGTTCAGAGGAATTTAATCACTTTACGCCGTTTATGCTAGCAGTCGCACGGTGACACAGGTTACGTATGTCTGTCCTTACCGGGCGAGAGGTTAATACCCATAGAATTAACCCACTTCACGCCATCAGGTTTCATATTATGTGTTTGTAGACATAATATATCTTGGGATGGATAGTGGAGTGGTTTCCCGTTGCTTTCTCCACGGTGGTTTATGGAGGTACCACTTCTAGTTAGCTGACCGTAGAGTTCCTCCGCCCTTTGTTAGGTCTTATTTTTTGTCCTACTGGTTCGCTAACGAGCCGTCTCACTCGGAAGAATTTGGAGTGGAGTAGTCGGGTTAGTCGTATTCCATAAATTGTATATTACAGAGTAATCATAACATAAATTTTATATTATAGCTTTTATTCCATAAATTGCATATTACTGCGTAGTCATTCCATACATTTTATATTATAGCTTTTATTCCAAAGATTGTATATTACAGTGTAGCCATTCCATAAATTTTATATTATAGCTTTTATTCCATAAATTGTATATTACAGCGTAGTCATTCCATAAATGTTATATTATAGCCTTTATTTCATACATTGTATATTGCAGCGTAGCTATTCCATAAATTTTATATTATAGCTTTTATTCCATAAATTGCATATTACAGCGTAGTCATTCCATAAATTTTATATTATAGCTTTTATTCCATACATTGTATATTACAGGGTAGCCATTCCATAAATTCTATATTATAGCTTTTATTCCATAAATTGTATATTACAGCGTAGCCATTCCATAAATTTTATATTATAGCTTTTATTCCATACATTGTATATTACAGGGTAGCCATTCCATAAATTCTATATTATAGCTTTTATTCCATAAATTGCATATTACAGCGTAGTCATTCCATAAATTTTATATTATAGCTTTTATTCCATACATTGTATATTGCAGCGTAGCTATTCCATAAATTCTATATTATAGCTTTTATTCCATAAATTGCATATTACAGCGTAGTCATTCCATAAATTTTATATTATAGCTTTTATTCCATACATTGTATATTACAGGGTAGCCATTCCATAAATTCTATATTATAGCTTTTATTCCATAAATTGTATATTACAGAAGTTGCATATTATATTGTAGTAATTGGATTAATTGAATATTACAGAAAAGACGTTCTGTAGGTTGTATATAATAGCGTAGTCATACCATTTGAATTTGAAAGTTGAATATGCAAATTAGCTATCTTCGTGAATCAAGGATCGCTCAGTTGAGCAAGATATAAAACACAATCTGTAAATTCTGTGCAATGAATGAGGGCGAACTTCGTTTGTTTCATGTCTCAAATTGATTTAATATTTCATACATATGAACACTCACAGGCATCTGTTCGTAAGTGAATATAACAATTGTTCGGTAGTGAATGTTATAGTAATTTTTCTCAGGTTTTCTAGCTTCAAATGATGACCAAAAACGGGAAAGTTTTTAGTCGTTTGTCTGAAATGTGAAAAATGAGCAGCTGTGCGAATGGAAATCAAATAAAGTTTCAACAATGAGGAGAAAATAAAATTACATCAAAACGCAAATATGTTAGATTAAATATGAATTTAGAAATGAAAAAAAGAGCGATGGTAAGAAATTTAATTTATAGAGACTTTCGGGAAGGATCCAGGTTTCTCTCTGTTCAGGGTCTAACAATAATCCGCCATCATTCCCTTATCAACTCTCCTTTAATATTTGTCCTTCAGGACTTTTATAAAAACGTCCTCCTTGTCCATCATTCATTTAGACTCAGTTTTTCGGAAGCCTGTCCAAATAACTCTGCAGCTTGATATCTATGTTTGATTGTAAGTATTATCCTTAAAATACCCTCGTTGTTCATCGCCCATGTCTATAGAATTAGTACGAATCAAACGAAGGTGTCTTAAGGACAATATGTGACCACATGTCTACAGAATTATTACCAATCGTCATTAGAAGCATATCTTTGTCGCTTCAAGATTATTCTTCACCTGGGAGGAGATTGCCTAACATCCAATGCTATATTAGATAACAGTAGAGCACACCTTTCTTTCTCACTATATATTTCTATGTCTCGATTCTTTGTTGATTTTCATGAAGATATCATTCGATATTCCTACGCCTGAGTTCCTTCAAATTTTGTCACCATGAAAAAATAGTTCAGAGATTTTGCTTTAATTTGAAACAAGGCATTAAACTCTGTTTCAATTTTACGATTTCTCATGATGTTTTAAAAAGTTCTCAGTCCTAATTTAAAAGAAGGCTACAGGTATTTCGCTGGAAACTTAAAAAAAAGCCTTATAAAATGAATAATATGACATGCGAATGTGATTAAATCGATCCCCTTTGTTAAACTTTATTTTAGGACAGAAATGCAACATACAGTCTGTGATGTTTGTCTTTATTTTCTTTTTTACAGCAAGGAAAACTATGGAAGCTGCTAACAATTTATGTGCAATAAATATAATGTTGATGTTAATAAAATGCGTCATTTACATTCATGCCGACTGCTATGTAAGGGAATACAAATTATTGCCTGGAGGATACAATATTTACATGCAGAATGGTATTCAAACAATATTTAAAACCGTGAAAGGGATAGATATACGAGACTGTGGCCAAATGTGCGCAGATGAGAAGTTCTGTAATGTGTGGCGTTTTGGTGGTGGGAATTGTCAAATATTCCACTCAAGGAATGATAAAGTGACAGCAAAACAATCAACAAATACAACTATAAAGACATATTATGAAATAGGAGAAGGTGAGTTCGAGTCGTCACTAATATTTAAACAAGAATCGTTTCCAACATCGTCAATAACATCCATTCTTGCCTCAAATTCGTTTATATCTCATGTTCATATCATCTTAAAATCATTACAATAAGCCTAGTTACAATGATCGCGTTTAGTCATATATCAATATCGTTTTACATGTAATCTTTACTAATTAAAATAAATCTTATTGCAATTATCATCTTCATTATCAATTTCGTTATGACATTATCAATATTCTCATCATTATCATATTCATATTCATCTTTATTATCGTCATTCTGATGGTAATATTCATTAATACAAGCCATTCACGTGTCAATCCAATCGATACCAAGTGCACTAAAATCATAGACATTACCGTCAATAATAGCAACAACGTTAAAACTATGAAGTCGAGCGTAATCGCGTTCACCGACACAGTGTGAACGACCCTTTCCTTAGCTGCATAATATGTATTTCGCCAGGGCTACAGTTTGAGTTCAGTTCAGAGTTTTCTTTGCCAAGACTGGCTGCACCATGCCAACGGAGCCCAGAAAACCTCTTTTCCTTGAAGAATTTCGTTCTTTGTAATTCCTTTGACCAATGATTGCGTTAAGTGACAGTCGGAGATCTATCTTCTTTTGTATTTGATGATCTTACAAATCAGCTTATATATTTTCTTCAGATGACCAATGGAGGAAAATCTATTATGTTAACGATGTCTGGAAGTTTTGAATTCAGTGTTTTTCACCCAATTATATAGAACCATTTTCCCATAAATGTTACCCAACATTTCCTTACTTGCATAATCTGTATTTCGCCAGGGCTACATACAGTTTGAGTTCAGAGTTGTCTTTTCCTAGACTGGCTGCCACCATGTCAACGGAGCCCAGAATATCTTACTGGTTAACGGTGTCTGGAAGTTTTGAAGTCAGTGTTTTTCACCCAATTATATAGAACCATTTTCCTATAACTGTTTGTCGAAGAAATAGATTCATACCTGTCCGAGGAGTATTACACGTAAGTGCATATAATGAACTCGACTGGAATTCGAACTCTGCTCTCCGATTCCTCAATCCGGGTCGTAATCCATTACCCTACTGTGCATCCACAAATTTAAATTAATTATCCTTGTTCTAAACGCTGTTAAAATTCTAATCCACCTTCTCCTCACCATCGTCATCATCATGGTCACCGTGACGATTTATGTATTCTGCTCCTGGTTCAGTGTAAATATAAAGTCGAACCTCTCGGCTCTTTTCTTTCATGAAACTTTTATCCGCCGCTATTCTCCCATTTTAAGATTTCCAGTTTTTCAAAAGGAAATTCTCCCTTAAATTGACCAATTGACTGCAAATTTTACGTAGGCTCTTTTGTCTGTTCGTAAGTTCGAGCTATATCAGCCATTAATTTTATTTCGCCTCTTTTCCTTGAAGAATTTCGTTCTTTGTAATTCCTTTGACCAATGATTGCGTTAAGTGACAGTCGGAGATTTATCTTCTTTTGTATTTGATGATCTTACAAATCAGTTTATATATTTTTTTCAGATGACCAATGGATGAAAATCTATTATGTAAAAGGCGGAAGTGGAATCCATGTTGCCTCAACCTTTTTGGGAGATGGAATTCATAGCTGGATTCCAGTGAATTGCACCGTTAATCTTTGCCCCGAATTCTTTCGCAGTTTTTTCATTGATGCTTGGAGTACTTTACCCATAATGAAAGTAAGATGCTTCTAAAATATATTCCTCACTTGTCTTATTTTATTTTATGATATCTGCTCAAACTGATATTTCTAATTCCCCCCACCAGATATTTAAATTGAAGTAAGGAAAACTTGCAGACCATTCTGCGGTAGCAAGATCATTTCCGACTGAATGCAACACACCTGTTATTTTGGATAGGCTTAGTAAGTGTGCATGAATGTGTTGTGGCATGTACACTAAGTTTAATTAATGAAAGTAACACCCTCACCATGTAAAATAATCACAATTTCTGAATATGTCCGCATTAGGCCTGTCACATTTCATTTCTGAAAAATAATATAACATTTTTAACATCAAATATGTATTGAAGTTTATCATAAATGTTTTATTCTTCATCGTAATAACGCATATCAGATATGTTTTTTATTATTGTAAGTCAGCAGTGATGAATACATGTGTAAATCTCAAAACAACGCAGTTTCTGATTTTCTGACATTAAATGTGGAATTTAACAGAAAGTTTTCTTGTATTACTTTCAACGCTAAAATTCTAGGTTTGTCTTCATTTTATTCTCAAATGGTCAAACTTAGTTTCTTCTCGAATAGATTCATTTCCAGACTGTAATACCTAGAAACATGGTCGTTATGTTCAAGTTTCTTATCCAAATTCTGAATTGATATTTCTCCAAACCTCAGATGAATTGCGTCTGAATTGAAACACATCCAAAAGGACAGTCATGTTTGCTTGACAGAGATGAAAATAAAAATGATTATGAAGACAATATGAAAAATAAATACTAAAAAGATACTTAATGGTGACAATGATCAGCGTTCAAACGCACTTAACACCATTGATTCTTGGAATACTCTCGCCATAAAGAAAGTAAGACGATTCCCTCACCATTTATGATAATCAGAATTTCTCGTTTTCGCTCGAACATTTCCGGGTTAAGCCATTTAGGTTTCATTGCCTTCTTATCCTATCGTGTCGATACCCCATTTTTGTTTGCTGTTTCCTTATATTCATGTCTAGCTGATTATTGCAATAATTAAATCTATAAGTTTTTAATGTAATATTTTGTTTATCATTGCAAATCTGCCATTGAAGCGTATATGTATCAGTTTAGTCTAAATCAAATATCAATCTTTGACGGGTAAATATAAAACATGACGTTTCTGAAAAATAATAACATTTTTGAAACAAAATATGCATTCAAGGTTATCATAAATGTTTTATTCTTAATCACATGTAATGACGCATCTCATATATGGGTTTATATTATTGCAAGTAAGCAGTGATGAATAGATGTGTAAATCTCAAAACAACGCAGTTTCTGATTTTCTGACACTAAATGTGGAATTTAACAGCAGGTTTTCTTGTATTACTTTCAACACTAAAATTCCAGGTTTATCTTCATTTTCTTTTGAAATGGTCAAACTGCGGACCCTCCCGAATATTCTCATTTCCAGACTGTAATTCCTAGAAACATGGTTCTTATATTCGTCACAAGTTTCTTATCCATGATGCTAAATTGATATTTTACCAAACATCAGTTTCATTGCGTTTGAATTGAAACACATACAAAAGGACAGTCATGTTTGCTTCACAGACGTGAAAATAGAAATCGCCATAAAGAACGGACCATCTGAATAATAAATGCTAAAAAGATATTTGCTGGTGCTAGTGGTCAGCGTTCAAGCGCACATAACGTTAGAATACCAAATTTGCAAGGCAATACAAGATTCGTGCATCAAAATTTTCCCGTCTCTATTTCCATTTATCCTCGTGATTAGTAAACATCAATAAAATATGATAGAAACTTCATTCAATCTTCATTGATCCAAATCGGAAATTATCATGAGTCCGACATTTCATGTGACACAGCTTAATGGTAAAAGCAGTAAACTGAGGAAAGCCTTTAAATTTCTGAATTGATTTTGATGGTCACACAATTTAAAAACGATCGAATGACTTAGTTGACGAATTAGAATCATTTAAAAAAAAAGGTAACTTGCCTTCCTATTTTATTTTATCAACCTAAGTGAAATCAGATACGATTTTTGATTCGCACTCCATTACAAGAATGTTTGTTTCAAGGATGTCATAGAAAAGATATTCATGCCTTTCCAAAGAATCTATTTACGACGTGAACAAAACTCGCACAGTCGAAATTTGAATTCGGCCTGTTGATATCCATTTTCCGTGATAAAAAAAAACAGCTATGCCAGATGCATGTCCATTATTGACGATTAATTGATATGAAGATTATTTCATGTTCAATTTCAGGTAAAATTGTCTTTGTTCAAGAATAACACAGAGGTAGTTCAAGTCATATTTGACGGTCAAGGAACAAATTTAAAAAATTGGTTTAAGATGTATCGCTTGCTGCGGTCGCCTTGGAAAGACTTTTACAAGGGAGCGACGTACGTTTATTTCGGGATAAATTATTAGTAAGTATATAAATATATTTTTGTAATCAAATGTGAGAAGAAATAGGAAGATAACAAACGTCACGCATGAAAATTAAAGGCGGGTAATTATATTTACAGAGTCCCTCAAAATTATAAGCACATCTTTTTTTAAATTTCTTATTCAATTTTAAATGTACATTTTTTCGTGGCAAACCTATAATTATTAAGTTAATAATGAATGAATAATCCCTTAGGGCAATTAATCGACCATTCACAGCATACTGTTGTCGAAGCAATAATAACAGTATACAGACTGTTGCACCTATTGCCAGCCTTGACAGATTTGAATCAACTTAAAGTAATATATTTGATAGTTTAAAAATTCCAAGAAAATTAGCTTTCGGTTAAGGAAGGTACCGCCAATCTAAAAACTGCTTCAAAAATGCAGTCATTTCCGCATCCTGATACGAAAGGGGCCACTGTCATTCTTGAGACTGGAAAATCAAGTCAGCATTATATTTACAGGGTTCTTCAAAATTATAAGTACAGTGTAACCCGGATATAAGAGACCCAGATATAAGAGAAACCCGGGTATAAGAGAGATTTTCTTTGGTCCCAAATTAGAGCCTGTGTTAATGTATATATAATAGACCAAACCCGGATATAAGAGAAATCCGGATATAAGAGACTTCTTCTCCGGTCCCGACAACTCTCTTATATCCGGGTTACACTGTACATTGTTAAATTTCCTTTTCAGTTAACAATGATTTTCCAGATGTTCGGCACCTGATTATTATATTGACATTACTGTTCTCGAACGCGTCGAGAAGGATCATTGCAAAATAGATGGAAAATAGTGTCGGGTTAAGACGTTCCCCTACTTCACTCCATTTTCAAGATTTATTGGTCCTGTAGGTACACCACCAACATTGACACAGGCCTTCATAGCACCATATAAGGACCGCAGAAAGAATATTAAGGAAGCGAGGAGGAGACCAAAGTCTTGAGAGGATATGTCAGAAACCAATGCGATTGTCTGTTTCGAAGACTTTCCTCAGATCTATAAAGACCCGGTAGAAGTCCATTTGTTGCTCATAGCATTTTTCCTGGATTCGTAGTGCTGTAAGGATTATATCGGCAGTGCCTCCTTGTGGGCGGAAACCATATTGAGGCAGTAAGTTGTTAACTATGCTCTGATTTAATCTCGATAGGCGAACGGAAGCCAGGGTTTTACCTGCAGCTGAAAGAAAAGCGACGACTCTAGACTTTCCCTGGGGTACCCTTATCCCTGCACTGCTCTAGTACTTTATTCATGGCCAACTTACACCTCGTGTAGTCCGGCCTTTCTCTTTCTGGTCAAAAGTAACACACAAATCAGTTTCATCAATTGTTTCTGCACAGGATTCTTTCATTGCGCTGAGCTGTACAGCGCCTGAGGCTTGTATGGCATCGACCCCAATTAGCAGATCATAGCCAAAAGATTTTTCTTGGACAGACTGGGTTCTATAGCCTTGGTTGGCGTCTAGTCTACTTCAGAAAGATAAGAAAAACAACACCGGGGAAAAAACTTCTGCCTAGTCAAGTTATGAATCAAAACAGACATGATCGCCCATCCGTGTACAACACATGGCACTTAATTGACGCGCGGCGAGATGTGTCTAGGTAGACGGTGAAAAATAAAATGAAAAACATTCACCAGGTATTCCATTGAAATTATGTGATGAAGAAGAAATGGCTGCTTTCTCCAGGAAACTATTTGATCCATATATAACAGAGATTTCGTATTTATTCGTAAGTAGAGGAATAGACTTACTTCCGTAACTCTCAGGAACGGGTGAAATAGTTCTTTAATATCCATGCATCAAAATGGCTTTACCTAAATATCACATTCCTTTTTATATTTCTATTCAGCAACGAACTTAGTTTTTATGCTGGCAAAAAGCACCCTGGTTGTCTAAAGGACGTCGGATGGATTGTTGTCATTGAACCAGCACGCAGCTGCAAATGGAATAGGCATCTGGCGTTTCCAGATATAATCTATTCTGATGAAAAAGATGCCAATGTTTGGTCAACAGGTAAGATTTGGAATTTCCGGTATATTTTATTTTCGTATAAGCAAGAAATTACTTCTTAATTGCTAATAGAATGTTTATTGCTGGAGACTAACAATAATTGCAAAACTAAAAAGGAAATGCGAGTAAAAAGATCATAAAAATTTTCTTCTGTTTTACACACACACACACACACACACACACACACACACACACACACACACACACACAATTAGCAAGGATTACAAAGCGAAAAACGAAATGAGAGTGAAAACAGAATGTTTCTTCTGTTTACAAAAAATTAGCAAGGATTACAAAGCAGGAAACAAAATGAGAGTGAAAACAAAAAATGATTCTTCTGTTTTACAAAAAAAAAAAACAAATTAATTGGGATTACAAAGCGGAAAACGAGATGAGGGTGAAAACAAAGTTTTTTTTTTTCTGATTTACTTAAAAAATTAGCAAGGATTACAAAGCGGAAAACGAAAGGAGATTGAAAACATAAAATGTTTCTTCTGTTTTACAAATAAATTAGCAAGGATTACTGTTATGGGAACTTACCTATAACGATAATGGACTCTTCCTGACTCTATGAATACTGCGCCTCTATGAGAGAACGAACGAGGAACGAGTCGAGTCGCAGTCTCTGACTGTGGGCGCGACTCTTGTCGAACTCTCTGCTTTGGCAGAGAGGAACCCGGACGAGGCTTTGCCGCAGGGCAAAGTGTCGTCCGGGGAGTTAGAGAGTCCGTGAACCCGTTCATACGGTTTGTAAATGGGCATATTTTTAGCCGAGCCTACGGGCTCGGGGAGCCCACATTAAACCGGCCTTGTGCCACATTCGACCCACGTGGGAGGGTTGTTAAATATCGAGGAACGAGTCGAGACCTAACGAGTCAAGACATATTATTTCACTCTAAACCAGACTGACAGTTAATACTAACACCTTCAACTTCTTGTATTATATTTCTGTTGTAATATATATTTGTTATTTTCTACTCTTGTGTTCGTGTTGTTCTTCCTGTGTCCTAACCTTAGACCATAACCGTGGTGCGAGGATATTGGACCATAACAATTACAAAGCGGAAAACAAAGTGAGACTGAAAACATCATAAAATGTTTCTTCTGTTTTACAAAAAGATTAGCAAGGATTACAAAACAGAAAACAAAATAAGAGTGAAAACATAAAATGTTTCTTGTTTTACAAAAAAAAAAAAAAAATAGACATAACAAGAATTACAAAGCGGAAAACGAAATAAGAGTGAAAACATGAAATGTTTTTTTCTGTTTTACAAAAAAATTAGCAAGGATGACAAAGCGAAAAACGAATTGAGAGTTAAAACATAAAATGTTTTTTCTGTTTCACAAAAAAAGAAAAAATAGCATAGATTACAATGCGCAAAACGAAATGAGTGTGAAACCATGAAATGTTTCTTCTGTTTTGTTCAAAAAAACAAAAAACATTTAAAAATAATAAGGATTACAAAACGGAAAACGAAATGAGAGTGAAAACATGATAATTATTTTTTCTTTTAGGAGATACCACTACGGTTATGCTAATCTTTTAATCTGAAAATATATCCCTGCATTTGATCCCGTAATCTGTAGGCTGAATTTTAGCTTTTGTTCTTGCAACCCATTTACAATGTAACAACCTGAGAATACTGCAGATTTTAGAAGACGGTAAATCTATGCTGAATGGTCTGAAAGGGCTAAAAAGAAGATATCAACTCCGATTGGTTGAACATAAATGTACATATAAATTATTTTGCCATATTATACTTTAGTTAAACCCAGGGAAAATATTCACGACTACAGCAGTGCATCTTTATTTGAGTCCTTTAGTACCAATATAAATGTCACACCTGGTCGGGGAACATATTGTTTCAGAATGCAAGACCAGACTTACCATTTTACTGTCAATTGTCATCCTGAAACAGAACTAAGACAGTATGGCACACACTAGTAAAGTGAATTCGAATAAATTTAAAATATATTTATTTACCTGTCTATATTTCTGAGATGAGGTATTATGTACACTATTTACATTATTCGGACTATTGTCCTCTTCTTTGTCGCCATATTTATTACAACGTTCCGGCCTTTCAGTATCTGTCTATATTTCTGAGATGAGGTATTATGTACACTATTTACATTATTCGGACTATTATCCTCATCTTTGTCACCATATTTATTACAACGTTTCGGCCTTTCTGTATCTGTCTATATTTCTGAGATGAGGTATTATGTAAACTATTTACATTATTCGGACTATTGTCCTCTTCTTTGTCGCCATATTTATTACAACGTTTCGGCCTTTCAGTATCTGTCTATATTTCTGAGATGAGGTATTATGTAAACTATTTACATTATTCGGACTATTGTCCTCTTCTTTGTCGCCATATTTATTTCAACGTTTCGGCCTTTCAGTATCTGTCTATATTTCTGAGATGAGGTATTATGTACACTATTTACATTATTCGGACTATTATCCTCATCTTTGTCACCATATTTATTACAACGTTTCGGCCTTTCAGTATCTGTCTATATTTCTGAGAAGAGGTATTATGTACACTATTTACATTATTCGGACTATTGTCCTCATCTTTGTAGTCATATTTATTACGACGTTTCGTCCCTTGTACACTCCGGCCTTCTTCAGGTGGTTGGAATGTCGAACTGAACCCTTTATTTCGTTCACTGGGGTAGACTGTTTTAGTTCCACGTGTCATGTTATATCCATTGACAGGACCCAAAGACTGTGAGTTCAATATCCGGTTAAGGCAGTGGAGAACTTAGAGAGGGGAATTAACAGGAGATAACTGATAACTGACATCCATTAAACATGTAAGAAATATGGCGACAAAGATGAGGACAATAGTCCGAATAATGTAAATAGTATATTTATTTACCGTCAATACTATATTTAAACAGCCCTGAACCATTGTTACTTTCAAAAGAAAACATCAGATAAACCTAGAGGCAGAAAACATATCGAATCTTTTTACATATTATCAGTGGGACATCTGCTGCGTCACTGATGACAGAGGTTTTTTATCGGGTTTATATTTATTTAACCTTGAGAGATATGCATGCACTACTAGTTTCATCCGTCAGGCTATTCCTATTACGAGACTTAACAAAGTTCATCACTGAGAACAATGATTCACAAGCATATGTCGACGAAAACATGGATAGTAATGCTGTTGCTAGATTTTTAAACAGACAAAATGTTCTGGAATGGTATTCCAAGTCCTTAATACTTTATTTTCCACATTTTTCTCTGATGTTCCCATCTCTAATCGCTCCTTTTCAATATTGTTCAAGTCAATTCTAAGATCAACAAATTTCTGCTTCCAAATTGAATTACTCTAAAATTCAATCAACTGCATTCCAAAAGCATCCATGTTTATCCATGAAGATATTTGCAAGCTTAGTTCTTCCTGTTTGATACTGTCTGGAAACGTAATGAATTTTGCTGTCTTTTCCAGTTCTCTGAATTTATCAAATCTTGTAAAAAAAAAAAAAAAACTGCTCAACAATCGATTCGAAGATGTTTTCAAACAACTTTTGACGACATTGGCGGCCTGTTCTGCCACCTTTTGGGTAATCATTGATGTACCTCTTTAGGTTTGGGATGTATCTAAATCTCTCATTAACTACAGCCCTCTTAAAAACTTTTACTTTCATTTGGAAAACATTTATGTAACCAAAGATAAAATCAAGTCTCTTGCCAGAGCCCTGTAATTTAATATTCTGTCATTTAAATGTTCACAAAAATCTGCAAAAACATCAGTTTACAAACTTACAAGAGGCGCGACAATTCTTGATAAGACACATGTGGGTCATTCAAAAAAAGCTTTATGTCATCCAAACATTTAATAGATCATTTCAGAACCAGACCTTGGCTAAACCAACGAACATTGTAGTACATTTTAAGTCCTTTATATACATATTCTACCGCATTCAGTAAAATTTGAAATTGTCTTTTATTTAAAGCTCATTTTTTATAATTTTTACATCTGCATAAGTTTTAATTAATAAATTCGAATTAATTTCATTACCTTGGAGGGCGTCAGCCATATTTACTTATATAGTATATATACTTTATAATGCCCACTCTTATACTATACGATACGCAGAAAAAATAAACGGACGTATACCCTTAAATAAACATTCTATTCGAAAAATCACCCTTGATTAGGTTAATTCGTTTTCCTAAAAAGTGTAACACCGGCAATGTCAGGTACTTCAGGACTTTAGGTGTCTCCTCAGTTTGCAATAGAAATTCGTAGTAAGCGACCTCTGAAATTGGCTACTAACACTGCTACGGTTAGTATTGGATATATTTTTCATATATCCCAAAACACCACACTTTATATGAAGAAACACTTAAGATGTGTTTATTTTATAAGTTAGTGCCGAAAATGTACAACAACGTAGATCATATAGGAAGATATATTATGCTGAATGAAGGACTTGTTTAATTAAATAACATAAATTAATAGTGCTTCGTATTTAAATAATTAAACCCTTAAAATGTTGGCGTTTACTTTTTTGCTACAACCTTCATTTATAATTTTTACAACTGCATAAGTTTTAATTAATAAATTCGAATTAAATTCTTGACCTTGGAAGGCATCAGCAATATTTACTTATATAGACCGCAGTACAATAATATTGTAGATTGTTAGTGCTGCGTGTGTTGAGTGTTTGGGAGATGTCCTTCTTGTGTTAAGTGCATGTACCGCTCCACTAACGTCCGGTTGTTACCCAGAATTTTGATGACATAATCCAAATATTTTCATTCATTTGTTCTTTTCTTAATTTATTTCTTAAATTACTTTTTTCTACCATTGTTTTCTGATCTTCTTTTCAGGGCGTGGTACCGCTGATGCCCTGGCCGTTTACATATCTTTTTAACGGTCCAGGAATTCGTAACTAATTTTATTTACGAGACCTAAAATCAATCACTGTTGCATACAATGCATAATGCAACACAATCCTCTCTCCCTCTCCATTATACTTTCGTTTATTCCTCATCTTCCTTTTTTCTTTTCGTCTCTCCTCGTCTACTTTTAACTTACTAGGCAATAATTCATTTCTCCCTTCCTATTCCTTACATCTATTTTCTTTTCTCACTTGTTTTCCCTTCGACTATGAATTTATTCCACCTTAAAAAGACGACGTATATTACAAGCAATGTAACTCGAGAAATAAAACTCTACTTCATTGTTACTTACATAGACCATAGCACAATAATATTATAGATTGTTAGCGTTGATTTTGTTTAGTGTTTTTCTTACATTATTAAAGCTAATAAGCAATATTAACCAATGAGATTTCGTTTCGTTATTTCTGCATCCTAACTAATAATATATTTCATAGATTGTCAATTGGAATATCTAAAGTTGATTTTTAATATATTTATAACAGCCCCGACATTCAAACGTTATTTAATTTTCGAAAACTTAAAACAAACACTGCAACATATCATGGATAACTCAGTGACAATCCTCTCTTCTTCAGCAAATGAGCGTGTTGGGGATTAGTGAATATGTATGTTAAAAATCTGAAGGAAAAATATTTGTGAAGGCGTGTTCAATAAATCAATCCTCAACAATATTCATTAATTTTAGGTATGTCCATTTTAGGCTTTTTTAGCATTTTTTTTTAGTTGTTTTTTTGTCAGTTGAAAGACACATTAATTTGGAAATTCTTGTAAAAATTAAGTACTTGTTGGATTTTAATGAAAACTTCAGAACTTATTCAGAAATGAATGAACTTATTTTAGAAATGTTTGTCTCTTTGAAAGTCAAGGTATAAATATTTTTTTTATATCTGTTACCCCCCTCGAACTTAATTTTATGAAAACTCAAAAAGATTTTATTTTCAACCTGAATTTTTTTTAATTAAATGCACAAAACTCTGAAAAATCTAAATCATCGATTTTTTTGTTAAAAAAATGTCTCAAATTGTCCAAACTTTTACCTCAATTGTAAAAATACAAATCCCAATAAAACTAAGACAATATTTAATTAAGAAAGTTTTTAATGGTTTTTCTGAATAATATATACGAAGGTAATTATTATCTGAAAGAAAAAACAATTTTTGATGAAAAATGAATTTTTACATGAATTTTTTTTTTCAATTTTAAATACACACTATGGCAAAAGGTTGTTATATATTTATAAATTAAGTTCTTTACGTAACCTTATGGAAATGATATATTATGTTCTCTACATTTTAAATATCATAAATTTGAAAGCTTATTAAAATCTGACACCCATTGATATTTTTAAAATAATTTTTAATATTCCAAAATTGTATTTAAAATCGTCTCCAACGAAAGTATGGATGCACAGCTTTGAAATAATGTCACGTGAGTAGTTTCCTTTGATAGAAGCAAGTTGTTTTTACTTCAGAAATTGCTTTGCATTCTTTAAGTTAACAACACAACAACGCTTGTCAAGTTTTCTGACTGATATCGTCGCATTTTCAATTTTTTCTTTTCCTTTTCAAATAATCAAATAGTGGGATAAAAGAAAATATCGACTATTTACAATTACAAAAAAAAAAAAAAACGCCCTTGGAAGTCCACCCAAATTTTCAAGTTTGAAATCGATTGCATAAATCCATTGTACATTACTTTGGAATTATTATCCACACGACAAATTATCAATTAAAACGATTTTTGAAGTTTAAATTCTCTGGAGTTAGCTCGCCACTAAATACTTGTTGAGTCAAACCCAACATAGCATGTTAATTTTATTAATAAATAAAATATGTAAAACTCCCATGACTGTCGTCATATCACAATTATTAATAAATAGAAAAAAAATCTGCCTTAATAAAAAGAAATAAAATCTCATTTCATTAAGTTAACCTGTTTCAATTAATGGTGTTTCATGTAATTTTTATATTCTCAGAAAAATATTTCTTGACTGAAATAATAAACCTCAATTTAAAAAAATGTTTTTACTGTTTTATTTTTATTTGTAAAATTTGATTTTCTTTCATAATTTAAATGTTATTTTCAGTGCAGAATTCTTCCTCAAACGTAAGGTAAAAAAAAAAATTTGAAAGTGAATTTTTTTTAAAAATCTACTAACCAGATTCACCTAAAATTAGAACGAATTATATCACTTCTGCGCTACCGTCCGATAAATTCCCCTGCCGTAAGTTGTCTATATATTGACGTACATCAATTAACGCCTGTCAATCACGGACGAAATGAACGACTACGGTTGGAAATATCTCTCTTAAAAAATTTTCTGCAAAAAATGTAAGTAACGTTTCTTTCAAATTACATTAAGTATACTTTAATAATTCTAAATTTCCTAAGATAACACAAGAAAAAGGTGTAATTGAATTTTATATAATTTTTTAACTAACTATGATCTTTTTTACAAACTCAGACAGAAAGGCCGATAAGTTCGATTTTACGAAATTTTTTTGACTCTAGAAAAACAAGATTTTTAAATAAAATTTTTAACATTTATAGGAAGGATTAAAAAATCTGAAAAAATATTCAGAAAATACTTTGGTCTTTCCTCTTTAATAACAACATAAATATTTAAACATTAAAAATTGTTTTATCAATTTGAGGACCTTTTTTCGTCAAGGTATACCACTTTTTAGCGAACTATTGGACATACCTAATTAATTTTGAACAGTTCATGTAAAAACAAAGTTAAAGAAAACCAAGGCAAATTGAATGCAAACAATAATGGTTTATATACAATTAGAATATATACAAATGTGTTAAAAGCTGTTAAATGTTTTGTGCTGATGTATTGTATCTGGTGTGTTGATTTTTAGCACGTTAGAAACTTTGTGAATGTGTCAATAAAATTTTGTTAGAAAAATAAACAGTTGTTGTTTTGTGCAAGTGTTTATGTACAATTGGTTTTTTAGTCAACCGAAGTTGCGTACCCTTAGTTGTGTTTTGTATGAAATGTTTTGAGTTATTAATACTTGTTTTGTAGTGATGGAAAATGTCACTTTTGAAGTATAATAATGAAGTTAGTAAAGTTTTTTGTTTGACAGAGAGAGAAAGATTATGCCAAATAGTTGTTGAGTCAGAGTTTGATTTGCGCGGGAAGATCAAGGTTTTGAATTGCGTGAATTTGTTTTGGCGTCTCTCTGGATGCTGGAATCTGACTAACTAAGCAGTTGCGTTTTTTCTTTTTATATGTTTTTAGCTAGAAAAATAGGTTCAAGAAATTTGAGCGCCAAAGAGATTTTTCAGGTGCATTTTAGGCTGTTAACCAATGAGAAACTGAGTTGTTGAAATTAGTGTTCTGATTGGATAACAGGTGTGTGTGGGTGTAAAATGGATTGCTCTGTTAGTAGGGGTGAAGGATAACGTGGATGATTCCACAATTAACCCCCCTCAGATTAATAGTCATTATGTATGAATATTAATATGTAATAAATGTCCTGAACATGGTAGGCCAATGATCATGCCTACCCGATTTGGTACAGGTAGTCTTTGTTGTCGTAGCGGTATCTGTTGGATGTGTTTGTATATGTGGTGATTCTGTTTGTGTCGCATCTTGCGTTGAATTGTCATTACCATCTTGCATGTATGCTGGAAAAAATGGCAATTCGACAACAGAAAATTATGACCGTTCGCGAAGGATGTGTCTAAGCACCCATCCCTCTAGTTTATAATAGAGCTAAGTCCCCCCCCCTCTATATTTTAAAATAAATATTTTTAAATAGATATTTACTCTAGTGGAGGGGGAGCTAGGCTCCTTCTCCTCTTGTTTTAAATAGGGGCTAAGTTCCCGCTCCTAGTATTAAAAACATTTTTTTAATTTTCGAGGTCGATTTTTAGAAGTTTTATTGGGGGGGGGGCGCTAGGTTTCTACTTCTAATTGCGGTAAAAGCACAAATCGTGGCGTGTTTAAGTGAATTTGATGACTATAATTAATTTTTTTAATTGATAGCTAACATTAGGATTAGATGTGTATATATATATATGTGTGTGTGTATATATATATATATATATATATATATATATATATACATATAATAAGTGTATTAGTGTTTATATATATATATAATAAGTGTATTAGTGTATATATATATATGTTTCTACCACTTAACTCAGAGTACTTGGAGAAAAATAGGACATTGGCCTTACTAGCCATTACAAAGAGAGTGAGGACTTTCGTCAATTTTGTGGACAGATCGACTCATTGGCATTTGTACCATTAGAAGATGTCCCAGCAGGAATGCAATTACTCAAGGCAAAATGTCCCGATGAGGCAGTTCCCTTGCTGCAGTACTTTGACCAAACATATGTTTCTGGCACATATGTTCCGCGGAGGAGACAAAGCAACCAGCCAGGAGTTCCATTAGTAAACCTTCGGCGCATCCCACCCAAAATTCCCACCAGAACTTTGGAATGTACATCAAGCAACCATAAATAACTGTTCCAGAACCAACAACCTATGTGAAGGGTGGAACAACAAATTTTATAATCTTGTTGGTCATCAGCAGCCATCTATCTGGAAACTGATAAGAATGATTCAAAAGGAAGAGGCCGTTGTGAGTTCAGTGATAGCAAGGGACGCAATTGGTGAAGCACCAAAAAAGAAAACAAAGAAAATATATGCTGATCTGCAACAAAGACTAAAAGAATTTATGAAGTGACTACACAGAAGGAAGGAAAGATTTGGATCAATTTTTAAGTGGACTTGGTTACAACATATGATTCTAACTTATTTTTTTAATTTTTGGTATTATTGTAAATGAGGTCTCTTAATGTCAGTTTCTGATTTCAATCCCGGAAGCCGTCATCAAGTGGACCTATAATTGTTTTTTCCCCAAGTTTTTCAGTGTGTTCAGGCGTAATCGCCTAAAAAGTAAAATGTCATGGGAGGCGGAGAGCTTTAGCTGAATATTCTTTTTAATTTGACAAACTTCTCATATTTTTCCATTATGTATTGTATACAAGTATTTAATAAATTCATTGTGCGATATTCATCTATATTTTTTCCGTTGCCATTTTTACCTATTTATCCACTTTTGCCATTTTTACCCTGCCATGTTTTCCGCTGCCATTTTTACCTAAATTCTGCTCGTATATATATTTATACTGATTCTATTTCTGTGTCGTATCCAATAATACAGTTATCAATAATCAAGAGTGTTCTCCCCTTATTTTGTTACTCTCCACTTTGGGAGAGATATTTCTGTTTACTGCGACCGTAAAAGGACACTATACTCGAACCTTGTATTCTCAGTTGAATAAAGTTTCTTAAACTCTACACCTGTGTACTTTTGTCATTGCAAATTCCTTTCATAGATTATCAATTGACATATCGAATGCCGTTGGTCCATATCTTTATACTTATTTCATTTCTGTATCGTTGCCAATAATGTATCTCATAGATTATCAATTCGAATACGTAAAGTTATTCGTTCACATGCCTATATTTATTTTATTTCGGTATCGTTGTCAGTAATAGTTTTTTTATATTTACTACATCATTTTTACATACGTTTGCAGACAATTTGCTTAACCAGCGTAATTGTTAAAAAAACATATTCTTGGATCTTTGCTCAATTATTGAAACAGCATAAATACTGTTTATTAAAAACCAGTTTCCTCTTTCATTACTTAATCAATATCAGTTTTATTCGAATTTATTGTAGATAAAAATATCGTTTTCACACTAATCCTCTTTATGCTTCTTTCTCGTAGCCAATAATATCTTTCATAGATAATCAATTAGAATATCGAATGTTGTCCGTCCATATGTTTATACTTATCTTATTTTTGTATCATAGCCAAAAATATATTTCCTAGATTGTCAAATGGAATATGTAATGTTGTTCGTTTATATATTCATACTTATTCCTGGATCGTAGCCAGTAATATATATGAGAGCTTTTCGATCGTAATATCTAAAATTGTCCGTCCATGTATTTTTAATTGTTTAATTTCTCAACCCTAGCCAATAATATATTTGGTAGATTGTTAATTAGAATATCTTAGCTTATCCGTCTATATATTTATACTTCATTCGGCTCAGTTTATAAGTGAGGCCTTTTTATTCATCTTTTGTATTTATGACTTTATTCTTCTTTTCTTTATTGTACAGTTGCGTTTTCTTTATGTTGTTTTTTCTCTCCGTTGATTTGTTCTTTCTCTTCTTCATTTTTACCACAATTCATTTATCTTTTTCGTTTCTTTCTTTTTTATCACGTTGTTAAACTTTCTTTTCCATTCAGAAATTATTTTCTATAGTCGCCATGATTTACTTTGTTAAAATGTTTCTTTCATATATTTCTCGTGCAAATAAAAAATAAAATATCATTCGATATTTCCTTTCATATCGCTCTTATTCTCCAGATATCCAGGGTGCCCATAAAGTTCGTGTACACTTTAAAACATTCATAACTTTATTTGTATTTGCGATAGAAATAATTTGTAAAAAGGATTAGAAAGAAGTAAATTTATATTTTTTAAGGTTTTATTGAAATTTTATTTAAGTTTCCACATGTCCTCCATCATTAGCAATACAAAGGGTAATACGATTTTGCAGTTCACGGAAAACATTTGCCAACTGACTTACAGTAATGCCTGAAATCACATTAGTTATTTTAGCTATACTTAAAACTAGGTACATTAAACTTTATAACATTTTCTACAGATTATTTCTATCGCAAATACAAATAAAGTTATAAATTTTTTAAAGTGCACACGAACTTTATGGACACCCTGTATATTCTTTCCTTTTCGTTCTTTTTCAAAACATTTTCCTCTTAGTTTTTATTTACCATTTGTTCTTCCTCTTCTTCTCTTCCTTATATCTCTTCACATATCCGGTTCTTCTTTCTATTTTTCTTTCTTTCTTTCTTTCTTTTCTCCTCTTTCGTCCCGTTTCTTTCCTCTTCTTCGTTTTACTTCTGAGTCAATAATGTATTTCTTTTTTCCGTCGGGTGGATGTTTTCCTGGGAGATATGATTTTATCTTCCCACCCCCGTGAAAGACAATGTGTAGAACATCAGTTAAGAAATAATCTTTCCTATTAATCCTTTTGTCTCTATCTTTCTCTTGTTATATTTTTATGTATTTACTGTTTGTTTTTTGATTGCTACCATTTTTCTGCTTGCCCTACCAACTTCATTTTCAGTTCGGATTGTGCAGCTGAGGAAGGCCGAAGAATGGATTGGCTGAAATGTTAAAGTAAAACCAGGTAAAAATATGTTGTGTCTAAAGGTTGGAATAAACCCTGGAAAGATGAGGTTTCATTTCAAATATAGAGACATTATTTTATGCTCTAGTGGCTGGACCTGTGGACATTTGACAAATGTTGACAACCAAGATGACACATTATATCATGAATTTACTCTTCTCTTACTATTTTCCAGTATCTTCTCAACCTCTCCCTTATTCCTTCCAATATTTGTCTCCTGTTGATGTATATTTTCCCCTACATGCTCTCCTCGAAAAGCATTGCGTGATCTTAAAAGAAAAAAACAAAAATGGATGGAAGAAAGGCCGAAACCCCTTTTACTTGAAAAAAAAAGGCACAATTCGACGAGGAGGGAGTACGCGCTTGGCATTGCATTTTTGTTCTTATAAGATCTTAACTAAAAAGTCGGAAACCATATCTGACTCCAGTGGAACAAATGCCAGATTGATTAAGCTACTATCTATATATTCCATTTCATTTATTCTCAAGAAAAACACGCATTTACACACAAAGCTCTTTTTCGTAGTTATAAAATGGATTAGTTTCCTAACAAGTTTAACGACAGTAAAAAAATTTAAGAAATCTGAATGAAGCAGCGAAAAGTTCCAAATCCCAAATCTGCGCAATAAGGAAGAAACATCGGTGTTCATTTTATCCTTTCCCGACCATAAAAATAAAAGAAACATCAATTTGATAGTAGTGGGAGATTATTTAGCAATGTATTTTACTAAAATGTGAAGACGAATTCACATCTTAAATGCATTTTATATGGTGAGAAATAATCAAATGAACATGCAATCACTTCTCGTTTGAAAGACATATCTCTACCGGAAATAAAATACAAAACATAATGACGAATGTATTGACAATTTGGGAGATTGAACCGATTCCTGATGGAAATATTCGAATGTTCTCAATGATTATATGACGTGCGAAAACTTGCCAAAGATTCGTATCTGCACTGATGCAACACTAGCAATGACTGACAACGGGTTTCTGGTCGATGGAAAGCAACGAAACTTTTAAAGATTTAATAAACTTGAATGAAATCTGTCAACACAGCGTAATTCTCTTTATTAAAATATCTTACACAAATAAAATATACTTTAAAGAAACTTAATTTGAGGAAGATTAACTGATTTAAAGTTTTATTAATCTGAGTTGCAAAAAATATTACTTAAGACAGAAAAGCATTTTTTAACAGCATACCACCTGTAATCACCCACATCTGTGGCTGATTTTAGGTGGTATTTACAACTCTCTTGATATACTTATGTTTGGAAATTTTTTCTAAGGTAGACATAACTGCGGCAATTACTTGACGAATATAACGTGAACGCCTTTTTTATATGACTTTTTAACTACCTGGTAATGTTAAAAATCTAGGAAAATATTCTATGTAATATTTTATTGAATTTTAGCTATTTGGGCTAAGTAGTCTTACTTATGAAGACGTTTGTTGAGGAAATGTTAGAAAATTAGCAATAAATTTTAAATTTACTATACTTACCGCTCTTATTTTCTGATTATGTTGTGTATGAGTGTCCATAGTTACAAAAATCAGCACGTTTATGATACACCAAAAAAATTTTTTTTTTTTTTTTAAATACCGGATGTAATTGAAGTAATCTTTTCCATTCATGATTAATAAATATAGTTTTTACTTAATAATAATATCGGCTAACATCTACAAATTAATACAAAATTTTAAATGATTTAAAAGTTTATGAATTATTCTACTAAATTTGTTTTTTTTAAATGCAAATAATTCTTGTAAAAGTTCATTATTCATAAAAAAATGTTTTCTTAAGATAATGTGTCCATAAATGCAGCGAAAACATTTGTCTGATTAGATAACGTCTTAGTTTCATTGCATTTTTTATTTTACGACTCAGCGCGGTTTTTCTGTATGTGGATATCCTATTCGAGAAAAAAAAATTGATGATTTAAATTCTCCGAGGATTTACCTTTATAAAAAATAACAAAATACAAATAAGCATTAAGCTACAGAAAAACTCCGAGTAGTTCTGCGTGTAACTAATATAAACATTAAACAGTAAAAAATGAGTTTCTCTAAATTTCATAAAATTATGGAAGAGTGTGTTTGGAGGTGGGTGGGTAACACATTAAAGAATGTTTTACCGAGATTTTATTTAAAAAAGATACATTTCTAAAATAATTTAATTCATTTGTCCTGAAAATTTCATTAAATCCGAAAATTATTTGATTCTTGAAAGAATTTCCGAATCAATGTATTTTTATCCGAAAATACAAAAAAAAAAAACGAAAAAAAAAACACGCTAAAATTTGCTGTACTTTGGTTACCCCGTTGATGCAAGAAAAACAAGATTTTAAATGTTTTAAAAAGGATTAAAAATATATATATAATTTAATAAGAAAAATCCTTTGTTTTTCAACTTAATAATAAAATAAAGATTTTGACAATAAAACTTTGTTTTTATTAAGTTTGGGATATTTCTTCATTGTGGTAAATTAGTTTTTTTTAGCGAATTTCAATTCTCAAAGGAGTTCTGTGTATAACTAATATCAACATTAAACTTTACAAAAATGAATTTCTCGAAATTTCCTAAATTTAAATAAATGTGGAGTAACAGATATATAAAAAAAATTGAGCAAGATTTACTAAAAAAGAAATATTTCTCAAATAATTTAATTCATTTGTGAATAGGTCCTGAAATTTTCAATGAAATACGACAATTATCTGATTTTTGCAAGAATTTTTCACCGCAAAAGACACTAAAATTTCCTGTATTAATTTTTTTATGGTAACTGGGTTAATGAAAATGTTAATGACTTTAAAAAGAATTAAAAAATGTAATTTAATAAACAAAATATCCTTTAGTATTTCCTCTTAACAATAAAATAAAGATTTTAACGATAAAACTATATTTTTATTAAGTTTGAGGCATTTTTTTCATCGTTTATGTTCATTTCTTAGCGAAGATAGCTATATACCAATAAGATCGATCGATCGAGTGGGTAAAAGTGTAAGGGAAGTAATCATTTCTATCGCCATTAAGGGAGGTAATCGTTGTCAGATTGCGATTTGTAAGATATTGGAAGACTGAAATTCAATTCAATCACCTAATTAAGGCCAGAAAAAAACAGATAATGGATTTATTCATCCATGGAAGGTGACATTTATTACAAGCTATGTAAGTTAATAAATGTAATATGGCGACAATAATAGGGAGAACAGCTTTTGTGATTTTTCTTCTGCTCTTTACAGTTTACTTTGAGTGAATCTGGCTTCTCTGTTTCGATTAACATCATCACAAAAGCTAGAGAATATTTGATAACGGAATAAACCCCAGCAGCCTCTTCGTGTGCTATCGTTACTAACTACAGTACACTGTGGATTGCGTTATTGTCTTGGTGGGCTACAGCCATCAATATTATGACAATATAAACTTCGACGTGGCGTAGTGATTAACAAGCTTGTCTCGCTAGATCAGTTAGGACAGATTAATGAGTTCGATCTTCACAGGGCGCTCCAAACTTTCTTGCTGAGAAAATCATTCTTGTGCAATTCAACGTGATGTCATAGTTAGTGTCATGAATAATCAAGAGTGGCCTCCCCTTGTTTTGTTACTCTCCTCTTTAAGAGAGTTATTTCTGTTTCAGTTTACTGGGACTATAAATCTTGTATTCTCTGTTGAATAAAGCTTTTTCTAAAGCCTACACCTGCGTACGTTTGTCATTACATTTAGCAATCTTATTTCGAACCTCACTGGGTGCTCCATACTTTCGGCCTTGTGCTATGTCTAATCTACGCTTAGTAAAATGCTGTGGGCACTTCGAGGTGGTGGATTGATGATCTTGGCAAAGTCCGTCATCCTTCGAACATTGTGGATTGACGCTACAGAATCACAATCAAAGAACTGAGGACTACCAACAGTAGCAACCACTGAATGGATAGCATGCAAATGCAGTTTTCTTTCTCTGCATGTCTGTAAGCGCAAAACATATATATATATATATAAAATTTAATTCCGGTGGAGCACTCTGAAGAGAAATCGCGAATTTGTAAACAATGACTACTCCGGCAAAGCTCTTCCATGATTTGAGCCCTTTCAGCCCATGGCGTGTTTATTCGAAGAATGGATACATATTAATTCGCCTTCCTCTCTACCGATAGTTCAGGGATAAAATTCCCGGCTGATGCCAAATCAGTCGGGTTTCGATCCAGGCTTGAAGCAATCGGATGTCTTGTCACACTGTTGAGCTGTGATACAGCGAAACAGTCTGTCTATGGATAACGATATATATATATATATATATATATATATATATATATATATATATATATATATATATGATAGAAATTGTTAGGAGGATTTGATAATTATAATTAAGTAATTCATCGAGTCTGAAACCTCAACAGAATGCAGAAAGCACTGGACGGCCGTTTCATCCTAT